>JARJHM010000333.1:0-332631 GCA_033356055.1 Carex pumila | reverse complement strand
TTCGCTGGGTAGTACATGAAGGCCCTTGCATCCCAACCGCCTCTCCTCCTGCCAGTCTTTCTCCCATTGCCTCCCTAAACATCATAGTTGCATTTTCACGGTCAGCTGTACGACTTCTGGTTGTGCTTCGCTGCGACCCTTGCGATCCACTTGCTTCGACCATAACTCGCTCATTTTCTGCTGCATTTGCTGTGTTATGAGCATCTGCATCCCAAATATGTTACTTATTAAGTTGTCCAAGATTGGAATGAAATATAATCAACACATTGAATATTTCATACCTCGACTCTGCCTATTAGTAGTGGAACGGCGAGGACGGTGCCCCTGTCTCCTACCTTGCATTTCATCCATGGTCATTACATGACGAATGTGTTTTCTCCTACCACGCCGTATCCAATCTTTGTTTGGCTCAATTTTAGGGGTAGTGGACGTAGGCCAATCTTCAGGATTGCCATAAGGAACAAACATGGCATTCCAAGTATTCAGAAGGTAGTCCATTCTATACCGATGGTCAACAAATAGGTCAGGTGACCAGCTATTATGGCGACATAACAGCTAAACATGAGCGCACGGGAATTCCAGTTAATTGGACACACTCTACATGTACATTCCACTGTTGTTAGGCCTGAATGTCACGATATACTGAAACCTTCTATGAAGAATGGACATGGTTCCATCCTGCATTTGGACTACTGGAACATATTCATTTGGGCACGTGGACTTCGGACTTACCTTCGCCGGTGAGAGTATGGGATGACAATCCATTTATGTGGCTTTCTCCCACCGTTGGTAAGCTTAACCTGTACCCGTTTGGAGAAGAAGGGCTTTCTTCATTGCTTAACTCCAGTGTTGAGCCTGTCGCCGCTGAACAAACCACTTATTGCACTTGTAGAATGTTTCCTCCACAAGTGCAGCCACGGGCAAACATTCGGCTGTCCTTGAAGACAGCATTCAGGGACTCGGAGCCGTTTGTTGTCATGATACCAAATCGGTACCCTCCATCACAAGTCTGAAAAATTGTATCAAAATTTGATTGCTCATAACATCATTCGGACGTACTTTGCCCACTCTCCTCAAAAAAGCATTACATCTCGGATTTTGCTGCAATATAACAAAGTAAAATTAGACAAAATGCAACTAAAGGAAACAAAATGATATAAATTAGACAATATTAGACATACCATGGCGAAATCTCGAACATCTCTTCAGCCTTCTTGCTTCTTCTTCTTTGGCTCCTTGTTTGAACCTAGTTTCGTACCATGGGTCCTTCCCACACGCCTGGACCAGGTTATCAGCAACGTGTTGGATACAATACCTGTGCACAAAATTATTACTATCCCATCCGTAGTCAGGTTTCAATGCAGCTTTGATCCCCTTGTGTTGGTCTGATATGACACATACGAATCTATTAACACCAATCACATTAAGCCTAAGCCAGTGTAAGAAAAAACCCCAATTCTCTTCATTCTCCTTATGCACAATTGCAAATGCTAGAGGCAGCAATTGGTTCTCGGCATCATAGTCGCAAGCCATCAAAAGCCTTCCCTCATACCGCCCAGAAAGGAAAGCTGCATCTATACTGATCACTGACCTCAAGTAATCAAATGCGGTGATGCATGGTCCGTAAGCCCATGCCACGGCACTAAATTCTCGAACATCTTCCTTTACCAGTCCTGTATTTTTATCGATGATCGGAGTGGTCACAAATTGGTGCGTCGAGCCGGGATTCTTATCACATATCCCGATGAGCAATAGTTTCATAAAATTGTACGACTCCTCCCAACTACCAAATTGTCGGGCTACTGCAATCTCACGACCTCTCCAAAGTTTATTGTACTTGGGGGTTATACTGCCAAACCTAATCCTAACGCAGTGTGCCACACTCCGGATGCTCATAGTGGGATCTTCCTTAATACCAGACTCGATGATATCTGCAATGATTGATGCCGTGAGTTGTGCATGGTCAGTCCTGGTGTACTCAGACGTGCATGTGTGAGGCTTGTCTTGCTCAGTTATCATCCAAGTATCTCCATTATTTGTTGCTTTTGCCTTCAATTTGAAACGACAACCCGAAGTGTTGCATAAAATTTCGAGTCGGGATTTGTCACTTCTCTTCGTATATGTCTCCTTGTTCTTGTCAACATGGTACTCATTGATCTTCTTCTTCAGTTGCTTTTTATTTGCAAAGTATTGGCCTTTTGCGAGCTCACTCCCGTATTTAATCCAACGACCATAGTAAGAAACATCTGCTTCTCGAAAAGCAGATGTGTCGTTGAAGTTTACAAACGGGTGAGACTCAGAACGGCCACTTAACGGCATATTCTCTCTATTTTGCCTCACACTGGGCTGTGTGTATTCTTCTTCGTCTCCTTCATCTCCTTCATCATTAATGTCCCAGTCTCCTTCCTCCCATTCATCTCCAGTTTGCATATTCTCTTCCGGTACCTCATTCATAAATTCAAATTCTAACTCGTTTGGATCTTCCTGTACTGGTGGTGGTCTGGGGTGAGGATTTGGTTCAGGCCCAGGTAAGGATGAAGGACCTCCATACATGGGTATAGGTTGGATAAAAGGTGGAGATTGTACTCGTGGTGAGATAAAAGGTGGAGATTGGGGTGAATTACTGTACATTTCTGCTTCCGGTTCGAATGCTGGCATTGGGCTAAAAGGAGTGTGTGGTTCATAATTTGGTTGATAATTTTCAGCAGCCGAATTTTGGGCTGAACATCTAACCCCTGACTCTCTGTGAGTTCTGCATGCAAAAACTTCGAATAGAGGATCACCAGACCTCACAACCTTCCTTATCAGGCCTCTTAATGCTCCTTGATCTCCCAATGTGATTCTGACATACTTTCCTCCTTGGAGCATTCGGGCTTGTATTTCTAATTTCCAGTGATTCTTATTGTAGCCGCTTGCTTCATAAATAACCGATTGCAACTCCTCTAATGAAAAATTTTCTTCAACCCAATACGTATTTACTGCAGGTTTCGAGTAACGTACCCCATACTGGTCAGTTATAAACTTTCCTCCAAAATGGACTGAAATTCCAATTGACATGGCCAATAAACTACATTTATAAATGACAAATATATATGAACACAGTACATGAACAGCCAATACGTGTAGGAATAGTAAATACATATATGAACAGTAAATACATACATGAACAGTAATGAATAGTAAATGCGTATATGAACAGTAATGAATAGTAAATACGTATATAAACAGTAATGAACAATAAATATATGCACATTAAATACATACATAAACAGTAAATAAGTAAGTGAAAAGTTGCAAAAAGAAAAAAAAAAAAAAACCTTATTTGGCAGACTCTCTTTCACCTCCTCTTTCCTTCTCTTTCTCCTCTCTTTCTCTTTCTCTTTCTAATTTCAGATCCTTTTTATACTGACAAAAAACGATTAAAAAAAAAAAAAAAAAAATTTTCAAACCGTAACAAATATATACGGCTTGGATATTTAATTGAAACCGTAAGAAATATATACGGTTTGAATATTTAATTCAAACCGTACGGAATATTTACGGTTTGAATTAAATATTCAAACCGTATATATTTCTTACGGTTTGAATATTTAATTCAAACCGTAAATATTCCTTACGGTTTGGGTAAAAAAATAATTTCGACAAATTTGTGGTTATTTATAATAAAATATTTATAAAGTTGGGTAATTTTAAAAAACTCGGAAGCAGGCCCGTCCCTCCTTGCGCGTCTTGCTATCGTCGTCTTCGCTGAAACCCTAATCCCTCTTCCCCGCTAAACCCTATTCTTTCGCTAGCTTTAACGGCTCTAATAAAAACAAAACAGCTCGATCTCTTCCCTTTTCTCCCTCCAGCAGCCAGGAGGAGGAAAAACCATCCACGCGTCGTTCCTTTCTTTCATTATGGCTCTGTCCGCAAGTCCCTCTCTCTCCGACCGAGACACTCACACCCGCCACAGAAGAGATCGAGAGAAAGATAGGAGGAGAAGGGACTCGGGTTCAGAGTCGGATGTTGAACCTGAGGGGAAATCTCGCCATACAAAAGAGAGAGAAAAAGAGAGAAGGCGAAGGGATCTGGATTCGGGTTCGGATTCAGAACCCAATGGGAAATCTCGCCACCGGAGAGATAAAGAGAAGGAGAAAATTAGGGATCCAGATTTAGGTTCAGGTTCGGATTTGGAAGCCAACGGGAAATCTCGCCACAGAAGAGGGAAGGAGAAAGAGAAGAGAAGGGATAGAGATTCGGGTTCAGGTTCAGAGTCTGATTTAGACACCAAGAGGAATTTTCACCATGGAAGGGACAAGAGAAGAGAATCAAACGGGAAAGATAGAGACATAGAAAAAGAAGCAGAGTCCGAGACGGATTCTGACAGGAAATCACGCAAGAGGAGAGATAGAGATTCAAAAAGAAATGAAAGAGAAAAAGAAAGAGAACCAGAGAGAGATAGGGAGAGAAAAAGAAATAGAGATAGGGAAAGAGAAAGAGAAAGAGAGAGGGACAGAGAAACGGAGAGAAGAAGGCGTCACAGAGACCGGGAAAATAGTCCGAGGCGTAGAGACTATGAAAGGTAACTGTACAAATTTGTTTATTTCTAGTTAACAAAAATTCAGAATATTGATGGTGAATATGATATTAATCTTAGTATGTATTAAATGGTTGAATAGAGGACAGACCTACCCTGTTGCTATTTAGTTGGTTAGCTCAGCAAAGAAAAAGTTTTTCCATAAGGGTAGAAACGGTTTGTTCTATAAGAGTAGAATATGATTTGTGCCATGAGAACCAAAGCACCCCAACCCCAGTTAACCATTTCCTCATCAAAGAATGTGTCTAAATACGTTTCTGTAGTTCTTGTGATAATACAACCAGTTCAATTAAACAATGCTGTTTTTTACATCTATTCTCTACCCTTTATTTGATTTAGGAATACAAGTTTTTTCTACATTATTGAATGCTTACTCATATCAATATATTATATTGTCCATCTCAAAAAACTCTCCTTTGATCATGGCAGGGACTCTGACAGAAACAGACGAAAAGAAAGGGAACAACAAGCTGAAGAAAACCTGCCACCGCCACCCCCTCCCCCTCCCCCGGCGATTCCCGAGGCAATACCAGCTGCTCTCACTGGCAGGACTGGTGGCATCTACATCCCACCCCACCGCATGGCACAAATGATGCGTGATGTCGATGACAAATCAAGTGAGCCCTACCAGCGGCTCAGCTGGGATGCTCTGAGAAAGAGCATCAACGGTCTGGTCAACAAGGTCAATGCCACCAACATCAAGAACATCATACCAGAGCTCTTCGCAGAGAACCTTATCAGGGGACGAGGGCTGTTTTGCAGATCCTGCATGAAGTCTCAGCTTGCATCTCCAGGTTTTACCGATGTCTTCGCAGCGCTTGTGGCGGTGGTGAATACCAAATTTCCTGAGGTGGGAAAGCTGTTGCTTACCAGGATTGTTCTGCAGCTGAAGAGGGCCTACAAGAGAAATGATAAGGTAAGCAATTTAATTAAATTTATTACTTTTGTTTGCCTTCTGGTGGGGAGATTATTGTATGAATTATAAATGTGGTTTTCATAATCCCTTGTGTTTTGTACATTGTTTGACATAGTGGTTGTTACGATTAGTTTGTTAGTAATGAAATGCATATTCTTTTATCCTTCTGTTTATAATTATTGTATATGGGATGTCTTTAATTGTAGCAATAAGATTGATGCATGCCTAGTTGGTTTATGATTGACAAATTATGTATTTTTTTAAAAAATAAATTCATGAAGCCTCAACTCTTGGCTGCAACAAAGTTCATAGCACACTTGGTGAACCAGCTGGTGGCACATGAGATCATTTCACTTGAGCTTCTAACCGTGCTCTTGGAAAATCCAACTGATGATAGTGTTGAGGTAAAATGTTTGAAACCCGTTCCTTTTTTCTGAATATAATTTTGAAATGATAATTGATCCGAAGCAGAGGTACCATTCTCATTTCAACGTGGGTTTGGTAAGGCTTGGATTAGTTTGGTTTCAACAACAAACATGTTCAAACTAGTTTGGTAGATAGTCCTTAATATTAGACGGGCCGTATATGGCCATAATGTAATAGCATATCTGATTTTGTTAATATTCAGGTAGCAGTGGGTTTTGTGAAGGAATGTGGAGCGTTGCTTCAAGACATCACTCCTCTTGGCCTTCATGGTGAGACTTTGAATTCCAAACTAAAATTTTGTTAGCTTGTGTTTCTTAATCAATGAATATGTTTTGGGAACTTTGTACAACACCGGTAAATTTTTGTCTGTCTTTCAAATTTAGATTATGTCGTTTGTATTAGTTGGTATCTCTGATGGGCCTTGTAAGTTGGTAACATTGTGATCCACGAAGAAAAATGCTAAAAGAAATACTGAGAATTTTACTTCCTTTCCAAACAATGCAGTTGCATTAAACTGGTTTGGTTTTGGTTAATATTGGAGGTGTTTTTGAGAGGTATTTTACTTCCCTCTCTTATTGTAGGTGTTTTTGAGAGGTTTCGTGGCATCTTGCACGAGGGAGAAATCGACAAGCGTGTTCAGTTCCTAATTGAAGGCCTTTTTGCAATCAGAAAGGCTAAGTTTCAGGTACTGTCAACATTTTATAACCTTTTACTTCTGATTTTTATTTCTATACTGGATTGTTTGGTTTTTTTTTTTCTGGAACACATCATGCTTTCTTATTGGTATGATCTCCTGTTTGCCGTGTCTCATATTGTGCTCTCAGAAGGATTGGTGCAATAATTGGAGGCCTAATTTAGGCAATAAACATCAAAGGTGACCAAATTACTGTACTTGTAAAAAAGGAAGAGCGAAAGATATGAGGCTAACCAATAGTTATTGAAGGAGATTTGACTTGTATCCTTTTTTTTATTTTATTTTCAATCTAAAAGTAAATTTTGCAGGTCCAGTATGGTGCAGTATATACAACTACCTGTCATCATATCTATATGTTAGATTATTATTTTTTAATCAATACTCAGAAAGATGCCTTATGGTGCTGTTGTCTTGAACATGCAGGGGTTTCCAGCTATTCGTCCAGATCTTGATCTTGTAGAACAGGAGGACCAGATCACGCATGAGATCTCTCTTGATGATGAAGACTTGGATCCTGAGACTAACCTTGGTAATATAATAATATTATTTCTTGTTTTAGTATATATATATTTACAGTTTCACACTCTCCAATCTAATTGAGGAAGTTTAGTTTTTACTGCAACAATTGCTTAATTGTACTGCAGTATTGGTGATCAACTAGTATGCCAGGGCCAAGTTCTCCACTAAATTAAGGGTTATTTTTTAGAACAACGAGATGGAAGGCTTCACTGTAATGTTGTCAGACGTAATATTATTTTTCGGTTTGCTTACTATTATGTAATTTTTCACTGCAGATGTGTTCAAGGTAAACCCAAATTACGTGGAGGACGAGAAAGCTTACGAAAACCTGAAGAGGAGTATTCTTGGTGATGAGTCATCAGAAGATGAGGCAGGGTCAGATGAAGACGGTGATGAGGATGATGATGATGATGAGGAGACTGATGAGGACGACGAAGAAGAAGAGAGGATGAAGATTAAAGATGAGACTGAGACTAATCTCGTCAATCTCAGAAGAACAATTTATTTGACTATCATGTCGAGTGTCGATTTTGAGGAGGCAGGACACAAGCTTTTAAAGATCAAGCTTGAGCCTGGGCAGGAGGTAAGAGATCTCTCCTTCATTTTAACATTTTGGAATTTTCTTTTGGTAATTTTTTTGTGCCCGTCTATATTCTTAGAAATTATTAGATATAATGGACTCTTCTTGTCTGGTGAGCACCGCTACTGGTATACTTTAAACCTTGTCATGCTTACTACACATGATAACTAATGAAGTAAGAAATAAAAGAACCTTACATATGTTGCATTTTTTACTTTAAAATGACAGATGGAGCTGTGTATCATGATGCTTGAGTGCTGCAGCCAGGAGAGAACATACCTGCGTTACTACGGGCTCCTGGGACAGCGGTTCTGTATGATAAACAGAATCCATCAAGAGAACTTTGAAAAGTGCTTCGTGCAGCAGTATTCCATGATTCACCGGCTGGAAACAAACAAGCTGCGAAATGTAGCCAAGTTCTTTGCTCATTTGTTGGGAACAGATGCTCTCCCCTGGCATGTGCTTGCTTACATTCGCCTTACAGAAGAGGATACCACGTCATCCTCTAGAATCTTTATCAAGATTCTTTTCCAGGTATATGCTCAGTCTTCTAGATTTCATAATGTTGTTTACTGTCAGTCCTCGTGGTTTTGATTAATACAAGTATAGACAATTTCCCTATTTTCTCCTTCCAGTTTGATTGTGGTTTGTTGTTCTTATATTAAGGTTCACCACTAATCAGGGCTGTATTGAGACTCTTCAATGGCTTCCTCAAAACTAGAATTAAAACGAAATTTCAGTAGTGTTTGATTGCCATAACCCATATTTCAGAAGCAGCCAAGGGTTGGAATAATCATGCCTTGTTTTATTTCTTACAGGAATTGTCAGAGCATTTGGGCATACGGCTTCTGAACGAGCGACTGAATGACCCCACAATGCAGGAATCATTTGATTCAATCTTCCCAAAAGATAACCCCAAAAATACACGGTTCGCCATCAATTTCTTCACATCCATTGGTTTGGGAGGCATCACTGAGAGTCTGAGAGAGTATCTCAAGAACATGCCCCGGCTCATAATGCAGCAGAAGCCTGCATCTGAGTCGGAGGATGAGTCTGGGTCAAGTTCGGATGACTCTAGTGGGTCTAACTCAAGTTCTGGATCAGAGTCAGAGTCAGAGAGTGAGAGTGATAGTGAGAGTGAACGGAAGAGCAAGAAGAGAAGAAAGAAGAATTAGGAACAAGGATTCAGGTCATATAGACAACTTAATGTATGCCATGGGTTAAAAAGGTATTGAGACTTGTGGGTTGATTTCAGAACAGACTATCTTGTAATGTAAGATTGTTTATGTACTGTTCAAGGTAAACCATGTCGGCCTTGTGTTATGTACGGTATGACAGCTGATAAAATATTTTATTATGTAGCCATTTTAGCCACAGAACTCCTCAGATCAAAACCTAAAGGGCAAAAATTTGGCATTTAATCACTGACTGTACTGAAACTGCAATGTAAGGTTGTATATGCATATATTATGTATAACCTGTATCTAAACCCAGAGCTGCAATGCATGGTGTAATGGATTAATCCCTATCTTATCATTTTACTTTCTGGTGTGCAGCTTATTGAAGATCATGGTGAGAAGGTGGATGTTCTGTGATATAGTGTTTTTATGGCATCTACTGCCTTATGTATTATCTCAGCGTCACTTCTCAATTGTTACTTCTTTTTTTGGATGAGTCGAATAGAACTTTTAGTTAAATTAATTTGGTTTCGTTAAGATCCACAGTTGACCTTGTGGGGATTGTAAATAGTATTTGAGTAATAGTCTGAAGTTGACTGTTATCCAGAGAGTTGCACAAATTTTACCACCTCTTTTAATTAATTTTTCCTCTTTCCAGTTGGATGTTGCTTGGGTTGTGGAAAATGATGTATCACTGTAAGCTTTTCGGTAAGTTAAATCAATCTGTACTGGTTTTTATTTTTTATATTTTGATAATCAAATTTGTTAGGATTGGTGAAAATTTTCTGATTTTTTTCGGTGCCAGAGATATGTAATATTATATGCCACTCCCAAAAATGGAAAATTAGATTATTTGATGACCTCCGTAAAGTTCTATTTTTAAATTGCTGAATTGACTGGTAAGCTCCTTGATAAGATCGCTGCAAAAGTTCAGTGTTGTTTAATATTGGATACTTGAACATCTCGGTTGACCTTGAACAGTACATAAACACAGTACAGGTAGGTAACGCAAGGATTCGTGCAGAACGTATTTGAACGGTTGAGATATTTGAACTTATATTAGGCAACTAAGATTGTTTACAAAGTAATCTCTTATTAAAGATTAAATCAGTCCTAATTTTGCACTCTTTTCATTTAATTTTAGTCCCAACTATCAGAGAAGTTCCCAGCTGGTTCATTTTTTTCATCTATAATTAAGCACACTTCGACTTCGCAGAAACAAGAATTTAAAAAAAAAAAAAAAAATTAAGCACACTTGCCAAATGGACGGCCATTTTTATTAATATCCCTAAAACAAATGAAAATTTTACAAATGCCTCTGTCCCCAATTTTTTTTTAAATATGCCCTGACCGCCTGGACCTGGGGCGGCCCACAAGCCAAGTGAGGCGCCCCAGGGTGGGGCGCCTCATTTTTTTTTTTTTTTTTTTAAAGAAGAGAAATCTTAGTATTTTGATTTGAATAATTTTGTGAAAAAAGAAAGTTCTCTTATTTAGAGTGTATGCCAAAAAATAAAATATTTGATATATTTAGGAAGTGATGTCGTAAATTTTTATAACTTTAATTTTTTTTTTTTGGTGAATTTTGATTTTATTTGTCATTTGGATATCACAAGTCTAAATATAACACTAATTAAGGACTTGAGCTTTATTATGATTTTTATAATATATGCATAATATATACATACACACATATACACATATACATATACATATACTAGTATTTTGATTTAAATAATTTTGTGAAGAAAATGTTTTCTTGTTTAAAGTGTATGCCAAAAAATAAAACATTTGGATATATTTATGAAGTGATGTCGTAAATTCATATAATATGTAATAATTTTATTTTTACGAAATTGATTTTCAGTGGTTCGTATAACAGTTATACAGATTCAATTAATTTTATGTATAAATATTTTCTTATAATTTTGAACGAAAATGATGCACGAACACTCAATTTGGTTCTAAGATCACATAGATTTTCAATTCTTTGATAAAACTGATACATCAAAAACTAACTTCCGCCAAAAGACATGACGTATGTTTAAATACAAACCCTAAAAACATAAAATACATAAACGATACATAAAAGACCCTAAAAACTCTAAAATTCTAAAGAAAGGTCCAAAAGTCCATAAAGGAAGACTCGGATCGCGAATCTGAGCCCACGAATGGCGAAACCAATCATAGATTAGTTTCTCGTGCGGCTTCGAGCTGTAGAGTTCCTGTCAAAATTTCAGCCCGATCCGACGGACGGATCAAAAGTTATGCCCCTTTTAGTGAAGCATGCGCAGGACCATATTGCATCAGAAAATTTTAGCTGAGAATTTTTATTTTTTATTATGTGTATGTGTATGTGTATATGTGTATATTATACATATATTATAAAAACCATAATAAATGCCAAGTCCTTAATTAGTGTTATATTTAGACTTGTGATATCCAAATGACAAATAAAATCAAAATTCACCAAAAAAAAATAAAAAAATTAAAGTTATAAAAATTTACGACATCACTTTCTAAATATATCAAATATTTTATTTTTTGGCATACACTCTAAATAAGAAAACTTTCTTTTTTCACAAAATTATTCAAATCAAAATACTAAGATTTCTCTTCTTTAAAAAAAAAAAAAAAAAAATGAGGCGCCCCACCCTGGGGCGCCTCACTTGGCTTGTGGGCCGCCCCAGCCTGGGGCGCCTCACAGGTTATTTGGGCCGCCCCAGGTCCAGGCGGTCAGGGCATTTTTAAAATAAAATTGGGGACAGGGGCATTTGTAAAATTTTCATTTGTTTTAGGAATATTAATAAAAATGGCCGCCAAATGGAAATGGTTCCTAAATTGGAGAATTGCAGAACAGCCCCTGCTTTAAAATCCCACCATCGTAGATATTTAGCATTGCAAATACTGATATAATGATGTAGAAAAATCCTTGGTGCAGTCCTGTATTTTTCGTTTCTCTTTCCTTCCACAGTTATGCACAAAGCAAATAATTATAATAATAATGACAAATAAAATAAGAATAAATAAAATATTGGTAAAATAAGGAACTGATCCAACAAGTATGCGCCAGTTTGACGCCCAACTCAAAATTCATAAAAATTCAACTTAATTTAGGAACCAACGGGCGTAAATTCCCCTGACATGGTCCATTTTGAAACTTTTTATCTCTGAAATGAGATTCATTTTCGGCCTTGCTCTTTTATTTGCCTTGATCTATAGGGAGTCAAAAACCCGGGCAACCAGTAGATACAGTGCTATGCTGGGTGGGCCGGGTAGGATACCACGGCAAGCTGCTCTGACTGAGATACAAAATGATTATAATTGTTTCTTACATGGCTCATGAGCAGATAATTGGAGCAGGGGAATTGGAGTTGTGGTGTGGCACAAAGAAGAGATGATTTTATACAAATCCAAGGCAGTGAAAGGTTGTTGCCCGTTACAAGTTGAGGCCGTAGCTTTAAAAGAGTCGGTATGATTGTAATAGGGCTAGGGATTGAGGTCTGCTCATTTCACTCTGATTGTTTGGAGCTGGTCAACATTTGCTCGAGTTCACAGCCGCCTATAAATGCAGAATGGACAGCGTTTGAGGAATTAAATCCATGGAAGTTTGGTATTTGATGCAGTCATGCAGGATTAGTGGATTACAAATTTTTCTTGTCAACTATTTTAAAATTTATTCAGTTTTAAATCCGTTCACACAATTAAATTTTAATGCAGATAAAAATAGTCTTTACCTATACCTTTATCCAATAATTAAGCTTATCTGTTAGATTAATGAAAACAATGTTAATTTAACATAATTTTTTATTTATCCATGATCACCTAATTACCAGATACTATACGGATTCGATAAAAGAATGAAAGAATCTTTTTGACATTACTAACTCAGTGGTGAGAGAAATTATTTTGCTTTTCTACCTCATTTGTCCTTAATAAATACCCTCACATTTCTGCTTCAAACTAAATTGTGCTATCATAAAGGAGGTAATTAATTATGAAGTCATCGCGTTTATAGATAAACCCAGTGAACCTTTCAAGAATGAAATTATGAAAACAGCATGTTATGATCATTCCTGCTCATTTTATACCTATTTCTGCATGTTTCAATTAAGTTCAGCGGCTAAATATATATGCCTATTTCTTTATGCTTCAAGAGTAAGAACAAAGCATGTCATTATTTCGCACACCATTAAATGAGAACATGGACAAACTTGGGAGAAATATAATAGTATAACATGCTAAGTTATTGAAACAAAATAAAATCAACCTGGTAGACAACGATAAAAGGATAAACTCAACATCACAATATGCAAAAAAAAAAAAGAAAAAAAAAGTCCGATAAACTCGAGGTACCGGTTATGATTTATGAATAATGATAACTAGGGTTAAAATGTCTCATTGTTTCTTATTCGTGTCAAAAGAAATAAACAGACAGATATAACAAATATGACCCATCAATATTTAAACTTACTGACAGCTCAAACTAAAATTCCAATCATAATCAAACAGTGTTATTTGGTTGTATATATTGCATTATATAACTAACCAATTTGGGTTGACAAAAAAAATACTCTTTTATAATAAAATATGTAAAAAGTAATTCATGAAGAAAAATAAATATGTAATAGATAATACAGCACTAAGCTAGCTAGTTTACATAACCAATCGAGCAATATAATGCGCGCAGTGCAGTTCAAAAGGTATTTGTAATTCTTCTATTAATTGAACAATCAAGCAATAATAAACTAGTAATAGTTTGCATTGCTAGAACATACAAGTATGTATCCCATATTTGGAAGCTAGCCCAAAAAGAATAATAGTAAACCATGTTGACAAATTCAGACGCCTAAAACTCACATTAACATGGCTCACCGCATCTCGAAGATCGTCATATCTGCCCTCGATCTCAAAAAACCGAAGCAACCTCGTGAGCTCAGAATCCTGTGTACCACCCTTGAACGGTTTTATCATGACAACATTCTCCCATTGCTGAACCTGTTGCCACTGGTCATCGATGATAATGCACCTATCAAGACTCCTACCAGTCAAAGCAAGATTCTTAATACGTATCCTAATTTGATTGTTTCTTTTGCACGAATCTCGATACAACCGGTGTGCGATGAGCCCATTTGGGTCGAGCCAGTCGATGATAGGGGAAGCATAATCTCTATCTCCAGCCGTAAAGATGACAATCTCAAAGTCATTATCAGTGGCCATCTGGAGCAGCTTATCCACGCCGGGCCGCTTGATAATGTAGTGAGTTTTAGTAGCAAAGTCATACTGATCAGGCGGCTCTACTTGGTGAATCAGTGTGTCATCCAGGTCGAGAAAAAGTGTTTTTCGGGTTGTTGGAGGAAGAGGAAGAGCCGGCATTGGAGGAGAACTTGGTAAAGAGGGAATAGTAGTATTCATGGTGGATTATTAATTTGGTTTGTGAATATATAATAGAATTATCAGGGAGAGTTTAGAGATGAAGTAGAGGCAACGGAGGAGAGATTAAGTTTCTTTAATTGCCTTTCTAATTTGGTATAATATACAAGGAAGAGGAATGCAATATATAGGAAACAGTTAAAAAGAGTTTATATTTGGCAAGTAGAGCCTCTCTTAATTTCCTAAATATAAAATACTTGCATTTTCTGTCTATTATAGCACAGGAGCAATTTTTAGAGCAAGATTTTCATTGCTTGGTATTTTTATAATTAAGCAAGATTTTCATGGCCTGTATAATTTAAACGAAAAATATAACAAACAAATCTCATGTACATATATAGGAAGGTAATTATTTGCTTCAAACTAAACTGTTCTATTTAAAAAAGGAAGGTAATTATATGGCCATCTATGTTTCAATTAAATATTTAAATGTGGCGACTCATAGAAAAATATTTAATAACATTCCTTTTGTACAGCTGTATCAATAAATACCATAAATAGAATATTACCAACTGTATCAAAATAAAACCGTTGAATTACATGTAATATAATAGTATTATATGTAAAAAATAGCTCTTTTCAATATACACCACATGAGTTGGGACTTAGGACTTAGGAGCACCTTAATTGGAAAACCACACAGAAGATTGCTCAAAAGAGCGTTGCATCGGATCTTCCGATCCTGACCTGCTTGAGCCGGTTCCTCTGGAGTCGGTTGGGCTATGATTGGCAGATTGGGTCTGGTTTGAGTCTGGGCCATATAATCAGAAAATTATATAATCCAAGCTGTAGTATTTTGCTGCGATGGGGAGTATTCCAAATGTAATATGTTAATTTAGAAACGAGAAACAGTTTGTTACTACCAATGTGGACAATATTTTTCACAGCTGTTGCTCTTTTTTGAAACAATTACTCATTCTTTCAATCTGACCTATATATAATGTCAGTTTTTTTTTTTTTTTTTTTCAACATATGCCAAATAAAGCTTCTAAATTGAAGGTCTTCTGAAGCCTTTTTTTTTACCTAAAATTTGAGATCCTAAGTCATTTAATTACACTTTCTTTTATACTTAAAAAAGAAAAATAAACTATTTATATAAAAGACACTAAAATTTTACTTATTTTAATATGGAGACAGGCTCTGTTTTGATATGCAAAATACAAAAATTCAATTTTGTAAATTGTCTATCTTTCATTCCATACAAAAATTCTTTAGCTTCATTAATTCTCAACTCTTTCAGAAAAGGTAAGAGGGACTAGAGTAATACGGTACCTATTTAGATATAGCTAGGGGATCCGTTTTGAGATTATAAAAAGTTACGCTTGACGGTAAAACATTTATTATATCATGAGTAAATAAATGAGATATTATTCTTATATTTATATTGAGGAGGGTTTACATGCACCATAATTTTTGTGCTATAATATGCTCCATATCTTTATCTCTATTTTTAAAGTCCGAACAGTTGATCCGACCGCTCAACATGATCTTCATAATAAAATTTGCTTGGAGACCAAATTTTGTATTTTTTAGAATTTTTTTACTATTTTTTTTATAGGTACAAAATCACCTTTTTAAAGAGATTCTGGACCATCCGATAAAGTGATATTGTACATATGTAAAAAAAAATAGTAAAAAGAAATCTAAAAAAATATAAAATTTGGTCCCCAAGAATATTTTATGATGAAGATCATGTTGAGCTGTTCGGATCGACTATTCAGATTTTAAAAATAAAGATAAAGAATATGGAGCATATTAGAGCATAAAATCATGATGCATTTGAATCCTCATTTATATTTTATACCTTAAAAGCATTTTAACTTCATGTACTAGTTCTTTATATTTAACTGTAGGAGTACTGTTTATATTTCATAATGACATAAAAAAATATTTGTCTGAATTATATTCGTATGTATTTTTCTTCTAATGAAAAAAATAATAGTTAAAAAAAATATTAGTTATGTTATATTGTATGAATTAAGTGAATTATATCTATATTCATATACATTTATATTCGACAGGTATTCTTATCGGTTTAATATTCATTTTCATTTTAATATCCGATCATTATACGGACATGGTTTTACTATCCGATCCATTTGCACCCCTAGGTTTAACCGAACACGTATCCTCTGTATTAATTAATTCATCTCGGCCGTTGATATTAAACAAAGCTAATCCAGCTGTCTGATTTTAACAGAGGGACTCTTTAATGTTAGTACGGATCTTAAAGAAGATCAGATGGTCCAGATACATTAACTCAAAAGATAACTACAGGCTGCACGTAGAATGCATGGCACACTGGATCCAGATAAATGAAATCAGGAATGGAAATCATTCTGATATTCTTGGAGCGCCTCTTCCATTATACAAAGATTGTGTAATCTTCATAGTTCATAGATTTATTTCTTCCATACTTAGATAATGTGTAATGTTATTTCTATAATTAGCTAGGCAAAATCAGGGTGTATATATGATTTCTTCCATGTATAATGTGTAATGTATAATTTTATTTCTTTTGCCTCCTTTTTTGGGTTAGGGTTACACCTGATCTCTTCCAATTAATCTCGTAGTTTAATTGAATGATGGATGTGGATTCATCCATGGCGAAAGAGCAGCATATTCGGGGCTTCTATACCTTCGACCTTTCATCGGCTCAATTGGCAGACGCTCCATATCCACATGGCCTTACACCCGAAGCTCTGATAGCACTTGGAGAGGAGGGAGCCCAAGTCTTAGTGTACTCAGGGTCCCGCCGTATGATGTTCCATGGATCCAAGGCGATTCAGGGGAACTCGGTTATACCTTGTTTCGTTCACCATGCCTGCTCTGAATCTGCACCAATTGGAGAGGGAGAGGGGGTTCTTGGAAATCCAGATGCACCAACAGTTGAGTCTGATGATACAGATATATTCGCTGATGTTAACCCCAACTATCATATGCTAATCGTGCAACGGGAACAAAGGTAAGGTAATTTCTCTCTTGTACTATATTGCATTATTGCTTCCTTTCCTTTTGAGACCTGACAATATCTATTTGGGTTCTGATTAATAAGATTTCTCCATGTCTTCCAGGAAAAGTGTTGCTCAAGTAGATAGAGCCATACTGCATTAAATTAATCACAGTATATTTGTCAAATTAACCAAATGAGTTACCAACCAGAAAGTTACTCTGTATGACTGTATGTCAAGAAAAACTGAATTAGGCCAGGTAGAAAGTCAAAGCAGTCAAATGGGGTTAGGAGAAATAATTGAAATTGTGAAGTCGGTATTGCTCTAAAAAATATGATTAAATTTCATTTATCATGATCTGTATATATGACCACTAATTTAAAGCTGTAAACTTTTGTACCTTTCAATTTAGCACAATGCGCTTCTGGAGGCCGACAAAGAATATGGTACTGGTCATCAAGAGAGTGATAGCTCAGTGTCTACGCACTAATGGGATATTTGCCGAATTATTTCCCAGGGCTAAGCGAAATAGGAAGCAACAACTGCTAGAAAAGGAGGGGGGTTCATGTGAAAAATCTGATGTAAAACTGTCAAGCACCATCAATAATACTAGCCTGATAGTTGTAAGAATTCTATTCTTGGCCAATCATTATTATAACCATTCTTGCTGGTACTGAAATTGTGAGTTTACGGCCGCTCTAATGACTCTGGATGTGTGTGTGCATGCGCGCGCGTCCCTTGTGAGCTCACGGCTGCTCTAATGACTCTGATTTGTTTTCTGCTTAACAGATAAAGAAAGATGCAGGAAACATCAACTTGTGCCCCTGCAATGGTTGTCGAAATCCAACTCCATTAACTAAGCAGATGATGAAACGGGTGAGGGAAAAGGATGAGGGTTGTGCAATGGTAGTTGTCTTTGTGGAGTGGAAATTGAGCACACCTGCCTTATTGGCGCTCCCCCTTGTACCTTCTCTCCACAGTGATCTTCCTTGGTTTTACATGGCTAAACCTTTGACAACCCGAGCTAACCACCTTTTTGGGAACATTATGGCACGGCAGAGCTTTTTGGTAGCCAATTCAGGTTTAGAATCTAGTTCTCGTTTAGTGTACTCCAAAGATGGATGGTTGCTCTTGCGTGGGCAAGGAACGTTGTATTTTGGCAGGGGATCGCATGGATTTGCCAAGCCGAGGTACCCAGTGTTTTTATTGAATCCCATTACCGGGGCTCGCGTGGATTTGCCAAGCTTCCATTATCCAATTGGGCGTGCTAAATTCTGCACCACAACCCAGGGCACTCCGGGAGCTGTTATTTTTGTTTGTTTTATGACGACCGGTGTGAGGGTATACATGGTTCGACCTGGTGGTGCATACTGGGAGGAGCATCCTTATATCTTCAAACATGGTGAAATTGGCACAATTAAGAAGGTTTTATTATGTGGCAGCTCTGTGTACTGCTTTTTCACATTGCATTGCCTTATTTTCAAGCTTGCAGATCTTAGCTGGCATCTTCTAACAGGTGAGAGCCTCAAGCACGATCTCGCCCACTACGAGCCTCTTGAGGTCGAAGGAAAAGTTGTGGTGGTCGGCCATCCAGAGTATTTCACCAATCCTCTGTTGGGATGGGGCTCAATACCTTCCTTTAGGATGGACATAAGTGGAGACAAGTTTGATTGGGTAGAGATAACAGGCAGCGATGCCGGGTGCATCTGGTTTATCCACCGTCTTCAATCCTTTTGTGTCAAGACTGCAGGATCTGTGCAGAAGATATGCTGGTTTGCAGCGAGAGGATTAAGTGCACCGAAATGTGGTACTGCATATGCATTACATTGTTTGAATTTGACTACACGTGCCCACTGCAGGCTCACCGCCGACTCGGTTTTTAGCAGCCATCATGCATGGGTTGACCTAAGCTGCCCCTCTGACCCTAGTCTCTTAGATCGTGGGATAACCAGCGATGATCTTCTTCCTGGCTTCTAAATTGACATCATATTTATACATTATGTTATCTCCTTTTTTTTTTTTTCTTAAATTGACATCATATTTATACATTTTGTTATCTACTTGCTATTTATATATTATGTTTACCCCTTGTCAATTTTGTGTAGGTAGATCTCCAGTGATATGATTATTACTCATCTTATTCATTTCTTTTTCGGTAGGTCTGTAAATTATGAGTTCATCGAATTTTTCTGGAGAGTGCTGAAGTACTCTGTTTTGGTTTTGGTTCCTTGCTTCTCTTGCCCAATTTTTTTTGTTGGGTGTAGAAGGTTCTTACATCTTCCCATAGTTCTTGTGATGTGGAACTGTGAAAGAATAGGTTGGAAATTTGTAGTTCCAATTGAATCGAATAACAAGGTCATGACTTTATGATCTGAGGTTTGCCATTTTCGTATGGCTTGTTCCTCAATATATGTGGGTTTGTCGACATCTGTTGGCTCTGGTTTGTTTGAGTCTTCTATGATGAATTCTAATTTTTCTCAGTTGCTTAGAGAAAGAGTTATGGCTCTGGCCCAAGACAGATAATTTCTTGAGTCATGTTTGCTTCTTTTTTTGCTGATTTTTTGTTATGGGTTTTGTCTTTGGTTATGTATCAATTTTACTGGTAAGAGGCGTTGTTATGGGTGTTGTTGTGATTTTGGGTTTTATGCGGTTATCCCACCATGTTTTGATACCATATTGAAATTATGAAATCTGAGGAGAAGAATTTTTGTATATTGAAAAGAGCTTTATTTTTACATAGATACTACTCTATTTGTATTACATGTTTCAACGGTTATATTTTGGTACCGTGGTACTACCTATTTTGGTACCGGGGTACTCTTAATCAATCCTAATCTATCGATCTATGATGGAGGGCTAGGATTGATTCTATTCTACTCAATTATTTTAACAACAATTTATCTCTTCAATGTCTTCATCATAATTTCCATCTCCATTAAAAGTTCAAACGATTCCTGTCAAAAGAAACAAATTAAAAGACAGATATAACAAATATGACCCACCAATATTTGAACTGTAAGACAGCTCAAACTATTAATCAACAATAATTGTTCTTTGGTTATATAGCATTGCATTATAACTAACCAAGTTGAGTTGAAAAGCAAGTACTCTTTTAGAATCAAATATGTAACAGTAATTCAAGAAGAAAAATAAATATGTAATAGATAATACAGCACTAAGTTGCAGACTCTTGCAGTTCAGAAAGTATTTGTAATTTTTCTATTGAACAATCAAGCAGAAAAAGAATAAGAGTAAACCATATTTGGAAGCTATCACAAAAAGAATTCAGAGTAAACGATGTTAACAAATTCAGACGCCCAAAACTCACATTAACATGGCTCACTGCATCTCGAAGATCATCATATCTTCTCTCGATCTCAAAAAACCGAAGCAACCTCGTGAGCTCAGAATCCTGCGTACCTTCCTTGAACGGTTTTATCTTGACAACATTCTCCCTTTGAGACACCCGCTGCCAAAGATCATCGATGATAATGCACCTATCAAGGCTCCTACCAGTCAAAGTAAGGTCCTTATTAATAGGTATCCCTCGTGTGTTACTTTTGCACGAATCCCGATACAACCGGTGTGCGATGACCGCATTTGGATCGAGCCAGTCAATGATAGGAGAAGCATAATCTCTAACCCCAGCCGTAAAGATGACAATCTCAAAGTCATTATTAGTGGCAACCTGGAGCAGCTTCTCCACGCCGGGTCGCTTGATAATGCAGTGAGTTTTTGTAGCAAAGTCGTACTGATTGGGCGGCTCTACTTGGCGAATCAGTGTGTCGTCCAGGTCGAGAAAAAGTGTTTTTCGGGTAGTTGGAGGAAGAGGAAGAGCCAGCATTGGAGGAGAACTTGGTAAAGAGGGAATACGAGTATTCATGGTGGATTTGGTTTGTGAATTATAGAATTATCAAGGTGAGAAAAATAGAGATGAAATAGAGGTGATGGAGGAGAGATTTTCTTTAATTGCTATCCTGATTTGGTGCAATATATATATATATATATATATATATAAGGAAGAGGAATGTAATATTCGGACTCAATTTTTTGAGTTAAATTTTAAAAATAATTTTTATTAGTTCTGAGGAGTTGCATTTTCTGCCTAATATTAATTGCACAGGAGCAATATTTAGTGCAATATTTTCATTGCTCGGTATTTTATAAGAAAGATTTTAATGGCTTATATAATTTAAGTAAAAAAATATAACAAACAAGGCTCATATACTAATTATCATAATACAATTTTGAAATTTTAAAATTTATACATGTAAATAAGATGATTTTGTGACCGTTAAAAAGGAAGGTAATTATGAGGCCATCTGTTTTTAAAAGAAAACTAGATAAACATTCAAAAATAAAACCAACATGTTCATGTTTATTTCCATATGTTTCAATTAAAATACGGCAACTAATTAATAGCAAAATATTTACATTCCCTACTTTTTAGTTTGAAATTTTTATGAATCTCTATTAGGCAATGCTATCAAAATCGGGCCGCACATCAATTATAAAGCTCCAAATTAACGGTTCACTAATTGAACCGATGAGTCAACAGATTCAATTATTAGTTTTTTTAAATATTTATATAATTATGAGATATAAATGTTATTATAAAAATTATCATTTATGTAGTGTAAATAGTATTAAATAATGTACTGTAAAAATAAATTTGCAAATTATTAAAAATTGCAAAAAATAAATTTCTTCAAGCTCAAATATATAATTTATACTTACAATTATTAAAATAAGACACCGTTGGAACACTTTGATATAATTTTACATTAAAGAGAATTATAGTTTTATACTTTATTTAGAATTGAATAACTACACAAATTTCATTTGTTGTGATCAAACAAACTTCTGACAACCTATATAGCATTTCAAAAATTTTGTAAAAAACATATAACACTGTAATGATTATTTGATCATACACAAATATATAATTGTCTAAAAATAATATGTTACATAACACAAAAACAACACATACTTGTTCACAGAAAAATATCTACACATGTTACATTTTCTTCTCAAAAGGTGTTTACATTTTCTCTCTCAAGAGAAATCATGCCGATTTTTTTCTTTATATCCAAAAAATAAATTAAATTTAAAAAAATAACCAAACCGGCTATGAAATTTGAAATCTACCAAAACCGGTTAACCGTTAACCGGACCAAATTTCCGGTTAACGGTTAACCGGACCCTTTAAAAGAGTCTGGTTAACCATTAACCGGAAATTTGGTTTGGGTCTGGTTAATGGTTAACCGGATTCGTTGGTTCGGTTAACCGTTAACCGAACCCGATTTTTTTTTTTTTACTTTGTTTTAAAACAGAAAATTTTAATTTTTTTTATTTTTCTATTGAAAACATGAAAATAACTATCAGTCCGGTCTAGTTTTAATAATAGTGCTCTTAGGTGATGAACATATAATCTTGCAATTTTATAGTTATTTTCTCATTTTCTTTTACTTGTAATCATGTTCTCCTATCTTACTACGTAAATTTTTTTAGATATCAAATTAAGTGGGTGGGTAGAAATTGTTGGTCAGGAGAGGATTGGTGAATAATACATGCACTAGCTTGTTTTAATTTTTAATTATACCTTTTTTTTAATTTGAGCTTAATTATTAGAAGCTGTGATTTTTTTGGTTTTCAAGCTGAAGCAGCTAAAAGAGTTCAAGTAGACGGAAACATTAGTTGATTCAAAATTGTAGAACATATTTTCTTCACTTATAATTCTAAAACATGGTTTCCAAAAATAGCATCCCTGGTTCATAATAAAGATACTTTTTTGGAGAACAAATAAGAACCTTCAATAAATTTCTCATTCCATAATTATAATATTTTTATTTATAAATATTATTAAAAATAAAAGAAGAAAATAGAAAGAATATCAAGATTACAGCGCTAGGCTGCTAGCAATTGCTAAAAATGTGTTGGGCCATAAAAGCCCAAATAAATAATAATTAATGAGGACTAGAGCCTCATATCGAAGTGAGTTTCTCGCTTGGACCTGGTTTACGATTTGTGTTGTAGAGAACCGCACTAATACCAACATGGCTCTTACATGGTCTATGACTCTATATGTAGATTTTTTTTTCAATAGAATTAGAACCTGTTTATGTAAAGAACAAATCTTCGTAGGTGTTTTTATCATTTCAGATCTAGCTAGAAAAAGCTTGGTAGCTACTACCAAATTTAAAAAAAAAAAAAAATCTAGCTAGGAAAATGCAATTGCTAATTAGTCCTGCTGTAAGGAAACAAAAACGCATGTAAAAAACAAAATTTAATTTTGAAATTAATTTTACATAGAGTCAAGTGGTCAAAAATTATTTAAAAAGTGAATGCATTAAAACTAATTTATTAATCTTTTAATTTTGACCGTTTGACTTTATACTAAATTAATTAATGTTTAAAATTTTCACATGTAGACACATCACTTTTAGATTCGTTATTTGAAACCGGTTTGACGGATTTTAGACTTGAGTTCACCAAGGAGCTTGGTGAACTTAAAAATACCCTAGTTCTAACAATTAATATAAGGATGGATCACCGCTTAGACTGAGAAATATAATGATGAGTCAATTTGAGAAATAAACAATCAAACATATGCATAATAACAAATAATATTGGAAATAAACATGAGAAATGAAACCGATTAATACATGAAAAATAAAATAAAATAAAGATGAATAAAACAGTCTGATTAAAAAAAAAAATCAGGTAAATACATACTCTTATGAATGTAAAATCGCTAATTATATAGCTCAGAGGATACGCACCCATATTCTCATATGCGTTTATGATCAGTACCAAAATGTATACATATCTTTCTTTAAAGAAAAGGTGATGATGATGTTCTCAAATTCCTGACACAAGACGTGACACAAAAAATGTGAAAAAAAAGAAATTGTTAATAATACTATAATGCCGACTATATTTAATTTTTCAGATCAATATTCCTAGAAAAGTGCTAGAAAATGTTGCCAAGAACACATTTGATTGGTTGACAAACATGCAATTGCCATTTGCCGACATCAGAGAACAGACATCGATTTGCATTAAATTACCAACGATTTTCCTGCTGGAGATTGTCAGCGTTTTGGATGTAATTGATAGTGTGAGTGCCTTTGAATGGTCAAATATATTAGATGAAAAAGGATCTGACTAGTATGGTATCAGTATCATTTTAACTTATATAATACTAACTTTAAATTCTATCGAATCGACTTCAAACGGTGAATTTAAACCGTTCAAATTTATCTATTTCTTTAGTTGTGTTACATGCAAAATTTATAATTTTTTGAATTTATTTAGTATCAAATCAAGCGGTCAAATGTGTGAGTTTTTAAGTTAATTTTAATGCATTCATTTTTCAACATTTTTGACTGCTTGATTTGATACCAAAATAACTAAAAAATATAAAATATTTGCATGTAAATGCATTACTCATAAAATAAATCGGTTTAAACAGTTTAGATTAATCATTCAAAGTATATCTAATTAATTTGTAGTTGGTGACATATAACACCGATGTCATACTAGCCGGCCGGACTAGATGAAAAAATATTTTGAAAGTATTCTTTTGCATTTTTATGGAAATAAATCTAATAACAGGAACTTGTTATTCCGATACCGTTCAAACTTTTCTATTTGTGAATCTTAAAGAAGTAAGTTTTTCTTGCACAGATCTCGACAAAGATCAATGGTTGATATCAGAATAACAGATTTCTGTTATTTCAATAACAACAGATTTATTTCCAGTTTTTACAGACTACCTTAACCAACAAAAATATATATATGACAACAACTATTCAATTAAGGATTTCAATATTTAATTTTCTTCGTTACTTGAGAGGAAAAATTTATTTTTGTGATTGTTTAAATTATACACATAGACGTTAGATTTAAGTTCGCTAATTAATTTTTAAATATTTCTAGGTGATTAGTATAAATAACCTGACTCCCGTTCTTTTTCTGAATTATTAAAGTTTTTATTAAAAATAAATTGTTTTCTAAACAAGTAATAATAATAAGGTAAACAAAATTCTTTGAGGGAGTGTATGGTACGATGCATATTACGATTTGTTACCATGCTACGGCTCTATATTTGAGTTTTCAAATCCTAATGGTCGATTCAAACTGTTCATCTTGTTCTCCATATTAATATGTGTTTGGAGACCAAATTTTACATTTTTTGAAATTTTTTTACTATTTTTTTAGATTTATTGAAAATCACTGTTTTTTGATGGTCCAGAATTTTCAGATCAAGTGATTTTCTAAATATCTAAAAAAACAGTAAATTTTTTTCAAAAAATGTAAAATTTGGTCTCCAAACACATATTAATATGGAGAACAAGATGAACGGTTCGGATCGACCGTTAGGATTTGAAAACTCAAATATAGAGCCGTAGCACAGTAACAACCCGTGATATGCATAGTGCCATAGCCTCACTCAAATTCTTTTGACTGCTGCTAATTAATTAATATTATTCGATCTCTAAGGGTGTGTTTGGGTGATACAGGAATAGTGTTAATTCAGGAATAACTGCTATTTCTGACGAGCTATTCTCAACACAGTACTTTTGAGTGAGAAAAAAAAATGCTATTCTCAACAAAGGAATAGCTCAGGTTAACTGCTATTTCGCTATTCCTTAGAAATGTCGAGTTAGCTGTTATTCCGAACTCAGAATTAGCTACTATTTCGAGTTATTCTTTGTTTCATCCAAACGTATCCTGAGTAGTATACTTGTTCCTTGCCCTTAATCTTTGTGTTTATGAGCAACAGTCCTCCTTAATTAGTCACACCATATATTTTGGATAAAAACACATAAAATAAATAAGTTTATATGAATAATAAGTAATTAAATTGATTAAATATATAGGAACTTCTGGACTTTCAGGGGAATTCTCGATAGCTTGCAGATCACACAATTAAACACCCAAATAGTCAACGAACTGGCTTTGACTAATTAATCAATTGCATGCTATGCTAGTTGGGAACAATCCTATCATTTTCGTCCTTGTTAATTCTAAGAAATCTCATACGCAAAATCACACTATACACGCGCTCATTTAATTCTAACACTACAGCAAAATCAGGCTTCCGTGACCGATTTTCCGGTCATAGATAGTAATTATGTCAGTTTCTGAAAGTGATTCCGGTCTTAGAAAGTAAAATACAGTCGTTGATAACTTGGTCGCTGAAAGTCTCGTCCAAAATACTCTTTTGATAACGTCACCGGTCGTTAAGTGACGTCATCCGGTCGCTGATATTGTTTCTGCGACTAATATTTTTTGGTCGCTGTTGTTTTTTGTTGACGTCATGTAATGTTATCAGCGACCACAAATAATAGTCGCTGATAGTCTAATTTGGTTGCTGATGGAAGAATTAGTAGAGACCAATTTTGATGGTCGTTGAAACTCCAACCCAGTTGCTAATACTGTTTTAATAGAGACGAAAATGTCTGATCGTTGATACCCATTTATCATTTTTTTGGATTTTTTTATTATTTACATTTGCACCATTTAATAATTAGTATCACATGTACCAATATACAAAATACAACAAAAATAAATATCGATACACAATCAACATACAACATAAGCATACAAATAAATATAAACATAAAAATCGAGAAATAGTATATCATTTCATCAAACATAAACATCCGAGTAACATTTTTTAATAGAGACGAAAATGTCTGATCGTTGATACCCATTTATCATTTTTTTGGATTTTTTATTATTATTTACATTTGCACCATTTAATAATTGATATCACATGTACCAACATACAAAATACAACAAAAATAAATATCGATACACAATCAACATACAACATAAGCATACAAATAAATATAAACATAAAAATCGAGAAATAGTATATCATTTCATCAAACATAAACATCCGAGTAACATAAACAGTAAATCTAAATGCCAAACAGTGCCATCAGCACCATAAACATAAATATCGAGTACCATCTAAACAGTAACATAAACAATATTATTTATAAATATATAAAAAAGACTTAAGCAATACCATCACCGCCAAGAATTCTATTTTATATTAAAATTGTCATTATTAATTATAAATTACCATTTGTATTTGCTGAGGGCAAGAGATCTTTTCTGGAGGCTTGGCAAAGTCGGCAATGTTAGCAATGCTAATTCCCCATTTGAATGTAGGTGCTCAAATATGATGAGCTGCCTCCTAATTGTAAATATGTAAAAAAATAAAAATCAGTCATATAGGAGAGTTTAGCACATCAATTATTCTAGGGGTACACACACATGTTAGATTTTAGTTAGATCAATGGTTTCAAAATTATCCTTTAGCAATTAAGTATTACTCTCTATTATCTAAATGTACGAACAAGGACATTCTCTTGGCTGATGTTATACAATCTCAATGCCAAATTGTGAAATTTCTGATAGATTTAGTAGGGATAGATTATCAAGAATGGCTTCAAATTTTGTTTCTTATTAACTCAACATCCTTCACTCTAAACTGTGACCAAATAGAATGGAAGTGAGAGACTTCAGGAAAATTTTCAACTCAATCTATCTATCATATTCTTAACTTTGGAGGGATTAATCCTATCAATTCTATGCTGTGGTGGAACTTACCAATACCTCCAAAAATCAGAATTTTTATGTGACTAGTTTCACATAATACTATACTAAGGATAATCTGATTAAAAAGGATTGGAATGTTAACACACAATGTCACTTTTGTTGTCAGCAGGAATCAGTTGATCATTTGTTCTTATTATGCAATTTAGTCCAACAAGTGTGATTTTGGTTAGATAAAAGTCAAACTATAATGCAACAATGGCAGACATGGGGGAATATTATAAATTTTGTTAATTCACTTGAGTAGGTTGATGGGGTGGACTTTTTAATTGTACTAAGTGCCTTTAGTTGGACTATATGAAAATATAGAAATAACATTTGTTTTAATAACAGTCCAGTTAAAATTGCTAGAAACCTTATACTAATTATTAAATCTATGTGTCTCTACTGAACGTGTAGCATGAAGAAGAAGTTCAAAGATGCAGTGGGAGATTGACTTTCCGTAATTGAAGATGCTATTCCACTTAATTAGTTCACGGCCCTTGCTGTGACAGTCTATCAGCCAACAGGTGAAGAGCCTGATGCAGAATTGCCTTAGTTTGATGAAGAAGAACGTTGACCCTTTTTGCATGCCTAGTTTACTTAGCCTTAGCCCTCTCTTAAATGGCTTAGTATTAGCAATCCTTAACTACTTTTGGAATTTATCATCTGTTATGATTATGGTGATGTATGAATTGTTATCCTTTTACTTTCCTGGATTTGGTAGTTACTACAGGTTACTGGCGCCTTGAAAAGAACACTATGTTTTGTATTTAACTTGATTTCAGTCAATGAAATGAGTTTGCAAATAACACTATGTTTTCCTGCTTCACCATATACCACCACTCCCACCCCTGTTCTCTTTGAGGCTTCCCATGAAGCATCTACCAAAATCATTACCGTTTGCGGTGGTAACTCTATTTTCTTTTGCTTTTTTGGTGGTTTTGGTACCGGTATGAGCCATTCTTCCAATTCCATTGCTTTTGCCCTAATCAAAATTCCTTTGGGTGTTGGTTTCTTTTCTGACATGATCATATCATTCCTAGCTTTCCACAAATTCCATAGGATATTACAGAAGGATATTACCTGTTTCTTTGTTGAGATGTGATGTTACCTCCAATAAGGCTGTGCTGAAATCAAGCGGTATGCTAGCGACCCTTAGCTGTAGTTCTGAGATATACCAAGTTGCTCCCGATATGTCACAGAAGAACAACAGGTGGTTAAGGTACTCATTCTCTTTGGCGCACCTTGTGCATTTTGGTTCAGTCTCACTCGTTCTTTTGTGTATTTCAGTCATGGTTGGCAGCCCATCCTGTACGGCTTGCCAAAGAAATGTTCTGACCACTGGTATTAGGCCTTGCCATTTCCAAATTCTCTTGAGTGCCTCTTTGTTGTTTTCTTCATATTTGGTTGGGTTTGTGTGCTGTTTTGCTAACTTCTCATAGCCCTCCTTTGTGGTATAAGTTCCTCTATTGTTGGATTGCCATATGAGTATGTCAGTTACTAGCGGATCAAGGTTCGGTATTGGAGCTCCATTAATGATTTTTTTGAGAGCCTCATCCCCCAATCTGTCAGAGATGAGCTCCTCTCGCCAGCATCTTTGTTCATGGTCGTAGAGATCTTTTACTGCCAGTTTGTTCTGTCCTGGTCCACTTCCCTGTTGCGTTTCCCATCCCTCGTACCAGGGATGACTAATAGCCGGTACCCTACTACCATCACCTATGTGACAACTGACCCCTTGTGAAAAGAACTCTCTCAGGTCTAGCATGGCTCTCCACAGAGTACTGGTTCCCCTTCTTGTTGTCACCACTAAGAAGCCCTTTCTTGACAGGTATTTGGCTTTCATTAGTTGTATCCATAACCTATCCTGTTCCGCCATCAACTGCCATACCAGCTTCAATAACACCAGTTCTTAGTCCTCATCTAGACTCCATTGTCTAGTTAAGTTGATTTGCAAAGTTATCTCAGGACCCCAGCCTCTTTTATAGGCGCTCAAGAGCAATGTTTCTCTTTGTTTGGGATTGTGGAACAAATGCATTTACTATATGTACCGGAATCATCACATGGTCTTCTTTTGGTTTGAAATTGGGCTGATAAATTTTGGGCCACACATCTAGTCATTTATAGAATACAAATCATATAATACAAGTCATTTACAGACCCACTAGTCACGTGGATTAGGATTTGGGCCAATGAAATTCATGGAATGTTTGTCTAAAAATATATATATATATATATATATATATATATGAATTTGCTTTATCCAAAAATACAAATCATCCAGCAAACTACTCCTTAAAAAATTTCTCATTTTTTTTTCTATTTTGAAAATACAATACCATACTTTTTTGAAAATATCATGCTTGTAATTTTGGATGTAGTCTTATGGATTAGTCTAATTTGAATGTTCTCTTCCGCATATATAAGTCTGCATAAAATTTGAAAATACGGCCGCATATTGTATATGCGGTATGAGGTGGTCTTCTGCATACTGCATCAAAATCACATTTTGTAACATTGTCATAGAGAAAATTGAATAGTTATTTGTCTTATTTTTTTTTCTGATTTGTTTTTTCTTAATTTTCTTAATTAGATTTGTATTTTAAAATGTTGTTTCTGATTTTCAATTCTTTGTTTTGTATCTGTATTCGAATTTGTATTCGTATTTGTGAATTATTTATTCAGTATCCGTATCCGACGGATTTAATTTTAAATTTTGACATTCATTTAGTATTGAATATGGATTTGATATTCTCTCTCTTTTGAAATAGTCGCAATAAAATGTTGATGCACAGTCAAAGATAAAGGTTTCTGGGTAGTTGTTGAGCTATATACTTCGTGTCTTCGTGTTGATGCTTTTGAGATATTAATAATCTCCTTGGAAACTTGATGCACAGTCAAAGACAAAAGTTTCTGGGTGGTTGTTGTGCTGTATACTTCGTTTCTTCGTGTTGATGCTTTTGAGATATTAATCTCCTTGGAAACTTGTTGCCTTCTTTTTGGATTCCTTGAGTTTGGATCGTAATCGTTCGTCAACAATCAGACCGTTTACACCTTCCAATAGTATGCATATTAATTTGGAATGGATCTTGGTTGGAGGGCTGGACGCCTGGGCTTCTACATTTTCCTCGGAGACCGTACAAATATAGAAATCCCCAGATACAAAGAAAGAAAAACAAGAAGCAAGACGCCAAACGAAGAACGCGTATCCTCAGCATTCACTCAAAAGGGAATCTTTTGAGTTAATGCATGTCGGCCGTCTGATTTTAAACGGAATTAATCTGACAGTCCAATTTTAACACAGGAGTATTTAATATTAGTGTAGATCTAGTTTGCACGGATTTTAAAGTAAATTAGATACAAAAGATTCCTTTTTGTTTGTGTGGAGGATATGAATTATCGAACGAAAGCCAAAAGCCAATGCTAATAGGTCTCGTCATATCGGAAATAACAAAGGCAAAGAGAGATCAGAATAATTGGCGGCCACACTACCAATTATCTTTTTTTTATTATTATTTTTTAATTAAAGTCCTTAGGCACTCATGCCACACACACTGCTCGAATCCGTGTGCCTTATCCAACTGCGGTAGGCAGTGTTGGCGTCACTGCCAATTATCAAGACCGAGAGAAAGATCAGAATCAAAGAGAAAAAGAGAGTGGACAACAGATTGAATTAACAGAAGGGGGAGAGACTGAGGAGAGAAAACTGCAAAAGTGGAGGTGACAGAAACAAAAGCATCTATTTGTTCTTGTAAGTATTTGCCACTTGAAATTTTATTAATAAATTTATTAACATCAAGAGTTAGAGGGACTCGTTTCTGGTTTATCTGGAGAAAACTTGAGTCCCTTGCTAATTACTTCTGATGTGTGTTAGTGGTGTTTTTTGATGCAATTTGTTTGTATTAGTCAAATTGCACGCACACAAAGTGTTCTGCAAAAAAATCAAGTCGTTGGTAATTAATTAGCATAATAATAGATTGAGCCAGCAAATTGCTCGCACACAGAAACTAATCAAAGTAGTGACTATAGCTAGTACCCCCGATATAGTTTTACGTTTATTGAGTCTTCATGACTTGCTTGGTACAATAATTACTACTTGGTAAAAGTCTGGGTTAAAAGAAAATTGAAAATTAGCATGATTCTGATCAGGCGCAGACCTACGTACATTGATCGCCGGGAACTTACGCTACTTTGGATCGCCGGGAACCCTAACGGTAGGCTACTGTTGTAACGGTTTCCGTAACGGAAATCCTCTAGAAGTTCTATCATTCGGTGATAGTTCCTACCGAATTAATCTGTTACACACCGGTAGTGGATTTATTTATTCTGTTACAGTGGTTCTAGGACCGTTGTAATGGTAGGCCTCACTTAATTCATTCTCAAGTTTATTTTACCAATTTTACAGATTAATTATCCTAATCGTGAGATGATGCTTCTGCTGTCCAATGTCTTGTGTTTCATGACTACATCCTTGATGCTGTATAATAGTTTATTACTTCATTCTTGATGTGTAATTATTGAATCTTTTATTATCATGAACCTGTACAATATCTCTAATTGTAAAATGCAAGTTATATATGTTTTACAAATTTAGTCAAACAGACAAATAGATTATGGCACAATCCAATACTTACTAATAAAGAAAATTTTTATATTTTAATATACTTAAAGCAATACTTATTGACAAGTTATATTTTCAGATTTTAATATACTTATTATTGGCTACTTATCTAGAAATCTAACATAATTCTACTACTATATTGATATATATACATATATACTATGCTACTTCATGGAGTAAAGTGAGTTGGTGCTTCACGCCACTATATTTTTATTTTGAAAATCCAAACGACCGATCTAAACAATTAGATTTGATCTTCGTATTGAAATGTGCTTGGAGACCAAATTTTATATTTTTTTTGAATTTTTTTACTATTTATTAAGCATTTTTCAAAAAAAAATTTTTGCTGTGAACAATAAAATTTTCTAGACCATCGGATCAGCAATTTTTAAAAATGCTTAATAAATAGTAAAAAAAAAATTCTAAAAAATGTACAATTTGGTCTCCAAGCACATTTCAATACGAAGATCAAATCTAATTGTTTAGATCGGTCGTTTGGATTTTTAAAATGAAAATACGGCGTGGAGTACAAACGCGTTTTACTCCATGGGGTAGCATAGCTCATCCCTATATATATATATATATAGTAAGGCTTGGGTGCTATGGATAGCATAGAGGGCCACAATGCTACGGCTCAATATTCGAGTTTTCAAAATCTAAATAGTCGATCCGAACCGTTCATCTTATTCTCCATATTAATATGTGTTTGGAGACCAAATTTTACATTTTTTAAAATTTTTTTACTATTTTATTAGTTAGGTAGAAAATCACTTGATCTAAAAAATTTTGCACCATTAAGATATTTGATTTTCTACCTATCTAAAAAAAATAGTAAAAAAATTTCAAAAAATATAAAATTTGATCTCCAAACACATATTACTATGAAGAACAAGATGAACGGTTTGGATCGACCATTTGGATTTTGAAAACTCGAATATTGAGCCGTAGCACGGTGGCCCTCTATGCTATCCATAGCACCCAAGCCTTACTCATATATATATATGAGTGGGGTTAAAATGCACCCTCTTTTTTGTGCTCCTAACGTGCACCCTTCCTCATATCTTCATTTTTAAAGTTCAAATTGTTGATTCGAATTTACCAACGTGTTCTACATATTAAAATGTGCTTGGAGACCAAATTTTACATTTTTTGAAAATTTTTTACTATTTTTTCAAAATTTTTGAAAATCATCACTGTGCTGAATTTTTTATTATTGTTTAGTTTAATAAAAAATTCTGAAAAAATAGTAAAAAATTTCCAAAAAATGTAAAATTTGGTCTCCAAGCACATTTTAATATGTAGAACACGTTGGTAAATTCGAATCAACAATTTGAACTTTAAAAATGAAGATACGAGGGAGGGTGCATTTTAACCCCACTCTCTCTCTATATATATATATATAGAGAGAGAGAGAGAGAGAGAGAGAGAGTAAGGCTACCAAACATTGCAATGCATAAGCATTTTTGTGTATTGGACTATAAATCACCGGATTCAAAGTCCAAATGACCAATTCAAGTCATTCATCTTGTTCTCCATATTAATATGTGTTTGGAGATCAAATTTTATATTTTTTGAAATTTTTTTACTATTTATTAAGGCACTTTGAAAATCGCTGATCAAAAGACACTGTTGGATCGGCGATTTTCAAAGTGCCTTAATAAATAGTAAACAATTTCCAAAAAATATAAAATTTGGTTTCCAAACACATATTAGTATGGAGAATAAGATGAATGGTTTGGATTGGTATTTTGAACTTTGAATCCGGTGATTTATAGTCCAATACACAAAAATGACTATGCGTTATAATATATGGTAGCCTTACTATATATATATATATATATATATATAGAGAGAGAGAGAGAGAGAGAGAGAGAGAGAGTAGTAAGGCTACCATACATTGCAATGCATAGGTATTTTTGTACATTCACCGTATTCAAAGTCCAAATAACCGATCCAAATCATTCATCTTGTTCTCCATATTAATATGTGTTGGGAGACCAAATTTTACGCTTTTTGGAAAAAATTTACTATTTTTTTTAATTTATTGAAAATTATTGTTTTTAAGACAAATCTGGTCTATAAAAAACAACGATTTTCAATAAAGCTAAAAAATAGTAAAAATTTTCCAAAAAATATAAAATTTGGTCTCCAAACACATTAATATGGAGAACAAGGTGAACGGTTTGGATTGGTTATTTGGACTTTGAATCTGGTGATTTTTAATCCAATGTACAAAAATACCTATGCATTGCAATGTATGGGAGTCTTTTTTGATCTATTTAATGTTTTATTAAAATAATAAAACATTTTAATGTTTAAAATTTTGTTCCATATACAAAATGAACTGTTTAATGTTTTATAAAAATAATAACGCCTGTGACAATTTAATTATGAAACATGTGTCAAATTAATAACAATTGATTCAAGAGATAAGAAATTAAGTATTAATATAATAAACAATTAAATACCAAACTTATGAAATCATTAGACCGATTTTTCTGATTTTATTATAATCGAAAGTAATTTCTACTGAAAATGAAAATAATTGAAGAACCAAAAAATATTTTACTCAACATAGATCTATTTATCGATTCAGTTCATGAATCTATTATATTCTATTTATAGAAATCAACCTATTCTAATTCTTATCATATTCTAATCAAATTCAACAAATAACGTAGTCTTGAGTTCCTTAATGCAGAATTTTTGAACCAAAGAAACAGATTCAATCGGTTTGGTAACGGGTGCGGTTTGGGAGTCTTTTTTGATCGATGGCTGTGAAGAAAAGACGAGAGAGAGATGCGGCATGGAATTGAAGCGGGTTAATATCCAATTATTAATGGGTGAGAACAGAAGGGAAATAAAAGGGGCCGGGTGAGGGGGCGGGGTTGAAATTTTTTTATTTATTTAAAGGGAGTGATTTAAGACAAAACTTACATGTATTAAAACTTTGAGAAATTAGGGTTTTATTTATAGAGGTTATATCACGAGGTGCGGTGGTGGGGTTTAAGGATGGCTGTGGATGAAGGTCATGATTTAGTTATTTTGGTAGAGAGTGAATATGGATTGCTGAATTCAATTGGGCTGAATCGGGTTTTTTTGATACGGAGATTAATTTATTTAAATATGTTGTGACCTACTAATTCACAAAAAATGAAATTACAACTGAGTTGTTTCTTTGCGTCTAGTTATTTCATTGTTTTTTAGATTTATTGAAAATATGTATTGAATCTCTTGTTATGAGAAACTTAGATAATTCGGGACACTACAATCTATACCCCTTCACACTTTCCTAATACAAAAAGAAACACACTTTTTCGATATATGCTCCAATTTTCTTTCACTCACATAAGCATAGTAATAAGTGTCTGGGATTCCAGAAGTAGAAATTAAAATTTTAAATCCTTAATAAAGACCAAGATTTACTTATTTGACTAAGTATGAAACTAATTAGCATAATTAGTTGGTTTTAGGCTTATACCTCAAGACTTGATCTTCAAATAAAATTGTACGACAAGACTTATTGATTCTTTCTACTATTGACTCAGGGTTGATTTTGGTGCGGGATGTTGGTCATATTGCTTAGGAGGAAAGTTTTGTTAGGGTCGATTTTCATTGAAGTTTTGGTTTCGTGCAGCCCCTTCATCGTTTCTATACGAGAAGTTAGGGTGATTAATTTCTCCATCTAGGATTATAGGTGTTGGAGAATATGTTATTTTGACGTCCAGAACTATTATTTCTTCAATAGACCAACCTCTTGTAAAACTCAATTGGACAATAAGTTCCTTATCATCCACATCTCTCCACTTCTTATCTTTTACCTTGACTCGACAAAATGGTCTTCATTCGCATTTGTCAAAATGCAAAACCTGTCTTCATATCATACTTCAAATTATCGTACTTAACCAACATGTACATCCAAATTCTCACACCCAATTAGCATGCATATCTTAGAATTTACCCTTAAAGGTTTTGTATCTCAAATGAATTTCCTATGTTGCATGTTTACATTCTTTTATTATAGTTTAGTATTACAGATTAAGTGGTGTGTTATTTATGTTAATTAGATAATTAGAAGATGAATCGTATAAGAAGATCAAAGAAAACAAAAGACGAGTTATACTGGCCTTCCATCTCTGGGGGAAACAAATTTATTGAATACAGCTATTCAGAGCTCCAAGTTGCAACCAATGATTTCCATGAGTCATTTAAATTTGGAGAAGATGAGTTTAGCATTCTGTACAAGGGCATCCTCCCCAAAACTAGTACTGTTGCGATAAAGATGCTGAAAGAGAGAAGCCGCCAAGGAGGAAAAGACTTATTTAATCAGGAGGTATCTACCTTAATAAGTCAGTATGTTTATACATGCTTATTTATATAAAACAAAAATGCAACTTTGATTCAAGTAAATGACAAGGAATAGAAATAAATAGCTAGAGAGGAAGAGGAATCTTTCATAATTTCAGGCCTTCTACAAACACTTACGGAAAAGCTTCCACCAATTTCCTGTATACTTTCATTCCAAGATCAATCAACCCCTGGAATATCTAAAGAAAAATAATCTGATATGTCCCATCTAATGCTGGTAACATTTTTGTTTGTTGATGCTGGATATATAGTGTCGATTATTTTTTTAAGCAATAATTAATTGAAATTATAAGCTAGCACCAATTATATGTATTTTGGTAAAAGTGGTTCAACCTCCGCATTGGAAATATCTAGGTCTAGGAAGACTATATTTTTCAATTAACCAATTGCTACTTACTTTAAACAACATAGGTTGAAATTCTAAGCAAAGTGCGGCATCCAAACATTGTGAAACTCATAGGGGTATGCAGAGAGACCTGTGCATTTATTTTCGAGTACCTACCAAATGGTAGCCTAGAAGAACGTCTACAATGCAAAAACAATACTTTGCCCCTCTCATGGCGAGCACGAGTCCGTATTGCTTTTGAGATCTGCACTACACTAAGCTTCCTACACTCTAGCAAGCCTCATGGCATTGTCCATCGTGATGTAAACCCGTACAACATCCTTCTGTATGGGAATGACACATGTAAACTCTTTGATTTTGGCATCAGTTGCGAACTTAATGATACAAATAGCGCAGGTATACTATGCCACCTGACAGATATCAGAAAGGGAACATATGGCTACATCGACCCAGAGTACTTATTTACATGCGAGATTACTGCTCAAAATGATGTGTATTCTTTTGGCATTTTATTGTTGCGGCTAGTGACTTGCAAAGACCCATGGGGCATAAGGGAATTGGTGGAGGCGGCACAGAAGAAGGGTACATTGGAGGCATTAATTGATGCTTCGGCAGGTCCCTGGCCGTTTAGGGAGGCCGAGAAATTGATGTCATTGGGCCTTAGATGCAGTGATCCAATGAGAGAAAATAGGCCTGATCTGTCAACTGAAGTATTGACCAAGATCTTCTCCATGCTACAAGAGGCAAGTGCATGTTTACTTTCTTCTGATACAGTTAAGTATTAGAGATCATCATCAGACAAATTATTTTGCTAATTAAGTTTGTGTTATTTATGTTAATTGGATCACCAGAACATGATCCCTATAAGAAGCTCAACCGGGGGAACCAACTTTATTGAATACAGCTATTCAACGCTCCAAGTTGCAACGAATGATTTCCATGAGTCATTTAAACTTGGAGAAGACTGGAATGACATTGTCTATAAAGGTGTCCTCCCCAATAGTATTACTGTTGCAATTAAGCTGCTAAAAGAGGGAACAAAGGAAGGAGCAAAAGAATTTCATCAAGAGGTATCTACCTTAATTAGTCAGTTTGTTTATACATGCTTATTTATATAAAACATAAGTGCAACTTTGATTAAAGTAAATGACAAGGAATAGAAATAAATAGCTAGAGAGGAAGAGGAATCTTCTATACTTTCAGGCCTTCTACAAACACTTATGGAAAAGATTCCACCAATTTCCTGTCGTACTTCCATTCTAAGATCAATCAACCCCTGGAATAACAAAAGAAAAATTATCTGATTTATATCCCATCTTATGCTGGAATCATTTTTGTTTGTCCTAATTGGATAGTGTATATTGTTAGGTAATGATAGAAATTATAAGCTACCACCTATTATACGTATTTTGGTAAAAGTTGTTCAACGTCTGTATTGGAAATATCTATGTCTAGGGAGACTATATTTTTCAATTAACCAGTTGTTACTTAATTTAAACAACATAGGTTGAAATTCTAAGCAATGTTTGGCATCCAAACATTGTGAAACTCTTAGGGGTATGCAGAGAGACCTGTGCATCTATTTTCGAGTACCCACCAAATGGTAGCCTAGAAGAACGTCTACAATGCAAAAACAATACTTTGCCCCTCTCATGGCGAGCACGTGTCCGTATTGCCTTTGAGGTCTGCACTGCACTAAGCTTCTTACACTGTAGCGAACCCCATGGTATTGTCCATGGTGATCTAAAACCGTCCAACATCCTTCTGGATGGGAATGGCACAAGTAAACTCTTTGGATTTGGCATCAGTTGCGAACTTAATGACACAAACAGTGCAGGTATACCATGCCACCTGACAGATATCAGAAAGGGAACATATGGCTACATCGACCCAGAGTACTTATTTACATGCGAGATTACTGCTCAAAATGATGTGTATTCTTTTGGCATTTTATTGTTGCGGCTAGTGACTTGCAAAGACCCATGGGGCATAAGGGAATTGGTGGAGGCGGCACAGAAGAAGGGTACGTTGGAGGCATTAATTGATGCTTCAGCAGGTCCCTGGCCGTTTAGGGAGGCCGAGAAATTGATGTCATTGGGCCTTAGATGCAGTGATCCAATGAGAGAAAATAGGCCTGATCTGTCAACCGAAGTATTGACCGAGATCTTCTCCATGCTACAAGAGGCAAGTGCATGTTTACTTTCTTTTGATACAGTTTAGTATTAGAGATCATCATCAGACAAATTATTTTGCTAATTAAGTTTGTGTTATTTATGTTAATTGGATCACCAGAACATGATCCGTGTAAGAAGCTCGACCGGGGGAAACAACTTTATTGAATACAGCTATTCAACACTCCAATTTGCGACGAATGATTTCCATGAGTCATTTAAACTTGGAGAAGGCTGGAATGACATTGTCTATAAAGGTGTCCTCCCCAATAGTATTACTGTTGCAATTAAGCTGCTAAAAGAGGGAACAAAGGAAGGAGCAAAAGAATTTCATCAAGAGGTATCTACCTTAATTAGTCAGTTTGTTTATACATGCTTATTTATATAAAACACAAATGCAACTTTGATTCAAGTAAATGACAAGGAATAGAAATAAATAGCTAGAGAGGAAGAGGAATCTTCTATACTTTCAGGCCTTCTACAAACACTTATGGAAAAGCTTCCACCAATTTCCTGTCGTACTTCCATTCTAAGATCAATCAACCCCTGGAATAACAAAAGAAAAATTATCTGATTTATATCCCATCTTATGCTGGAATCATTTTTGTTTGTCCTAATTGGATAGTGTATATTGTTAGGTAATGATAGAAATTATAAGCTACCACCTATTATACGTATTTTGGTAAAAGTTGTTCAACGTCTGTATTGGAAATATCTATGTCTAGGGAGACTATATTTTTCAATTAACCAGTTGTTACTTAATTTAAACAACATAGGTTGAAATTCTAAGCAATGTTTGGCATCCAAACATTGTGAAACTCTTAGGGGTATGCAGAGAGACCTGTGCATCTATTTTCGAGTACCCACCAAATGGTAGCCTAGAAGAACGTCTACAATGCAAAAACAATACTTTGCCCCTCTCATGGCGAGCACGTGTCCGTATTGCCTTTGAGGTCTGCACTGCACTAAGCTTCTTACACTGTAGCGAACCCCATGGTATTGTCCATGGTGATCTAAAACCGTCCAACATCCTTCTGGATGGGAATGGCACAAGTAAACTCTTTGGATTTGGCATCAGTTGCGAACTTAATGACACAAACAGCGCAGGTATACCATGCCACCTGACAGATATGGCAGAGGGAATATTTCGCTACATCGACCCGGAGTACTTATTTACGTGTGAGATTACTGCTCAAAGTGATGTGTATTCTTTTGGCATTTTATTGTTGCGGCTAGTGACATGCAAAGACCCATGGGATAGAACGAAATTGGTGGAGGCGGCACAGAAGAAGGGTACGTTGGAGGCATTAATTGATGCTTCGGCAGGTCCCTGGCCGTTTAGGGAGGCCGAGAAATTGATGTCATTGGGCCTTAGATGCAGCGATCCAATGAGAGAAAATAGGCCTGATCTGTCAACCGAAGTATTGAAGGAGATCAAGTCCATTCTACAAGAGGCATGTGAATACAGCTACGCTGACCTCCATTATGCAACCAACAATTTCAATGAATCATTTAAACTTGAAGAAGGTGGATTTGGCATTGTTTATAAGGGAATCCTCGGGAACACTACTGTTGCAATAAATATGCTAAAAGAGGGAAGCAGCCAAGGAGCAAAAGAATTTAATCAAGAGGTATCAAACTTTGTCAACAAATTAATATTTGGAATAATAATCTGATTAATAACCACGGGTTAAACTAATGCAATGTACACTAAGAATAGCTCAAACTAAATATATATTATATATGGAGCAAGGCTTGGGTGCTATGAATAGCATAAGGTCATCCGTGCTATGGCTTTAAAAATTTATTGTATAAACTTCAAACTTCGATTTAAGTAGCTCAATAAATAGATTATATAATAAACTTGTAAAATACTAATTTTTACTATTTTTGAAATTTTCTTTAATATTTTTTATGATTTATGAAAGAGGCCAAAAATGACCTAAAATATTGACAAATTCTTTTATTTTTAGGCCAATTTTGACTATTTTTCATAAATCATAAAAAATAGTAAAAAAAAAAAATCAAAAACAGTAAAAATTAAGATTTTGCAACTTTATTATATAATCAATTTATTGAGCTACTTAAATCGAAGTTTGAAGTTTATACGATAGGTTTTTGAAGCCGTAGCACGGATGACCTTATGCTATTCATAGCACCCAAGCCTTACTCTTATGTCGATATAATTTGTTAACAGTGGTTCAACCTTGGTATTGGGAATATGTATAGTTTGTAAGTATTCATAACATATCTAGGTCTAGGGACACTTTATATATGTTTGTGTGTGTATACATATATATAGATATATAGAGGAGGGATTCAATTACACCCTTTTTTGGTGACACCGGATTACATTCTATGTTAAAATGTGCTTGCAGATTGAATTTTACATTTTTCTGAAATTTTTTACTATTTATTAAGATGAATACAAAAATTCAATGGTATGAATATAGCAATTTTGTTAAATACTTAATAAATAGTAAAAAAATTCAAAAAAATGTAAAATTTGATCTGCAAGCTCATTTCAACATATCCATTATGTTGAACGGTTTGAATCGACTATTTGGAATATGAAAAGTTTGAAAATGAAAAGTGTAATTGGATCCCTCCTCATATATATATATATATATATATATATATATATATATATATATATATATATATGTATATATATATGTGTAAAATTTATGGATATCATGTTAAGTGGTTCAAATTGACAATTTAGACTCTGAACATGAAGATATAAAATATGAGTTATGTTGAGGTATGAAATACATGAGGTTCCTCTCTCTCTCTCTCTCTCTATATATATATATAGAGAGAGAGAGAGAGAGCAAAGCTATGGTGTGATGTGCTTGCTAAGAGAAGTTGGTAAGCACAACTCCAAAAGTGTATCGGATTATCTTCAAATGATTAATTCAAACTGTTGAAATCCATCTACTTCATAAGTGATACATGTACGTTAAAAAAATTTGATCATTTGAACTTGCACTAATGAAGTCGAAACTTTCAAAATTTTGCATGTACATGCATCACTCATGTAGTAGATGAATTTCAACAATTTGAATTCGTCATTTGAACTAATGCGATAAACTTTTGGAGTTGTACTCACCAATCACTCTTTTTTAGCACATTAGACCCTAACTTTGTTCATGTATGTATGTGTGTGCGCGCGCGCGTGTGTACAGATATATAGATATATGTTTCAATTAACCAAAAATTTACTTAATTTAAAACAACGTAGGTTGAAGTTCTAAGCCAATTGCGACATCAAAACCTTGCGGAATTCATAGGGGCATGTGCAGAGGCCCGTGCACTTATTTATGAGTACCAACAAAATGGTAGCCTAGATGACCGTCTACGATGCAAAAATAACACTTCGCCCCTCTCATGGCAAGCACGAGTTCGTATTGCATGTGAGATTTGCTCTGCAATAAGCTTCTTACATTGTAACAAACCACATGGTATTGTGCACGGTAATCTAAAACCCGACAACATCCTTCTGGATGAGAACAACAGAAGTAAAATCTGCAACTTTCGCCTCTGTTGTGAACTTAACTACACACCTGCCTACATGGAACCAGAGTACTTGTTAACGGGCAAGAGAACTCCTCAATGTGATGTTTATTCATTCGGTATTATATTGTTGCGGCTAGTGACATGTAAAGACCCGATAGGATTAAGGGACTTGGTTGATGAGGCACAGAAGAAGGGTACTTTGAAGGCATTAATTGATACTTCGGCAGGTCCCTGGCCATTTAGGGAGGCTGAGAAAATGATCTTATTGGGCCTAAGATGCAGTGATTTAATTAGAAATAGGCCTGATTTGTCGACCGAAGTGTTGACAGAGATCAAGTCGATGCTACAAGTTGCAAACTACTGTGGTGATTACAGCTACTCAGAACTCCAAGCTGCAACCAACAATTTCCATGAGTCATTTAAACTTGGAGAAGGTGGGTTTGGCATTGTGTATAAGGGTATCCTCAACAATACTACTGTTGCGATAAAGATGCTAAAAGAGGGAAGCAACCAAGGAGCAAAAGAGTTTATTCAGGAGGTATCTACCTTAATCAGAATATTTATACATGTTTATTTAAATAAAAACTAAAATAATGCTGTTGTGATAAAGATTCTAAAAAAAAAGGAAGCAAGTCAAGGAGAAAAAGAGTTTCAGCTAGAGGTATTCCCACAACTAGTATATTTATAAATGAGGAGGATTCAAATGCCTCCATATTTTGTATCTCCACTATACTTCTATTTTTAAAAACTTTAATAACTCAAAAATTTTAAATATAAAAATCAAAATAAAATCGTTAATGTGATCTATGTTATTTTCTTTATGTGCTCATAAAAAATTACAAAATTTCGAGTTTGTTTATATGTGAATAAATAAGTTGAAAAATCAACCTCTAGAAATTATCTACATTAGTGCGTTTTTACAAAATCTTGATGACAACCAAAACAAATTAAATTGAGATGTTATCATTTTTTACACATGCATAGATAAAATGATGTAGATTATATCCAATGGTTTTATTTTGACTTTTAAGTTTTAAATTTGAATTTATTAATTTTTTGAAAATGAAATCACTGTGGAGGCACAAAAAATAGAGGCATTTGAACCCTTCTCTAAAAGATATTTACTTAAACAAAATTCTAAGTACAACTTTTACTTGAGCACGTAAGATCGAGAAGGATATAATAACAGTAAAGAGCAAGAGAAAGCAATTTCAAATTCAAACCCTCAATAAAAAGCTCCACGCTTCAAAATTTGTAGTCAATTTAATCCTTTAAACTTTCATGATAGCTTTTTTTTTGTGTGCTTGTAATTTCACTCTAACAAAAGATTGATTCCGATTTCTACCAAGAAAAGGTAAAAGTGAAATGTGAGGGATATTGTTGGATAGCATATACCATTACATAAAAAATAGAAATGATGAACAACAGCCAATCAAAACGAAGATAAGTACATAAATAATGATTGAAGAACATTAAACTATACGTACATACGCATTTTGTACTATAATTTGTTTTGATAACTTTTCCTTGGTGTCTGTATACAAATTATGCATAGTTCTGTTATCATTGACTACTCACTAAGAGAGTTCATATTAATTTGTAGTAACTGAGAAATTAATTATATGTACTTCCCAGATTGAAATTCTTAGCGGGGTACAGCATCCAAACCTTGTGAAATTCATAGGGGCATGTCCAGAGACCCGTGCACTTATTTATGAGTACCTACCAAATGGTAGCCTAGAAGACCGTATGCGATGCAAAAACAACACTTCACCCCTCTCATGGCAAGCACGAGTTCATATTGCATTAGAGATCTGCTCTGCACTAAGCTTCTTACACTGTACCAAACCTCATGGTATTGTGCATGGTGATCTAAAACCCGACAATGTCCTTCTGGATGCTAACGAAACAAGCAAAATCTGTGACTTTGGCCTCTGTCGTGAACTTAATTACACAGCCAGTGCAAGTATACCATACCATCAGACAGATTGTCCAAAGGGAACACTTGCCTACATGGACCCGGAGTACTTCTCAACGGGGAAGCTAACTCCTCAATTTGATGTTTATTCTTTTGGAATTATATTATTGCGACTTGCTACATGCAAAAGCCCAATGGGTATAAGGCAATCAGTGGAGGCGGCGCAAAAAAAGGGTACATTGAAGGCATTAATTGATGCTTCGGCAGGTCCCTGGCCATTTAAGGAGGCTAAGAAGATGATCTCATTGGGCCTTAGATGCAGCGATCCAGTGAGAAAGAATAGGCCGGATCTGTCGACCGAAGTGTTGACAGAGATCAAGTCGATGCTACAAGTTGCAAACTACTGTGGTGATTACAGCTACTCAGAACTCCAAGCTGCAACCAACAATTTCCATGAGTCATTTAAACTTGGAGAAGGTGGGTTTGGCATTGTGTATAAGGGAATCCTCAACAATACTACTGTTGCGATAAAGATGCTAAAAGAGGGAAGCAACCAAGGAGCAAAAGAGTTTATTCAGGAGGTATCTACCTTAATCAGAATATTTATACATGTTTATTTAAATAAAAACTAAAATAATGCTGTTGTGCCAAAGATTCTAAAAAAAAGGAAGCAAGTCAAGGAGAAAAAGAGTTTCAGCTAGAGGTATTCCCACAACTAGTATATTTATAAATGAGGAGGATTCAAATGCCTCCATTTTTTGTACCTCCATCATACCTTCATTTTTAAAAACTTTAATAACTCAAAATTTTATACATAAAAATCATAATAAAACCGTTAGATGTGACCTATGTTATTTTCTTTATGTGTTCATAAAAAATTATCACATTTCGAGTTTGTTTATAAGTGAATAAATAAGTTGAAAAATCAACATTTAGAAATCATCCACAGTAGTGCATTTTTACAAGCTCTTCACGACAACCAAAACAAATTAAATTGAGATGTTATAATTTCTTACACATGCATAGATAAAATGATGTATATTATATCTATCCAATGGTTTTATTTTGACTTTTAAGTTTTAAATATGAAATCATTAATGTTTTTAAAAATGGAAGCATGGTGAAGGCACAAAAATAGAGGCATTTGAACCCTTCCCTAAAAGATATTTACTTAAACAAAATTCTAAGTACAACTTTTACTTGAGCACGTAAGATCGAGAAGGAGATAATAACAGTAAAGAGCAAGAGAAAGCAATTTCAAATTCAAACCCTCAATAAAAAGCTCCACGCTTCAAAATTTGTAGTCAATTTAATCCTTTAAACTTTCATGATCGCTTTTTTTTTGTGTGTGTGCTTGTAATTTCACTCTAACAAAAGATTGATTCCGATTTCTACCAACAAAAGATAAAATTGAAATGTGAGGGATATTGTTGGATAACATATACCATTACATAAAAAATAGAAATGATAAACAACAGCCAATGAAAACGAAGATAAGTACATAAATAATGATTGAAGAACATTAAACTATACGTACATACGCATTTTGTACTATAATTTGTTTTGATAACTTTTCCTTGGTGTCTGTATACAAATTATGCATAGTTCTGTTATCATTGACTACTCACTAAGAGAGTTCATATTAATTTGTAGTAACTGAGAAATTAATTATATGTACTTCCCAGATTGAAATTCTTAGCGGGGTACAGCATCCAAACCTTGTGAAATTCATAGGGGCATGTCCAGAGACCCGTGCACTTATTTATGAGTACCTACCAAATGGTAGCCTAGAAGACCGTATTCGATGCAAAAACAACACTTCACCCCTCTCATGGCAAGCACGAGTTCATATTGCATTAGAGATCTGCTCTGCACTAAGCTTCTTACACTGTACCAAACCTCATGGTATTGTGCATGGTGATCTAAAACCCGACAATGTCCTTCTGGATGCTAATGACACAAGCAAAATCTGTGACTTTGGCCTCTGTCGTGAACTTAATTACACAGCCAGTGCAAGTATACCATACCATCAGACAGATAGTCCAAAGGGAACACTTGCCTACATGGACCCGGAGTACTTCTCAACGGGGAAGCTAACTCCTCAATTTGATGTTTATTCTTTTGGAATTATATTATTGCGACTTGCTACATGCAAAAGCCCAATGGGTATAAGGCAATCAGTGGAGGTGGCGCAAAAAAAGGGTACATTGAAGGCATTAATTGATGCTTCGGCAGGTCCCTGGCCATTTAAGGAGGCTAAGAAGATGATCTCATTGGGCCTTAGATGCAGCGATCCAGTGAGAAAGAATAGGCCGGATCTGTCGACCAAAGTGTGGAAGGAATTGAAGTCCATGGCAGACGTTGCTTCTGCATCGGTGTCATTGCAGAAAGCTCCTTTATCTTCTTAGTTGGTACATTTATAAATAAATGGCTAAGTTTTTTGTTGTAATTGGCTACTTTATTTCATTAAATGGGCTTAGCCAAGTTTGTTAATAAACATACGAGTAGTTATGATTGTGTGATCATCCATCTGGATGAATGTTTTTGTTTTGATTAAGGATTACCTAAATAAATAGTGTAGCTAGGACCCGTTCATGGACTGGTGTTGGTACAATAATAAGCTTTTAAACATGTTTGATGATATTAATATTAGAGTAGAGATTGTTTTTTACTCGAACTATATTATTTTTGTTCAAATCATTTCCTAATTCATTTTTATGTATTTCAAATGACCCTCTGAAATATTCACTTTAGTTCAGTACAGGACTTATGGTCCTTAATTCTGCTTTTTACTCTGAAGTTTTTACAGCCCAACTCGTCTCTACTCAGAAAGCGAGGATGAATTGGAAAATTTGGGTCTCATTGTATTTTAAGAATGTGGATAAGATCCCTTCAATACTCTTGTTATAGTAATCGTAGTCCAAAACTCCAAATTGTATTTTGGTTCAATAAATTTTGTTATACTTTTTTCAATTAGAATCATCTATTTTCTTGAGTACTTGCAAGTTGAAACAATTTTCATGTCTCTCCCACTAGAGACTAAGAGGAGACTTAGATACCAGAGACACAGTACAATGTGTCAGTTATCCAGGTGTGTCAATATGGTCTAACAAAAATTCAGTTGATTCGATTTAGTCATCTCTAAATTGACTGATGAGCCTTCAAAGGTATTGAATTGGGGGTGCAGAGGTCATGGACTGTGATGTATCAATTGTTTACATCATGACTATTTGTATAGAGTCTACACTTTTTTTTAGTCATTTTATATCTTTAGCTGTTTTCTGTTGATGTAATGTTTTACCAGATGCTTGCTACCACAAAACAATTCTAAATTTTAATATGAAATCGGTGAGTTTACCCCTACTTTTGTAGAAATAACAGAAATCAGTATAAATGAAACATTTGCCAGGTTCAGTTAAGCTCTTTTTATGTTACAAGGACATCTCCAGTACTAGATATGGCTTTTCAGAGGGTCCCACTGGCAGTTATCCTGCAACATAATCATCTTAGGGTGTTGATTATTACATTGAGGGTCTCTGTTTCCGGCGTTCGTTTTTCTTCTTCTTTATTATCTCATTAGTTTTTATCCTTGGACCTCTTTATTGCGTATATACTACATTGCAGTCCCTTTATTTTTCATTTTAAGATCTGTCGTCTATTCTTGATTCCAGTTATATTTGAATCAGATGAACACACAGATAAATCCAATTTGGTTCCACCATATAATAATGCATGTAAGGCAGAACATGGACACATAATAAAGCCTGTATTGGAAAAGGAATGACCTCAAAATCATGGCACGCATCATCTACCTTACAAAATAATTGTTTGAATTATTTATTGTGTGCATTTGCTTATTCAAGCAAATGGTATATGTTGACAATAATCAAATAATTCAATTATTCTCTCTTTTGCTCTCCAATTATTCTCTAAAAAAAAAAAAAGTTGATATCATTGAGACAATCTAACTATATTTCCTTGTGTATATTGAATAAAATAAATTATAAGAATCAAGACCAAGTTCTTAATTAGTGATATCTTTAAACTTGTAATATCTAACTGACAAATCAAATCAAAATTATAAAGTGTTACGGCATCACTCATAAATATATCAAATGTCTTATTTTTTTGGCATATACCCTAAACAAGAAAACTAAAACTTCACAAAATTATTTAAATGAATATATTAAGAGTCCTATAAAAATAAAAAAATAAAATAAAAAAGTAGACTGCCCGGACTATGGGCGGTTGGGTCTCTAATGGACCACCTATGCCCCGGGTGGTTAGATGGAATAATGGACCGCCCCTCTGCTCACTACAGCAAAACAAAACTTCCGCGACCGGTATCAACGACCAATATCGACGCCGGTCACTAATGTTAAATTTTTCATCAAATATAAAAAATTTCACTCAAATTTCGGCGACCAACTGTATCAATGACCGGTATCAGCGACTGACGACAGCACCAGTCGCTGAAAGTTTTTTTTTCGCTGAAATTTTGGGATAAAACGCGTGGGCGCCATAACCTTCTCCTCCATGCGCCAGAACCCCAATGGAAACCCTTCAAATTTTGATTGGAACCCCAAACCCTTTTCCAAAATCGATCGCCTCTCTCGCCTCAGACCAATGGCCCTCAGCATCTCTCTCTGGCTCTCTCGCCTCTCTCGACGCACCATCCTTCTCTTGCCCTCTTGTTGGACCAGCCAAGATCGAGCCGTTTTCGCATGCGTTCACTTCCAACTTGACTAGAGTCGTAGGGCCTCCCGAGCTATCGTCGCCATGGCTGGATCTGGAAAGGTGATGCTGTCTTCTTAATCTCTGTTTGATTTGTTCTCTGATTTGCTAATTAAAATTTCTTGTTCTGTCTCTCCCTTTCTTCTTAATTTCTGTTTGATTAGCTCTGACATTTACTTATTGCTTTTAATATTGTCTTTCGAAGAGATATGGCAATGGTCTGAACTTACAAGCTTTGGAGATTTACCATCACCACGCGAGTTTGCTGCAGCTTCAGCCATAGGAAACCGTAGAATTGTTATGTGGGTCCCACTCTCTGATACTTTCCATTGACTTTTCATTGTATCCAGCTTATGTTCTTAGAAATTTTGGTTACTGGTAATATTTTTTGTGATCTAAATTCAAGTACGGAGGTTGGGATGGTAAAAAGTTTTTTTCAGATGTTTATATTATGGACACAAGTTTTTTTTTCATCATTTCATTACAAAATTATCCTTCTCTGCCCCTATACAACCTCAGTATATTTTCTGTGCCTTGCTGATTTCTTTGTTTGTCCTGATGATTCGTTGAATTGGATTTGATAAATTGAATGCGGATTATTGATTTTTCTGACTCGATTGAATTACTTGATTTTGGAGGTTACACGGCTTTGATTCTTGTAACTCTGTCTCTGATTTTTGCAGGTGGCTATGCAAATCGGCACAAAGGTATTGAATTTCTCATGTACTTCTTTGTTTAGTAAATATGAGTTTGAGTCTGTCCATTTATTTCAGCTAAGTATCAATGATGAAGCCTATTAATTGACTCAATTGTCATCAAAAAGGGTCAAAAATACCCTTTTGTTGAAAACTGACAAATCAGACACCGCTTCGTAACCTCAGACACTGCTCGCAGGGGACTGCCACCCCCTTGCCACCCCCCGCATACTCCAAAATTTTATGGTTTCTGCTGAGCCCAGAGAATTTTATTTTCAGAGAAATCAATTGAATAAAAATCCTTTAACCGACGGCCCAGATTAATATAAGTTACCAGGCAATTACACATTTTAAAAAAAAAGTCAATTGCTATTTCATTATTAGAACCGTAAATATTGAATTCTTAATTCAGACCGTAAATATTATTTACGATTTGAATTCTTAATTCGGACCGTAAATAATATTTACAGTTTGGGTAGAAATAAAATTTTGTCTAAATTTTGGTTATTTATAATAAAATAATTTATTTTTTGGATAAAATTAAAAAAATCGGATATTTTCTCCACATATACACAAAAAAATGTGAAAAGAAGAAATTGTTAATAATACTATAATGCCGAATATATTTAATTTTTTAGATCAATATTCCTAGAAAAGTGCCATAAAATATTGCCAAGAACACATATTTGATTGGTTGACAAGTAAGCAATTGCCATTTGCCAGAGAAAAGACATGGATTTGCATTAAATTACCAACGATTTTCCTGCTGGAGATTGTCAGCGTTTTGGATGCAATTGATAGTGTGAGTGCCATTGAATGGTCAAATATATTAGATGTAAAAGAGTCTGACTAGTATGGTATCAGTGTCATTTCAATTTATAAAACACTAACTTCAAATTTTATCGAATCGACTTCAAACGGTGAATCCAAACCATTCAAATCCATCTATTTTATTAGTTGTGTTTTACATGCAAAATTTATAATTTTTCGAATTTATTTAGTATCAAATCAAGCGGTCAAATGTGCGAGTTTTTAAGTTAATTTTAACGCATTCATTTTTCAACATTTTTGACCGCTTGATTTGATACCAAAATAACTAAAAAATATAAAATATTTGCATGTAAATGCATTACTCATAAAATAAATTGGCTTAAACAGTTTAGATTAATCATTCAAAATATATATAATTAATTTGTAGTTTGTGACATATGACACCAATGTCATACTAGCCAAACTCGATGAAAAAATATTTTGGAAGTATCCTTCTGCATTTTTATGGAAATAAATCTAATAACAGGAACTTGTTATTCTGATCTTGACCGTTTAAACTTTTCTATTTGTGAATCTTAAAGAAGTTTTTCATGCACAGATCTTGACAAAGATCAACGGTTGATATCAGAATAACAGATTTCTGTTATTTCAATAACAACAGATTTATTTCCAGTTTTTACAGACGTTAAACAACAAAAATATATATATGACAACAGCTATTCAATTAATTGAGTATTTTTCAATATTTAATTATCTTCGTTACTTGAGCGGAAAAAAATATTTTTGTGGCAACGAACCGAACCGAACCAAATTTATCTTAGGTTTGAGTTTGGTTTAAATTAATTTCAAACCGAACTTGGTTTGATTCATTTCGAACTGAATCTGGTTTGATTCATTTCGAACCGAACCCATTTCAAATTGAATTAATTGCGAACTACACATTTTTCGAATTGAACCCAAATTGAACCACGAACTAAATTATTTTTTAGCGGTCCTAGTTATACCAGTAGTTTATACATTAATTTTTTCCCGCAGGACAAAATTCACAAGGCTTCCTTTTACCGGTATGAACTATGAAATAAGTGTTTTTAAGTTGAAAAATTGTTCATGAAAAAATACATCAGAGACAGTTTTTCTGGTATGAACTATGAGAGACTACCGAAGGGAGAGGAGAGACAGTTATCTAGGCTGAAGAGAGGAGTGACAATCGGAGAGACAGCTAGTCGCCGAGAGTGTCAGCTAGATTTTAGAGCTAGAGGGAGAGGTAGCGAGAGAACTAGATTAGATTTGAGAACGAGAGAGTGTCGGCTAAGTTAAATTATGACTCTCTATCTTGGATTTTAATTTTATCAGATAAATAGATGGCTAGTGATTTTATGAGATTTGAACCAAAAAAAAATCACGAATCTATTTTGATCGAATCAGGTTAAGTTTGAGTTTGGTTTGAATTAATTTCAATCCAAACCTGATTTGGTTCATTTCAATTCGAACCTATTTTGAATCGAATTAAATTCGAATCAAATCCAAATCAAACCCGAATCGAATTTCGAATTTTTTTGCCAGCCCTATATACATGGACGTTAGATTTAAGTTCGCTAATTAATTTTTAAATATTTCTAGATGATTACTGGGACCCAGTATAATTAAATAACCTGACTCCGGTTCTTTTTCTGAATTATTAAAGTTTTTATTAAAAATAAATTGTTTTCTAAACAAGTAATAATAATAAGGTAAACAAAATTCTTTTGACTGCTGCTAATTAATTAATATTATTCTCTGAGGGTGCGTATGGGTGACATAGGAATAGTTGTAACTCATAAATAACTGCTATTCCTGACGAACTATTCTTAACACAACACGTTTGGGTGAAAAAAAAAATGTTATTCTCAACAAAGGAATAGCTTGAGTTAACTGCTATTTCGCTATTCCTTAAAAATATCGAGTTAGCTGCTATTTTGAACTCAGAATTAGTTGCTATTTTGAGCTATTCTTTGTTTCATCCAAACTTACCCTGAGTAGTATACTTGTTCCTCGCCCTTAATCTTTGTGTTTATGAACAACAGTACTCCTTAATTAGTCAAACCATATATTTTGGATAAAAACACATAAAATAAATAAATACAAAATAATTTATATGCATAATAAGTAATTAAATTGATTAAATATATAGGAACTTCTGGACTTTCAGGGGAATTCTCGATAGCTTGCAGATCACGCAATTAAACACCCAAATAGTCAACGAACTGGCTTTGACTAATTAATCAATTGCATGCTATGCTGGTTGGGAACAATCCTATCATTTTCCTTGTTATTGCTAAGGAATCTCATACGTAAAATCACACAATATATATACGCGCTCATTTAATTCTGAGTAAACTTCCTCTATAACCGACTATACATATATAGCCTTCTTATAAACCAATGAAGATATTCTCTCATAACATAAAGTTCATCAATAAACCTTAAAGATCATCCAGATACAAGAGGAATGATGACACCTAAGCGGCACCCGGCATGTCCGGGAAAGAACCGATGCCAACTTCAAGGCTGCATTCACAATGCATTAACAATACCCGGGAATGAAATTTCCATTGATTTAGATGAAGTTAATGGCACGCTTGGTGCTTATCCTTCTGCCAGGTTCGCTGGAGGTTTGTTATATCAGCGACTCGGGGCTGCTTATGAAGTTAATAACGAACCCAAGAAAACCATTGGCACAATGATGAATATTGCGCAAACGAAGATTAGGGAGGTGTTTGACATTGTAATAGACTGGATCAGGTCTTTGCTTGGGTTATGAATGTAGATATAGGTCGTAATTAAACTTAATTAATTATCAATTCATGTGCAAATGTGTAGGATATATATCAATTTAGAGCAAATTGTCATGAGTATTGTAAATTGACCTCCATTCTTGATATGAAAATTTTATATAATTTGACTTTCATAATTTGAAAGTCTTGAGTAGCAAGACATCTCCCATGATTACACATTGCCGAAACTCTGTACATACCATTCACATATCTTAGAAATGATCATTCACCGGTCTTCCTCTGCTGCCGGCTTAAGAGGCTGGCCTCAACCAAACTCAGCTTCCATCCAAAACTGAGCATAAAAAAATTATAGATCTTATTGTCAAATATCTGTTTTAAGACTAATTGTTAAAGATCAGCAAATACATAAAATAACCGCAACATTGATCAACTATTTTGCAAGTATTTGCAATTTTTTCTTGGGTTTGTCTATAGTGTAGTAAAATTAATTTGACTGTAGTACCGTAATTAATTTTAATTAAATTCTGACCTTTAATCGGAGGTTTTCATCTTTAAGTTGTTTAGGGATAGAATAGTATTTCTTTCTCCTCCACTCTTTCTCGCCGCTCCCTCTTCCGCTAAGCGCCTCCACTCTCTTTCTCACCGCTCTCTCTTCCTCTAAACAGTATACTTCTAAAAAAACGAGATCCAATAATGAAATGGCACCTGGAGTTGTGTTTGTCCGATCGGGAGGGAGAGAAACTGTTCTTCCTTCCCCAATCGATCTACACTCTGTCACGTTCATGCTCAGTTGCTCACGCCTTTCCCAAAACAACAACTGCCACCGTTAGCCTGCTCGATCCCCCCTTTCTCTCTCCAGATCCTGCCATAGAAAAAGGGGGCAAAAATGTCAAAGCTTCCCTATTCGACTGGGGATGCAGACTACGACAGCGCCAAATTTTACCAGCGCTCCCATTTCAAGGTCTCCTCCTCTCAATTGATTCGATCGGATTCCTTTGACTTGTTCTTTCTATTTGTTGTTAGTTCAATTGACATGCCACCGCTTCTTGAGCATTGTGCAGTACATACTGGTACTCATTGTTTTGCTCTGTATAATTTATTCTGAAAGTGGACTCTTTCAAGTGTTGTGAAAATAGTAAGGCACTGATGGAACAACATCAAACAGTGGAAAAATTGGATAGAAGGGTGCATTTGCAATTTTGAAAGCGCGTATGCCATTGTTCATTTTTAAGTGTTGAATTGTAAGAACTCTGCATCCTTTGGTAAATGCAGAATGCTATTTGTACTTTTCTCTATGTTAGTATTTGCTAGTTGCTAGGTAGTAGTATGTACTGTGCATATACAGTGTGTCTTTATAGATTGCTGAAAAAGCATCAGACCTGGAACACAATGGCCAACCACCCCAACAATTCAATTAGATAAAAAGGAGAACACGGGCAGCATGAGCCGAGATCAGAAAACAGCATTGTTAATTATGCAATTCGCAATATGGAGAGAACAATGTGCACGTTGCTTCACAGAGTCTGCTAAAACTGCTGACAATCTCTTGCAAGAAATTAAGTGACAACTGCAATTCTACGAGGAGCAACATCCTAACCGGGAGTAATCCTCGAACCCAGTAAGCATTGTCAGACAAGACAAAAACTTTACCGGTAAAAAGAATAATTGGAGTCCGATCAGTGTTTACACATGAAAGGGAAGTCAGACAAGAAAATTACTTTACTGGTAAAAACAAATGGGTCCGATCGGTATTTACACAGGAAAGGGTGGTCTGGTACCATACTGGTATGAACAAGAGACGAGACAGAAAGTAGTGGCTATTTGGCAATAAAACTGCAAATCACCCACTTCTGGCAACAATAGACTTAATTCAGCTTTAATTTATTTTCTAGCAAAATAAACTGTTTTATTTTGTCTTTATTTTTATTGTTTTGGTTTTTCTTATTTGCTTTATAGCTCAACTGTTTGAGCACCTTTTTCTTATTTAACTTTTTCTATCCTGTGGGAACAATCTCTGTAACCACAAGTATTAATGAAATGAAATTTGGGCATGAGTTGCATGACCCATATTTTTCCTCAAAAATTAGATGTTTTGTTGCTTTTGCATGGCGATGAAGCTTTAAAAAAACAATCAAGGCATCTTATTTTATTCCGTGGTGGTTAAGTTCTTACCTCTCTTATTTGGAATCCTGATGTAAAGGTTTGTATTGTATTCATTCATGGTTCATTCAACATTTTTCAGTTTTTAAGTAATGAGGTATACAATATAAAGGAGATGAACATAAGCTGAGGCCTCTTTTCTCTGTTGTATAGCCATCAGTAAGGCCTCCGTGATTAAAGAGAATAAACTATGTGATAACTTTTAGCAAGCAAACAATAACACATGGAATCGACCAAAATTAAAATAGGAGAGCTAGATGAATAGATGTTATGTGATTTTATTTTGTTATGAGGAAGACTAATATTAATAATTTTTATAAAAAAATAATAAGTCTAAAGAACAAAAATGAAAATTTTCAATTAATAGGGATAACCCCTTTTAGTTGGACTATGTTCCGCCATACCCATATTCACATATGCGTTTATCAGTTCCAAAATGTATACACATTTTTTTTTTTTTTTAAGAAAAGGTGATGATCATGTTCTCAAATTCCTGACACAAGATGTGACGTATTTTCTCCGCATATACACAAAAAATGTGAAAAGAAGAAATTTTTAATAATACTAATACCGACTATATTTAATTTTTCGGATGAATATTCCTGGAAAAGTGCCAGAAAATGTTGTCAAGAACACATATTTGATTGATCTTTTCTTTAAGAAGAATGCAATAAATGTTAATTGTTTGACAAGCATGCAATTCAATTGCCATTTACCGACATCAGAGAACAGACATAGATTTGCATTAAATTTCCAATGATTTTCCTGTTGGAGATTGTCAGCGTTTTGGATGTAATTAATTTATAGTGCGGGTGCCTTTGAAAGTTTGAATGGTCAAATATTATTAGATGAAAAAAATATTTTAAAAGTATAATTGTGCAAGTTTTTACGGAAATAAATCTAATAACAGGAATCTGTTATTCTGATCCCAACCGTTTAAATTTTTTATATGTGAATCTTAAAGAAGTAAGTTTTTGATGCACGGAACTTGACAAGGATCAACGGTTGATATCAGAATAAAAGATTCCTGTTATTTCAATAACAACAGATTTAGTTCCAGTTTTTACAGACCTTAAACAACAAAAATATGTATATGACAACAACTATTCAATTAAGTACTTCAATATTTAATTCTCTTCGTTACTTGAGCGGAAACATTTATTTTTGTCATTGTTGAAATTATATGGACTTTACTAATTAATTAATATTTTTCGATGATTACTGGGACCCAGTATAAATAACCTGACTCCGGTTCATTTTCTGAATTATTAAAGTTTTTATAAAAAAAATTGTTTTCTAAAGAAGTAATAATAATAATTAAGGAAAACAAAATTATTTTGACTGCTTCTAATTAATTAATATTATTCTCCGAGTAGTATACTTGTTCCTCGCCCTTATCTTTGTGTTTATGCACGGTAGTCCTTAATTAGTCAAACCATATATTTTGAATAAAAACACATAAATAAAATAAATAAATACAAAGTAATTCATATGAATAATTAAGAAGTAATTAAATTGATTAAACAGGAACTTCTGGACTGTTTCATCCGAATTCTCGATAGCTTGCAAAACACACAAACACCCAAATAGTCACCAATTAACGAACTGACTTGACTAATTAATCAATTGCATATATGCTAGCTGGCATGGTTCACACAATTAATATATATACGCGCTCATTGGAAATAGTCCTATGATTTTCCTTGTTAATTTTAAGGAATCTCATACGTAAAATCACACTATATACGCGCGCTAGCTCATTTAATTCTACGTAAACTTCCTTTATAACCGACTATATATAGCCTTCTCATAAACCAGCATTATTGCACACCCAGATCATATTCTCTCATAACATAAGTTCATCAATAAACCATAATTAAAGATCATCCTCTTACAACTCCATCAGATCTGCATTCAAACAATGAGTTCTCCGGATACAAGAGGAACGAAGACACCTAAGCGGCACCCGGCATGCCCGGGAAAGAGCCGATGCCAACTTCAAGGCTGCGTTCACAATTCTTTCACAATGCCCGGGAAAGAAATTTCCATTGATTTATATGAAGTTGATGGCAGGCGCCTTGGTGCTTATTATCCTTCTGTCAGGCTCGCTGGAGGTTTGTTATATCAGCGACTCGGCACTGCTTATGAAGTTAATAACGAACCCAAGGAAGCCATTGGCACGATGATGGTGCATATTGCGCAAACGAAGATTAGGGAGGTGTCGGACATTGTACTAGACAGGATCAGGTCTTGCATGAGTTATGAAATGCCGATGTAGGTTGTAATTAAACTTAATTAATTATCAATTCATGTGCAAATGTGTAGATATATATTAATTATATATGTTAGTTTATGGTGTTATGGTGAATGACATAGTGTAGGAAAGGAAGTAACTGTAAGCATGTGTACATTAGCTCTTGTAAAAATTATGTAATATTCTTTATGTTGATCAATAAAAATAATTATGTATTATAGCAACTTGAAAATTATTATTGAATTATGAACTTATTAATATGATAGTAATTTGAAAATTTAATCACAAAGCATATGTAGCAAAAATATATATACTGTTTAGTGTGGATCATTTGAATGCATGTACATACTTTAAATAAATTAATTAATTACGGGATATAATTTAAATAATATAATATAAAGCTTTAAAATAAATTAAACAATACTCTAACCAATTAGTCTGAACATAAATAATTTAGTTTCACAACTTAGATAATCAACAAAAATTACAGACAAAATTCAGAATGACTTGATTTATACACTATTTAATTAATAATAATGATCAAAACTCATCTGTAAAATAACTCAAACAGGTTTGACTAGAATTTAAGGACTTCCATATGTATTATAAAATAATATTAAAATCTGGATCTAATTAACATTCGAAAATATGTATCTGTTTTAGGTTATTGTAATTCTTCGGAATTAGAATTGGACCTTTGAAATTGGCACACACAAACATCATCATCATTCTATCATTAAGTTGTTAATTATATAGTACATGTACACCTCCACAGCCAGAATAATTGTTTGGAATAATTTGAACTTTCTTTCAAAGTATGGTTATGTTTTCTAGGGGCAATAATTTATATTTATTATTATACAAAATAAGTATACAATTATATCTTGTTTTATAAATTTCTTATCCACCATATTTATTTTCTGGCACCACCTATATATGTATGAAATCCAAAATGATGTATGCCTGCGCAAATTGTTATTATAATTAATTCAGCTGGTTTGGATGATATTTGACAAACAGAGCTGAGCTGCCTGACCATCATAATTTGATTTAGTCTTTACATCCGCAATTGCTAGCAATATTTTGGGCCAGGAAAGCCCAAACTAAATAATAATCAAGGCTTTTAGCCTACTTTCAAAAAAAAAAAAAAAAAAATCAAAGCCCAAACGAGTTTCTTGCTTGGACTCAGTTTACCACAATTCGGGCTATAGAGCACCGCAGAAGTACCAACGTGTGGGTCCCCCATTCAGGTTAATTTGTAGGTTCATTTCAATGGAACTTGTCTATGTAAGAACTAACCTCCGTACGCGCATATCCCGTTCCGGAACTGGGAAAACTCAATTTCACATTAGTCCCACAAGAAGATATCAAAATATTAATAAAGCCGATATATAGGAAACTTAGCATGCCCTCCTGTCTCTTCGGAGACATCCGATAAAATTGGAACGATACAGAGAAGATTAGCATGGCCCCTGCGCAAGGATGACACGCACAAATCGAGAAATGGTCCAAATTTTTTTCTCATTTCTTGCTTTGCTAGGCTACTGCTTTCCCTCTTTGCATATTTGTTTGGCTCAGCTCGTAGTTAGTTTCAATCTGTACAAGTTTTATCCCCTTTTAACTTTCTGGCTATTCAATTTGAATTTGTTGGTCGATTTGTTCGTCTCTTCTTCCTTGTTGATATCTTCTCGAACTGCACAGTTTGATCCCTGGTCTTTTCTTTAGATTTTTTTTTTCAGATTTGTCATGTTTTCGCTTGCCTGACGTCCGATTACTGATTTGCTTTTTCTTGTTTTTTTTCTCTCTTTTTGCATTTTCCTTCTTTTTTAATTCGATTTTGTTCTTTATGCTTTGTGCGTGTCATCAATTCTCCAACAGTTTCATTTACGCAAGCACTGACTCCTCAATTGCGGTATGTGTCATTACTTCTCCGTTCTTTCTTAACAATTTATGAAATTATGGTGTAGCAATTTGGTGCTATACCTGTTGCTGTTGGCTCCTTTTGCATAGCCATTGTTCCAAATCATCACCTTGCATTTTTGTTAATTCATTGAAATGTGGTAGTACACACTGAAAATGTGCAAATCAGTCTCTCCCATTTATTTTGTTCAACTTGATAAAAAATGTGATGGAATTACAAAATGACCACACTTTAGTATGCAAAACAGTATCCTTTTTTGCCAGTCAGTTGTTAGTTACTACTTTCAATTAGGATAATTTCTTGTGTAAATTCTGTTGATTCTATATTAAACTCATAATTGATAACATAGCATTCTTAATAATCTTGAGATGTATTTCTCCTAACTATCATATCTTCACTTTTTCTTTTCTTTTCTTTTCTGAAAGTGCTCAAATTACCCTTGCTCGCTCATCTCATTTGGATCTATTAGCAAGCCAAGTCTTGTTGTAGTCAAGAGTTGGGACATACATAACAGGTGCATGGATACAATATCTTGATGATATAATGATGTCGAGGCCGTAAGGTATGATGATTGGTACCTTAATTGTTAATTAGTGGTTGGTAATAGAGCTGCCACTAACCAGGAATACTTTTGTTTAGAATTGGAAATAAAAGAAGTCAGCATGCATATTTATCCTTCTAAAGGCTTATTTGCGATTCACATGGGAAGCATTGGCTTGGTAATGCATGTTAATATAATTTAGTTTCTACTGTTGCTCTTCGATGCGATTATTTGTTTATTATTTTTCTTTCTGACTTTTTTTTTTCAGGCTAACTGTTTTAGGAAATTTATTATTTGCAGTAATCAGGCTGTATGGGTCGGCATATTTTTATTATTTCTTTTATACATGTTGATCTGATCTGAACTGCTTAAGTTAAATATGTTAATTTGTATAAATATTTATAATCTTTAATTTATCAAGATGTAGCAGCTGAGTTGGTCAACTCAGTACAAGAGTTAAGATATAGGGTTGGAAGCATCAAATTCTACATCAAGGTAAACATATAATTTTCTTTTCTTTTGAGCAAATATGTTGAAATCAGACCTATTTTCTACAAAAATACTAGATCAAGCAAATAAGACTTGATGAAGCTTTAGAGAGGATGGGCTGTTTGCATCTGTAACTTATTCTTTTTTTTGGGAAAAAAAGTGTTGCATCTCTGTTAGATTCTAACCCTTTGCTACTGAGGGCTCTTCGATCAACTACGCTGTCACTATCTCAATTCATAACAACATCACAAAATTGAAGGTAATTAGACTGTACTACAATTCAGTTGCATTATATAATGCATGGTAGCATGAAATGAATCTGTACCTTTTATTTGATTTAGGAATACATGTTTTTTCTTCATTATTGACCGGACTGAAATTGCCCTTGGTTGTATTATGTATACCTGTATCTAAACCCAGAACTGCAATGCATGGTGTGGTGGATTAGTCCCTTTTTTATTGGTTTGCTTTCTGGTGTGGAGCTTGTTGAAGATCATGGTGAAAAGGTGGGTGTTCTCTGATGTAGTGTTGTATGACAACCTCTACTGCTTAGGATATATTATCTCAGCATCACTTCTCTTCTGTTACTATTTTTTTTTCTGGATGAGTCAGTGACGAAAAGTTAAATTAGTTTGTTATTTAAGTTCCACAGTTGATCTTGTGGGGATTGTAAATAGTATTTGAATAATAGACTGAAGTTGACTGTTGTCTAGAGAGTTGCACAAATTTTACCTCTTTAATTATTTTTTCCCATTTCCAGTTGGTTGTTGCTTGGGTTGTCGAAAAAGATGCATCACTGTTAGCTTCCTAGGTAAGTTAAATCAACCTGTACTGGTTTTTATTTTTTTATATTTTGATAACCTGTGTTGGTTAGTGGGCTTCAACAGGCCAAGTTCAATCTGTTAGAATTGGTCCTTGCTGCAAGATGTATGGAACATTTATTAACATTGTAGTATTATATGATCTGATGACCTCTTTAAAGTTAACTTGTTCATTCACTCGCTCTTTTGTACTCGTATATTAAGAAATGCAGTATACGCATTTCTTTAACGAGTTAAAGAAACTCGTCTGAGTTAATTCCTAGCTCTCATGTGGAGGCTTTGAATCAGTTATTAAAGGAAAGAATGTAAGCCTTACAAGTAATCAAGGATCATTTGGAAAAAGCTCAAGCACGAATGAAACACTATGCCGAGGAGTGAGAGAAGGGGAGATCAAGTTTTTCTGAAACTACAACCCGCAGACCTCAGTATCTTTAAACAAGAGTATAAAACTCAGCTCCAAGTATTATGGGCCATTCCAAAATATTAAAAAAGGATTGGGGAGGTTGCATACAAGCTGGAGTTACCGCCAGGTTCCAAAATACATGATGTATTTCATGTTTCGCAATTCAAAAAGAAATTGGGCAGAAGAGCGATACATTTACCAAAGTTACCCCAGGTGGGACCTGATGGACTATTGAGAACGGTACCTGCACAGATTGTTGATCGAAGAATGGTGAAGCGAGGCAATTCAGCCGTAGCTCAAGTGTTAGTGCAGTGGGAGAATCTGCCAGCATCAGACCCAACCCACAATGGGAAATCACACTAGTCATGGTGAAGAAATTCGGCTCCAAGGAAAGCCCACCCATTGTCAGGAATAATTCAATCCCCTCGGCATTCTCGTAGTTCTCGAAATACCCTCTCTCTAAGCATAGCATTCCAAGAGATGCAATCTAGGCATTCCAACCTTGCGTGCACTTGAAAAATCGCCACATTTTGCATACATGGTTATCAGAGCATCCACTTCTGATCCAAACAAACCCGAATCGTTCCACATGTGCATGCACCCCTTCTTCGGTCAGGTAAACTGCCACAACATCTCAACACGCATTCAAAGGTGTCAATGTCGGGCTTAAAACTTACCCAAAGCATCCTTTGGTACAAAAGGCCTCATCTAAGAAAGCGGCTTGGCCATACCCACTTACCATGACATTCCACGAGAAGACATCTCTATCATTCATTTTACCGAACACTGTGCAGGCAGTGAAGAGCTTTTTGAAACGCACGTGCATTAGCAAGACAGATTTTCTTTATGGGATAGCCTTTGAAAAGAAACCTAGTCTTAGAAGGCACCGGCCGAGAGGAAAAAACCACACCTTTATCTGTCATTCCTTCTCGCGGTGGTAGCTCGCCTTTCTTTGCATGAGTGGGGGTGTATATTAAGGAAGACTAAAGTTCTCTTGGTTCCAACAAGCAACGGATTGAGCACACTAGCGCTAGCGCGAAAGCCGTTGCGCGTTAGCACGCGCATCCGTTTTCTTGCTGGAAGGAGTCCAAACATAAAGAGAGTAACTATAGCAGATCCATTTAGGGACTCTACAGAAGTCGAGAATAGGAGAAGTGGGGGATTTATTCGTTTAAGTAGTTAAGGCCATTAGCCTTTAATTCGTTGGAATCGCTAGTAACGGATCAGCATCCCAGCTTTGCAGCTATTTCGGAGTGGGGTAATTCTCCTAAGAAAGAGTAAAGAAGTACTTTGTTCGAATCAACCGGGAGGGATTTGGTTCATGCACTACTATGCCCAATGATGGCTTCACGCTTTCAATTGCTTATTATGATCATGGAGAGATGGAAAGGACTATCCTCCACTTTTATACCCTACAGCCGTCCGTATTAAGAATTGATAGTTTTTTATCCAGCGAGTAACTACTAACGAGCTCTACACTACGGCATGTGTAGAGCCAGAGACGAGCAAAAAGAAGCGAGTAACTACTAACGAGCTCTACACTACGGCATGTGTAGAGCCAGAGACGAGCAAAAAGAGCTCGACAAGCCTAATCTTTATTATTGAAAGAAGAGGAACCTTCGATCAAGCCAAAGAAAGATAAAATGCTATGGTCGAGTGTAGTAGTCACTCGCCACAAGAGAGGTACATATACGTAACAGTAAGAGCTCCAGAGCGATATAAAGAGCATCAAGACAGGTCCTTTCGAACCAGACCTTCGCTAAGCCCCTGGTGAGGAAGTTAAGCTGGGTCCTTCTTCCTTTGCTACTGATGCCATACCATCAAGAGCGGATAGGTCTCCATTCCTTATGATTTCAGTAGTGCAGCTCCTATTCCTTCAAAAAAAGGGGTTTTCCTTCAACGAGAAAGATATGGGAAGAGAAATGCCTCGCTGAACTACCTTTCGAGAAGATGCTTTGAAGGGCAAGGCAAGCAAGGTAAGAATCCCCAGAAAAGGGAGAATTTGATGCACCTACGACTCAGTAAACCGATACTGAGCTAGCAAAGGAAAAAGTGAGTGATTCAAGAAATGACGTAGATGCAGAAGTACATGATGAAAGGGATGGATGGAAGCGAAGTGCCCCGTACAAGGAAGGCAGTATGGTGACAACCAGAGCGCAATCAAAGCAGCAAGTGCTGTTTCAGTACTAACACCTTTCCTAACGCGAGAGGTTAAACCTTCATTAGCCCTTGGTCCAGCATTGAGGGTTATAGAGAAGTCGCCCGCATCTACTTCATTTCTGAAGGGGTAGGTCAAAGTAGGGTCTTCAAAGTCTTGCTCAATAAATAATATCCGGGCCTGTCAGGATCGGCCCAAGCCTCGGCCCTTACACGATTCTCCCAATGCAAAAGGTGCCACATGGCCTTAAAGAGTTAAAGAAACTCGTCTGGGTACGAACGTGGTAATTAGAAAGTAGGAGGGTCTCAACGTCTTCTATTACGCCCGATATGCTGATGACATTGTGTTTGGTATTCCTTTGGTTCTTGATAAGAAAACAGTGATTTTCCTTATCAAGAACGCCCTGTACCAAAGAGGTAAGAAGCTGAAATTGGAGTTCAGTTATAAAGAACTAGATAGAGCGAGTACCAAAGGACCGGGGAGACTTCGAGTGCTAGGTCTACGCCTCTCTATCTTGGAGAATGGAAACATTAACATGGGCATTCCATATGAAAGATGGACTAAGAAAATGACACTGGCTCGGGTCGAGCATTGTTTACGAAAGGCTGGATTGCCCATTAACTTACATAACGTTTTGACTGAACGGGTGCGGGCCTACTTTTTCTATACCATCCAAGCGGAAAAGAAAGGATCAATTTTATGATAGATCGTATCGAGAGTTCAGAACCTTTTTGTCATTTCGAAATCACTTCTTCTCGTGCCTGAGACTGATTGAACGAGTTCTCTTTTCATTCTATTTCTATATGTTTACTAGGTGCTACTAGGTGCTTAGATAGATGGTTATTTATAATAATAGTGGCTGGCTGGAATCAGTAGGTGAGCGTCCAATGCACTATAATGACAGAATTAATCTGCACAGATTCAATATAGAAAATTCTAGAATATGGAGAAACTTGTCCTAACTCTTTGTTTTGCCTCTTTTCTTTTGAAAGACTTTAGTCTTATATTCAAGTAATGTAGGTCAGATATATTAGAAATGAAGAACATATGGAGCATGTACATAGCTTTGAATGGAAAGTACTGCGACTATATGAGAAAGAAAAAGCAGCAGCTTCTTAACAAGAAAGAAGGTATACTAGACTAAAAACCTGAGTTTCATTAATCTCAGCTATTTCATTTAGACCAAATTGCATACATGCTTGACTTACTGGTCAACGCATTTGACTTCTTCCCCACTACTTACTATTTGATGGATTTTCATTAATATAATTTGTGTTTTTCTGCTTATTCTTTCAATGGCATATATTTTTTTTAATAAAGAAGGAAGCGAAGGGATTGCCTAGCGCTCAAGCAGAAGGAAGTAAGGCGCGCAGCGGAAGAAGAAAGAAGTCTGGGAAGCAAGAAGGAAGTTCTTTCGCTCGAACCTAGGCACATCAAAGTGAAATGGCCGTGGTAAGGGGGTTTTTTAACTTCTAAGCTCAGAAATATATGGCTGGAGCATCTTGTGCCTGCTTTGACCTAAGCACAGTAGCCGGCTGAGACCTCGTCGAATAGTGTGAGTTAGGTCAGATGTTTGAATCAAGGAGGAATTGCAGATTGATTTTGCTTTTCAACTATTATTATGGTTTATAGCATAAATTGGCAAGAGCATTGGAAAGACCGCAGGTTAACTACAGCAAGAAAAGTCCTTTACTTTATAAGATAAGCTTCTTTTATTAGGCTTCGCAATCCAGAAACACTTCTCTTTCTCTAGTATACGTTTACTATTCTTTTACTAACCTTTAGCTATAGGCTTTCTTTCTTAAGGGGCTTTGCCGGGGCAAGACTGGCTTAGCCCTTCAGTTGCTTCTTCATATGGTTCAACATGTTGGTGAGTGTGAACCCGATGTGATCTCCTATACCACTCTTATCGATGGGCTCTTGGGAAAAAAGTAAAATTTGTGGGCGGGGAGAAGAGTTTGATTGAAGTTGCAGTTGCTACTGTTGATGATTGCCAGAGGAAAGGAAGATTCTTAACCAGTGACGTACAACACTCTTCTGAATAGATTATGCTTATTATTACCAGATTTGACAAGGCACTAAGAAAGCCAATGCTTTGCCCCGGGAGCGCGGCCATTGTGACATGCAATATCGTAATGGATGCACTTTGCAAGAAGGAGCGAACCGACAAAGTTTTTTTTTAGTTAGCATTTAGTGCCATATTCCAAGGGACTTGAACCAAAGACAGTGACTTATAGCGCATTAATTCCGTTTTGGGTTGATGTTTTTGGAGGAGCAGGTAATGCTTGAACAAGGTTTCGCACAGACCTTTCTTTGATATCTCTTTAAAGAAAGTGGCGTGTGATAAATGGATATTCTAAACGGCGGCTATTCAAAACAGAGGCAATTAGAGTTTTTAGGTGGTTGATCGAGGCTTTTCGCCAAATTCCATTATTTATGGATCACTAATTGATTCACTTTACAAGCAAGGTCAAAGCAAGAAGCTCATAATCTCTTATTAGGAAAAAGTAGCTAAAAAAGATTCCACTTTGACTTCAACTTAAGTTGCTTTGTAAGCACCCGGGCTTGGATGCCGACAAAGACCTTTCCCCTTGCCCTGGATGTTCCTTTTCTCTATCTATACAACCTGCTTTCCTTTAAGTCTTAACCCCCCTCCCCTCTTCAAAGCTAGTCAACCTATAGAAGAGAGAGGTGGATCATTGCTTCATAAAGCCTTACCTCTCAAAGTGAAGTCAGAATTTAAGGAAGGATTACTAGGTTTAAAAGGCCATGATCAAGCGAGGCTGGATGCTTTGAGCTTTGAAGTCAGAGCTTACTACGGCTTTTCTTGGAGCACCTTACCTTCTTCCTTCGCAATACTTCCTTTATCCCGTCTCCGACAAAAGATATGATTTCGTATTATCTAATGAGTATTCTGAGCTACATTTAGCTCCGACTTTCAATCGACTTATTTCACTCCTACCTAAATCATAAGTAGTTGCTTGTAAGCAGGAAAGATGATTGTGCTCTTTCTTTTATTTAGAAGTATGAGTGCTTCGATTTGATGTGTAAGAAAAAGAAAGGTTTCAATAAAATGATGTACAACCGCACCTGCTTTTTTCGCTTATCTCTGTAGCTTGCAGTAGGAGCAAGAGGTAGGCAGTAGTAAATAAAAGAGAATCAATCCTAAGTCAAGAATGAATTGAATAAGTTAGGGGCTTGCCTTGATTGCTTGTCCTAAGCCTGTAACGAAGCTCAGCCATAACCTCTATCCCTGGTTAGTATGCTAGTATTTGTCTATTCCTCATTCCTTGCTCCATTCCATTCCCGCTTTTTTTAGTTTAAGCTTTACTTAATCTCCTTCAATCCAAAGTCCAATCACAAAATATATATACCTGCAAGCTTCAAAAACTACGTGAGAAGAATTATTAACTAACGCTGCGCGCCTCAAAGACTACAATGCATAAATGCAAAGAAGGCGACTCGCCTGCCTACTTTAGAGTCCAGCCAATCTTCCACTCCGCACTTTGCTTTTGTACCGAGCCCTCCTCTTTATTTATTGTTAAAGCTCGTCCGCCTATATATATATAAATATATTGTGAAAGTTGCCATAGAAAGAATCATATTATCTGACTGACGCGGCAATCAAAGTTTTTTTGAGTTGGAGTAAAAGGCATTCCAGCTCATATCAATATAAGCATGGTTATAAATCGTGCCGGGGGTTATGGTAGATGTACTTTGACTGATAGAGATGCGAGGAACTACCTAGATCAAAAGGAAGAGATTGAGCTTAGAGAAAGAAGGGGCTGTATGCTTAATGGAGTACTTTGACTGATAGATCAAAAAGTGTGTGTAAAGAGTGCTTTTGAGTACTATCTATACCTACGATGCAGGGCCATGGAATATCTTTTGTGCTAATGTGGATGGGAAGGCTGCATATAAACATGATCAAGATGTCATAAGTTTTGATTCGACCTAAATAACTAACTACGGCATATTTGTTCTCTTTGAAAGAAACTTGCTTTTTAGGTTTAGCGCAATTTGTAATTTTGAACTAATCTAAGTTAATCAACACAGCCAATCAACCATATTTGCTTGTGCACTATTGTCAGTTGAGAATGAAGATCAATTTTTTATATATGTAGTATTTCTGGCTTTTTAGAAAGTTGCTTTAGTATATGGGTGTTATTGCTCCTACTGCTATTCTGACCGACCAATGCAGAAGTATTGTTTGCCTTATTAATAATGTTATACTCTTTATTAGTAAATTGAAGAAAGTGTTTTTTCCTGTTCAAGAAAAAATAAATATTAGAAAGAAGTATTTCTAAATAAATTGACATAAACATAATGAATGAGATTGGATATGAAAGTTTAATTGACTGGAGATCTTCAGTAATCTATTTAAAATAAGGGCAAAATGCCTAGCCCATATATAGAAATTGAAGCTTAAGCAGCCACCGAGCCTTGATTTATCGCTCTTTCTTACCCCTATTGCCAGCTTGGATCACACAACGTTACTCTTTTCGTCCTAATCTATTAGGGCAGATCACTCTACTAGCCCATCCACATAACGTTGGCTTTCCTTTGAAAAGATAGGTATAAAAAGCTGGTAGGACGAGAGGTAGGATGAAGAAGCACTACGTTGGGGGGAATGTCAATGTCCGTTTCAAGTAGAAAGCTTTAGTAATGGGGAAAGACTTTTTTTCTTGAGAATCCAATCTACTGATGTTTCACCTCCTTCTTCTTGAATTCATTCTTTATTTTGACTTACTTTTAAGTATTTACTTTCTCTCATTACTTCAATTTTCATTTCAGGGTGCACTGCTGCCACGGGGTAAAGGTGCGCTTTTCGGACTTCGTTCTTACCTGCGAGATCAAAGATTAGTACTCGTTCTCTTTTTACCATATTTTCAGACAGACGCTCATGCTATGGCCCACAAAGGAATAGGCTCGCTCCTTTCGCTTGTTCATTCACTCGCTCTTTTTCTCTTTCAAGCTCACTGGAAATCTCCACCAAAGAAGATGTCTTTTATATCATTTATTCTCTATTTCAATGTAGTCGAGTTGCTATTTCAGAAGAATCGATGGGAGAGAACGGAGCATGTGTTTGTCACGTATTATTTGAGTTAGCCCCGAGTCTCCTGTGGAAAAGCGTTACAAGCCTACCGAAGTTCATCCAGCGAGAGAGCGAAGAAGGGACCTAAGGCTATACTAGCTGGGTAAGGCTAAAGAAGGAGTGGCTAGTCGATGGAGCTGGTGCTTACTGGTTTGGAATCAGCTGACTGCAAAGCCCTGAGGTAATACGGATAGCGGCATATCGTACTAGATCCGTAACCTATAGATCATGAATAGAGCTAGCAGCAGATTCTTTAGCACTCGTACCTTCATTATAGATTAACTAGCACGAGTAGAGTAGCTTCTCCGTGGGGGAGGCAAAGCACCAGTGGTAGCATCAGTACCGGCATAGCATAGCCTTTTGATTCAAAAGAAAGTGCAAATCAAGAAAGGACTGGTACTTAACTTGTAAATAAAGTTGCGCTCATGATAGGGATTCCGTTTATGTATGGCGTGAGGTGAAGTTAGAAGCATACCTGGATATATACTCATAGTGGCTTCCATACCTATCTCCGGTAGAACTAAAAAAATCGAAACCTCTGACTAGTAGACTCATACGAAAACTTTAAAGATCTATTTCATTAGAAGGGTAAGTGAACTTAGTGAGCTAAGCTGAAGTTGATTCAGTAGATTAAGCCTGTGATCCAGAGTTCTATACCCGGAACAAAACGTGATCGAGACCTAATACCTTATCAAGTCCAAACGCGAAGGCAGTTCTAGTTCTTATCGCAGCGCAGTAGTGAATATAAATAGGTAAAAAAAAGATAACTTATATCAATATAAGCAAATGAGACAGTAATGAGGTCCATATCGTCATCGTAATAAAAAGAAAGATCTGCAAGCATTCTTCTAAAGAAAAGAAATAGACCCCCAGCGCATATATTTGTGAGAAGGAAACATTAAACTTATTTTCTAGTTTACCTAGCCTAGCGACATCTCATAGACTATTTCATGCGCAACTTCAACATCTCCTGCCAACGGGTAGGCCTTTTCAAGACCGCCTTTTGGGTCATCCCTCCCTATAGTCCCTTAACCAATATCCGATCGAAGCACTTCTACTTGATTCTAGGAATCCGCAAAAGATAGCTTACTGTGTGGTGAGAAAAAGCATTGCAAAATTCACTATTCTGGGTCAAAGAAGCCTTCGTTCTAGTTTACTTCCTTAGTGGTGGTCAGCACATCAAAGGCAAGGCTACCACTTAAATGTTGAAATACGAAGTACCAATGAACTCAGACACAGTGCCGCTCCAATCCTGAGAGGGTACGGAATGCTCGTCCCTTCGTGAAAGGTAGTCTAAGGTAGCAGGAAGGAAAGATCTCAATTTGGATTTGACCAACAGGAGAGATAATATGAGATTTACCAATCAATATGTGTATTCTGAGTTTGAAAGGAGCAAAAAGCAAGCAAGGTAAGGGAAAGCAAGCAAAGAAGAAAAGGAAGCTAGCATACAGAATACAAAACAGAACACAATTCATATGTGCGTGCCTACTTATCGACTTAACACAACGGTTGGAAGAACAGCAGTTGACGACTGGACATCTAGGGGTAAAGCACTGTTTCGGTGCGGGCTGCGCAAGCGGTACCAAATTGAGGCAAACTATGAATACTAGATATGACCCAGGGTCAAGGTCAGCCAGTGAGACGATGGGGGATAAGCTTCATCGTCGAGAGGGAAACTGCCCGGATCACCAGCGTTGGCCCCTAAATGACCGCTCAGTGATAAAGGAGGTGGGAGTGCAAAGACACCCAGGAGGTTTGCCTAGAAGTAGCACCCCGGACAGACCGAGAAAGAACAATCTCCTGCTTTCCATGTCTCTCCTGAGTCTGCTTAAGCATATAGCTAACGTTCTTTTTTTTCACCAGGATGCTACTGATACCACCTGAGCCTTTCTCCCCCAACAAAAACATTCTTACTACATGATCTACTTCATAAGTGTTGTCAACCACCATAAGAGAACGGAGTCCAAATGAGAGTGTCACCTGTTAGTGATAACGAAGCATAAACGAGATTGACTTCTTTGGTGACTAGACCCCGGGGAGGGAGTGCCCCATCCATTGTTGCCGAAGAAACTGAGAAGATTAAGCTGCACATTCCATTCATCTTCCTGATGCTGGCTACTAGACTACTACTTTTTGAATGTCACGTCACACCGGTATATATTCCAATTATGCCTTGAATCGACATGCGGACTAGAAAGACGACTCATCGGAGAGTGCTTTGATCGAGACACCAACAAACGAACATAGGAAGGTCTGCTGATCAGTTCATAGGGCAGATGTGCTAACCTATTTCCATTATCTTAGTGCACAGATAGGTGCGGGATGGCATCAAAGAGAGTACATTTCAAATAAGTTTTCATTTGTTCTTGGCAGAGACGTATGAGAATTGCTCTTGGTATAGCTCGGTCAGATATGTACACACTTATAAGATCAGGTATTAGATTAAGCCATACCCATTTAATATGGTGAGTAGTGAGTATTAACGACCGGAGGGAAAGGAGAAGGTGACACTACCCGAAGAAGAAGAAGTAGATGTACGTCTTTTTGAAGAAGTCAATCCCTCCACTAGGCTTCCCATCACTTCAATCTGATCTTGATACCTGTTCCTACCACCGCTTTCATAACTAAGTAAGTGTTTGCTTCGGTTGTTTCAACGTCAAGATAAGTAAAGTAGTCAAAAATCTAGGAATTCAAGCAGGATAGCTATAATGATTAAAGAGGGTAAAATCATCAACTAAGATATCTCAATATGTATAAAGGTGCATGGGTAATTAAGAAAAGTCAGAGGAATATCTTAAGATAGCTAGTGAGAGTCTGTTTATAAAGTCGGTGTAGTTAAGTCTATAACTGATTCTTTCTTTTCGGATAAAAGATCCTGTTAACTGAGTAAGTAGTCAAACTAAAAGGAAAGACTGGAAAGCCATTGGGCACGGGTCGTATTCTAGAATGACCTTCCTGCTGCTTGCAGGTAGTATTATTATTCTTCAGCAAGACAAAGTGGAATTCGGATCGTTTACTTAGCCCATGATGAGTCTACTCGCAAGTCATCCAAAAGAAGTGAATTTCTTACTCCCCGGCTACTTTAAGGTGCTCTCTCTTTACTGAATTGATGTTGTTCTGATGTGTGCGGCTACTGGTGCATTTTTGCTGAAATGTTTCTGTATCCTCTGGTTGGCTAGGATATAGAAATGTCTGTGTTTTATGAGTGTAGAATACTTTCTTGATTGACGCAGTTTACTTGGGCTTGAACCTGTTGCACCTACCATAGGCAGCTATCTAAGTATATGTAATTATGGAGTCGTATGAGGAATTGGGTGCTGATGCGACGATCTCCAATGCCATTAAGCAGGTCGAACATGTGCCTTTGGAGTATTTGCCCCGTACATTCTAGCTCTTTTGGTTGGAATCAATTCCGTGCCAATTTCATGTATTGCGTGTTCCATCCAGACCAAATGGTGGTTCAAAGAATTTGGCTCAGCTTAAGTACTGGTGCGACTTGCTTGAATGGGTTCTCTACAGTAGTACTTGAACGAACTATCTCCTTCTCAGTGAAGCACCGGCCTTTTCACACTAAAAGAAGCCATAGAAGAAAAGGTTGGGAGAGTTGGAAGAAAAAGGTATGAATGAAGAGGAGGATATCTACACATAAACAGGTTCTTTTGATTTCGTTGTTAGTGGCATTTCATTTAGGTTGCTCGGATTTGTCCATCCTTTCTTCCTTATATGATCAATTGGAATTGGCTATGTCCGATTTGATTTGGGAGGTGTCAGTAGAGGGGAAGGTTTGAGTAGTAGTATTTTGGTATGAGTCTAAAGGCAGCAGAAAGAGCCAAATGGAAGTGGAAAGCTCCATGTCCAAGTCCACAGACAGGTTAGTGGCTGACGTTTGCCTAAGGTGTCCTCTCCACAACGGTAGCAAGGCCGGCCAAGGGAAGCACTTTGGCACCATTGTATCTCCTCTGATTCGCTGAGCTATAAGGTACCCGGCTTGCCTGGCTGTTTTTTCATTGAAAGCACGAGCTGGCTTAGCTGGTACAGAAGTCTTCTTGCTCCCTGGGCTTGGGCTAGAGCACTTCTTTCTTTTCTGGCGAGCGAGGGGGGGATATAAACAAGTTCAACTCATAGCGAGAAAAAGCTGATTAAAAAATGAACTCTTTGAAAGCAAATGTCATAAATAAGTAGTGAATTTGCTTTGTTTCAAACTACGACATATAGAAAAGAGACCTCTTTAGCAGGAAAAAAGAGTGTTGATTGAACCTCAAATCCATTAATTGCCAATGGCATTCTCTCTCGTGGGCATCAGCCTTCTTTTCTCTCATAAATCAATCGTTAATCACCGAGGAGTAGACCGGCGAGGAATTCTCTTTCTGGCTAACTTGCTTTGGAAGTTCCAACATGGTCTTTTTCAGCGCAAAAGAAAAGCGGTATCTTTAGTAAGTAAGAGAAAATCTGGTCCTGCTGGTACAGTAGGAGGTAGAAAAGTAGCTCCGCCCAATTTCACTGACTTAATTTTCACTGACTTAAATTTCACTGACTTAACTTAAGTGGTGGTTACCTAAGCAAGGCTACATCCGAATGCACCGTTATTGACATCGCATGATTACGATCATTTTGATGTGAGGTTTAAGAATATAGGGAGTTCTAATCAATTAGCTGATATCGTGACAGCACTTCAAAGTACTCCATTCAGGATCAACGATTCAATGTTGGAATTTCTTAATAGGAATCGAGATATGTTAATATCAGTTGGTTTGCTAATGCCATCTTTCCTTGCCACTGTGGATCCAGTTCGTTCGTGTGAGGCAAGAAATCAGGTCTATATTGTCTAGTGAAAAGTCTCAAGATAGTAAATTAACATACTCTGGGATAGCGAGTATTATGGATAAGAGAATACAAGCAGCTAGGTATGAACAGTTTATTATAAGTATTGCGGAAGCCGCACAATATTGATTTCCCCACATTTATTTATTGAGGTCGTATTTATAGAACGAACCGGATTCCTTCACTTCAGCAAATTCATTAGGATAGTGAATAGTGCTCATTCTATAGTAGCTCCATGCATGAGACTATGAATTCTCAACCGACCATCAATTCGCTAGTATTGGAGATCCAGTTATATCTTTATTGGGAGCAGGGCTTTTTCCTTCAACTGCTCTTCTCGATTCTGACTCTGGTACTCTGTAAAACAGCGCACTCAGCTCGGGTAAGACATCATGCCCGGCATTCGCTGCCAAAAAGAAATAGGAAAAAAGGTTGCCCGTCTCTATCGTAGATATTCCTGGCAGATCAGGAATGAGAATAAAGACGTTTCAAGCGAACTCAATCCGTTGATGGTGAAGCATATTATAAGCTAGTTCACGTACATTATTTCCTCCTCTTTTTTTTAGGAATGTCGGCTAGCCACAGCACTGCTTGCGGGTGAGTGACGTTTGGGATTTTTCTCGAATACCAGTCTGCAAGTGAATTAAGAAGATCATTCTCTTTTCTTAATTCCTCTTCTTATTGTTACGGCTGGACTGGCGTTTAGTCGATCAGTTACTCCTCAATGTTCTCCGGGTGTAGGAAATAAAGGAATCTGGTCATACATCTCGAGAGAAAGACCCCCCCGCCTCTATTATGTAAACGGTTGGATGGAATTCTAACTGCTATGCCAAAATTAACAAAAAGGTGGTCTCTTCTTTATCAATAGCTGACATCTCAGAAGTCGGTGAATCAAAATTACCACGTTCGGACGAGCCAAATTGGCGAATACCACATATTGTCTTCTATTACGAAAGTAGAAGACAATATGTGGTATTCGCATATTAAGAAATGGTATGTCTGTCCTAGATAACATCGTTGCATAATTTCAGTGTGTTTAATATTTGATGCTTTCTGTTATGCAACTAAGATTTTTTACAAAGAATTATCTTATGAAAAATAAATCAATCCTAATTTGGTACTGTTGTTTTATTTAATTTTAGTCCAACTATCAGAGAAGTTCCTAAATACAAAATAGTACCAATTACTAGCATTCTCACTGTAAAAAGCTTCCAACTGGTATGTTTTTTCCTCACTTGCCAAATGACTTCCAAAATGGAGAATTGCAGAACAGCCCCTGCTTAATGGAGACATGAAAGTAAAATCCCACCATAGTTGATATTTAACAGTGCAAATACGGATGTGAATATGTGATCATGTAAAAATATCCTTGGAGATATTTAACAGTGCAAATCCAGTTGTATTTTGTTTCTTCTGTAGCTTCATATTTGTTGATGGTTATTTTGTTCTCTAGAAAAGTGTTCTTTCTTCCTGGGTTTTTCTTTTCTTTTCACGTTGCTATTTCATTAAAATGCAAGTAAAAATCAATTTTTCCCCACTCAAGTACAAATATTTAGGAATTACATTAAACGTGTAATTAAGTAATTAACAATGCATCAATATACTAAAGCTCCCAAATCAAAATTAGTAACAGTACTAAAATTAGTTTAACAACAATACCAGGTACTGTTATCGTCACAGTATCAGTATGACTCTTAAATTTAGGGGGCTCTTAAGGTCAGTTTAACTCAAATTATAGCATCCATATATTCAAAGTGGAACGGGTTGTATGAATTAGATTAGCATGAATTAGATTAGCACATAGACAATTCAGATTAAGTTATAATATATCCAAATCGGAACAGAGTTATTTCTATATAAATCTATACTAGTCTGTAACAGACTAATTCATGCAGGGAAGTAAGACTAGAAGGGCTTGAGGCAATGGATTACTATGATCATCTCAACAATAATGCACGTGCCACTGAATATGGCGATGCGTAGGTTAAGCCCTTAATTTTTCTCATTAATTATTCATTCCCAAATGCATGCATGCATGATATATATAAATGTTAAGTTACTGTTGAAGGTTGACAAGGCATATTTGGAGAACCCGGGCAAGATAGCAATAACAAAAAGAAGAACCTATGTTGTCTTCAAAGAGGGCCTACCTGATTGTGGTATTTCATTTCCCTTTTTCATGTCATAGCCTAATAGGTTGGGGCATTCAATTCAATTCAATGAACTATATATATATATATATATATATATATATATATATATATATATATATATATATATATAGGAACATGCTAGTGTGCTATGCATAGCATAGAACCCCTCTATGCAACAGCTTGGATTTTGAGTTTTCAAAATCCTAATGATCGATCCGAACCATTCATCTTGTTCTCCATATCAATGTGTTTGGAGACCAAATTTTACTTTTTTTGGAATTTTTTTACTATTTCTTTAGATTTATTAAAAATCGCTGTTTTTTTATGGTACAGATTTGCTGAAAACAGCGATTTTCAATAAATCTAAAGAAATAGTAAAAAAATTCCAAAAAATATAAAATTTGGTCTCCAAACACATATTAATATGGAGAACAAGATGAACGGTTCGGATTGACCATTAGGATTTTGAAAACTCGAAATCCAAGCCGTTGCATGGAGGGGTTCTATACTATGCATAGCATGCTAGCATATTCCTATATATATGTTATATATATGTGTGTGCATTTGTGCAGTGTTATGGAATCCATGGGACAAGCAGGCAAAGAAGTTGCCAGATTTTGGAGACGAGAATTTCGAAACATGTTGTGTTGCAACCCGCCATAATAGAGAGCACTTAAACTCAAACCGGGTCAGGAATGGACGGGCCGAGTCCACTTCACTGTCGTCAATTCAAGTTATTTTAGTGGCCCACTTGAGCCCAATAGGCCCAGTAAACCCGCCATAGAACTCCATGTCTCAATTTTCTCTTTCTTTTTCTGTACAGCTATAAATAATATCTTTCTTTAATAGCTTTAATAGCTTTAATAGCTTTGCTTTCCCTTTAATATGTTCCATTAGATGAATTGCAATACCCATTCATTTGCTTTTTTCGACCTTTCCAAATGTAATTTACAATTGCTGTAGTAAATTTTAGAGAAAAGAAAATTTTATTCAATCCGTCCTTTGCAATTGGAGGAATATATATTTGTTTTTCATATGTTGTATATAAAGATTTTCAAATTTTATGCAATTGTAAACACAAATTCATAAAGCAATGTATTATTCGCTCTCTCTTTTCTTTTCTTTTTTTCTTTTTTTCTTGTTTTTGTTAATGAAATGATCAAATGAGCAACATTTTCAAGTATTTAATAATCCAAAGTATATAATACAAAATAACAAAAAAGAAGAGGGTATTACACAGAATTAGTACTAAATTATAATTAACACTATCAGAGGAGGAAAAGGAAAGATGACAGTTTAAAAAAAGAAAAACAAGGCAAATGGGACAGTGCTGTTAGTTGTTACTGCTGATTCTGTGTCCTTTGCTGTGATAAATTAGGGTTCTGCTGCATGCCCATCATTCCTTGTTGCATGTTTTGGGGATTTGTGTTCATGTTTGAAAACATGCCTTGTTGTTGTGGTATCCCCACCATTGTACCTCCTGCATTTCCATTTCCTGGCCCCATCCCAAACACTGCGATTATCAATTCAACCACCAAACATTAAATTCAAACAACTCTTTCTCCATTAAATCAGAGAGAATAATCAGATAGCATAATGGTCTAACAAACATACTTTGATCATTTAAAATTTGCGACGGCAGATTCCTCTGGGTTAACCCAAACTGTTTCACAACAAAAACTATTAGTCACCACAACTTTTCATTTTGGCAATTAACTCCTCCATTCAGTATGTATATTTGGCAAAGAAAAAATCAACTCACCTGCATCCTAGGTTGCATTGTAGCCGACATATTCGTAAGCTGAAAATATAAAGACCATGAAAGAGCAAATCTCAGGTTTAGAACATACAACATCTGAAAATCCTCTCAATAAATAAAGCAAATTTGATATGTACCATCTGAGAAGTTGGGGAAGCTTGTGCGGTGCCATAAAGGGGGTTATTGCCAGTACCACTGAATTGCCCCATACTTCTTAATTGGTTATTCTGTACCATGGTTTGTTGCATATTAAGTGCCGACTGCATATTTCTGTTCTGGTACTGTTGGGCAAGAGTCGGTTGAGTGTACTGCATTTGTCCCTGGACCTAAACATAATATTATACGAATATCTTGAGAATGCTTAACCATGTTTTTATTATCTTTAAATATAATCTCGAAATGAACAAACAATAATAAAGAATATGATCAATGCCGCAAGTAAAAGAACTATGGATTGACCTGGTGCAACTTCTGTTGAGTTTGCCCTTGTAAATCATGCAGTTGAGGCATTGTTCCCTGCAACAAAAGAAAATGGCTACAACCATTAAAGATTTAATAGTATTTATAAGTTCTATCAACTAAAATAAACAGCTATTTTGGGTGATTTAGTGATTACCTAAATAGCTCAATCAAGAATCGAATATTAGAAAACCAACCCCCCACCCACTTAAACCAATAGAGAAATAAAATAAAAAATTGAAAAGGACTATAAACTTTAATACTTCAGCTGCCTCAGACCAACAGAAAACAGACAACAAATCAGTTATCCTTGCAAAATATCAGTTAACAGGCAACGAAGGAAAAAAGCACAAAATAATAGAAAGCTGGTGTAGGACCCACCTGACCAAGAACAGGCTGCTGGTTTGCACCAACACGCATCTGCTGATGCTGGTTGACATGCTGCATAATCTTCTGCTGCCTCTGATGCTGTAGCTGCTGCGGCGAAGCAGCCATGTTGGTGCTGTTGTTCATTAAATTCGCACCTGACCTTGGGGAGTTTGTGTTGTTATTATTATTCAAAGTATTATTATTAGCATTATTTGTGTATGGAGGCATTGGTGGAGTCGACACATTTTCGAATGTGGGCCCTGCAGGGGATGGAACTGACCTTCCTCCAACCAATTGAGAGCCAGGAACCTGCTGTTTTTTTTTTTGGTTTCAACTCTTTAACTTTTAGTGCATGTAATAAATCTGTGCTCTATAATTCTTATGTTAATGAAGAAGCCTAAAAAAAATAGAATATAGCAGAATAGTTTATGTTTTAAGCTTAGACCTGCTGCATAGGAGCTCCCTTTGGATAAACACCTGCAGTACAGAAAATGACTACTGGTAAAACTATCATAACAAGGATCTCAAAATTTTGAAGGGTTCACCTGTCAGAGCTCAACATTTCATGCATATCCCCTATAGAAAATTCAATCTAAGCCTCCACTTTCTCAAGTTTCTCAAAAATACCCAAAGATATTTCCCTTCTCTCTCTCTATCATCCATTAATGTGTAGAAAATTAAACAATGAAGCATAGTTTGCATCTATTTTTAAGAAAAATGGGTTTATTATGAATAAGAAAAGGTGTCTTCTACTTTCACTGGATTGGATGGCACACACCCAAGTATCAAATAGGGTTAAAGCCCTCTCAAAATTCAAAATATTTACTTCTAGAGTGCAATTTTGTTATGTATTATGCAATTCTTTTTCCCTACCAAGGCCACAGCAAACCACCAACTCCCCCAAAAGAACCACTATATAAACATAAGAGGAAGAGATTTACATAACAGAAAAATATCAGGAATAATACATACCAGCAGAATTGTCTCCAAAATTATTTTGGGTCCCATCTGCAGAGCCAAGCACCTCCACCAAGTGACTAGGAAGTGATGTCAGCATCTGCCTCTGATCCCCTTGAATCCTTAATCCTGATACATAAACAATGCTTGTAAGAATTCTAAAAGAAGAAACACTTCACTTCACACAAAGAGTGATGATAAAAAAGAGTGATGAAGTAAAGACACCTTCGCCGTAATTAATGGCAGCTCGGAGGGAATTCTCCTGCTCCTGGATTTTAGCAGCTTGAGCCTTGTCTAGTGTTGGCGCGAGGTGAATCCCCTGCCGTGAACCAAGCCCATGCATCTTGCGACATTCTGCTATTACCTTTTCTGCGGCTTCACATGCCGCTCCTATCATATCTATTCTCATCTACATAAAAATGTGAAGAATTGGATTTTGTTCAGGTACCTTCGCAAGGGAAATTGAGGTAAGAAATACCTTGAGCATCTCGATTTGGTTGTGTATGGGATTCTTGGTAATTGTGTTAAGCAATAATTCCCTCTTTGAATTATCCTCTGTTTCCATCTCTGGCAAAAGCTTTGATGACAGCATGACGGGCAGTACTAGAAAGAAAGTAGTATTTCATCTCCTGTCAAGTTAAGTTGGAATGGAAATATACTAGAATAACAATTGAATAAGTGACCCACATAAGCATACTTACTAGTGGCATTTTGAGCATTGACATTTCTTGGATAGACAACAAAAGCCTTGGAGACCTTTTTAATGTCTTCTACTATGTTGAAAAGCTCCATACTAACCATTGAAAACTGCCCCAGCGCCTCTTGCCTACCATTTACCATTACCATTGAATCAGAATTGAATTACACTGGCAAAGAAAGGCAAAGAAAGGCACTGAAAGGCAAAGCTTTTAGGGTCAATTACCATTTGGGAGAAGCATTTGTGCGAGAATACATATCGAAATCCTCTAGTATACGAGATATTGCCTTGTACAGCCCCACCGCACGAACCTTAACCGATTCCAGGTTAAGCTGCTGTTGCACACCCGCGCTCAGCCTCTCCGCAGCCACAGCACCTGGTGCCGCTGCTGGCGCCGCCGTCGACTCCATTTCTTTCTAAATCTTCTCCTTTCTTTGTCCCCTCACCCTCTTACTTTGTGGCGCTCTCAATAAGGTAATCCCTGCGGCACTTATTTTTTCCAAGATTTAGAAAGTCTGTACAAACACTTCCTGAGCAGTGGCGAGGCTAGGAATTCAATCAAGGGTAGGCAAGCATAACTATATAAATAGTTGTAAAAAAAAAAATTAACATAAATGAACATCAAAGGTTTCAACTAAGTCAAAAATTTATAACAAATATTATTTTACATATCAAAAAACAAGAAATATATTAATGCTACAAAATCAAGTCAAGGGCTCGATGACACCAGTCAGGGGTTCCACAAAACAAGGGGCCGACGTAATCAATTCAAACTTTTTTAAGTTTAAACAATTGGCCATTGCTGAAGTATACCATGAAGAATCAATATTGTACCAAATAGGCAACTACAAAAGTTTCTTTTGTTCCAGATAGCATAAAGAAATTGAATTGTACCTATGGATTGATTCTGGCTCTTCCAAGGGTATACCTAGATTGACTTGCACTGATGCTATCTGTGAATTAAATTTACACAAAAATTCATTTTCAAACCAAGAATAAGCAAATCAAAGTACACAATTTAAAACTCCTACATACTCTAGTGAAGAAAACCGAAAACCAGATCTTCGGCACCCTTTTCCCCTAACCCCCCCCCCCCCCCCCCCCCCCCCCGGTACTTGTGATCTTGATGTATATCTTGATTAGCTTCTGATTAATTATATGTTTATTGGATGCAACCATAGTAACAGGATTCGCGTTTAATTCGCGAATTAAACGTTTTTTAGCTATCAGCGAATCAATTCGCATTTAATACGTTGATTCGCGAATTAAACGGTTAATACGCGAATTTGATGAATTTACAGTTTTATTCGCGTTTTCTTCACAAAAATTCATTGCTAGTTGTCTCATTGTCTGCGTCGGAGACGACAGCTATTTCCCACTCCTCACTTTCTCAGTTCAAGGCACATGGTAGGGCCAAGCTCTTGTCCACTATAAAGGTGACACGTGCACTAAATTTTTTGGTTTAAACTATAAAATGGAGCGGTACTGATCCAAAGTTTAAACTCAAATGACCCTAGAGGCCTAGACCATTCACGTGGCAGCCCATGGTTGACATTAGTTTGGAATTTTGATCTCTAAAGTAACTCAAATTTTGAGTTTGGATCTGAATTTTTTTATCAGAATTCCGGTTTAGACAAAAAAATTTGGTCCGAATTCAAATGTACGATTCCGAACTATTCCCGAATTATACCCGTATCACGAATTTTTAACTCTGCCGAACCGAACCCGAATTTTTCATTTGTTACTATGGATGCAACTTGTGCCTTTTCTGTTAGAAATAACCGATATATAATATATGATGCTATACATACAACCAAAGTAATTAATTAATTAATTGATACTTTGCAGTGAAACAAATACTGCCCAGACAAGGACTTACCAGTGGGTTCCTGCTTTCAAATTAAACAATTACACAATGGATTAAACTCAAATTTTCAAGCAAATTAATTGACCAAGCTCTTGATTTTAAAGGTCAGAATTTCATGCTGAGCAATATTGCCTATAAAAGGACAACCTTTGCAACTAATTGGATTATAAAATTGACCAATCACATCAAGAAGCAAAGAAGAGAAAGGGGATTTACCGAATAGCAGTACTGAGGCGCAGGAGAGAGCGGCTGAGCGGATTCTTTCCTTTTTTCCTTCGCGCAGGAGAGGCGCACAGAATTTCTTTCTTCTTCTTTTCCTTCGCGTAGGTTTGAGTTTTGGGCTGGGGTAGGCAAGCCTATAATAAAAGCCCGGTCCAAAAAAAAACCGTGAAGTATTCGCCCCTGTTCCTGACGCTTGTTAACCAATTTACTGTGGATGGCACTCGGAATAATAATTATTATTATTAATACAGTTCCAATCTTAGCTCACAGTTGTTTTTGGAATTTTTTAGCTTCGTCATTTCTAGATATTGTAGGCTACTGAGAAGCGGGTCTCACAATATATTTTTTTTTTTTCAATTTTAATTGCTATTGGATGAATTTATTATTTTTAATTGTTGTTGACATCTATTAGTTTGTTGAGGTATTAAATTGGATATATAAAAAGATACTTCAAATATTGCCAACAAATAATAGTTAAAGATTAGAGTTAGTTTTAAATATTTCCAACAAGCAATAGTTAAATATTAGAGTTGGTTGAAAAAAAAAAAAAAGAACACGTTACATTAATTTATTCATAAAATTTGAGAAAATAACACATTACATTACTTTATTCATAAAATTTGAAATGTTTGTAGATGCCTATGATCATTAAAATTATACATTCTAGAAAGTTTACATTATAATATTAGGTTTAAAAACTTCAAATTTCAAAAGCTGACAAAAAATAAATCTGATTCCTTAATAAAACTAGCAAAATTGAATTCAGGTCCAACTGAAGAAAGAAAAGACAACACAATATCTAATTGTGTAGAATTATTAATATGAATAATCAACGAAATAATAACAAACTACAGCATTAGATGAAAGCTGCACTTACAAAAAATGAAAGGTACTTTTATGAAATATTCAGGTCATATTGGATGATTATATTGCATAGTGTTGCTCAGTTAAAAATTAAAACATAAATACTAAATATAATTGTGCCATGTTTTTTAATATTTTTGTACGATAAAACTTTATATTACCGTAAAATAAATTAATTTTGTGAGAATATTATCTTAAACAAAGAAACAAAATATCATCTTTGAGAACATGTCATGAATGAAATTTAAACAAAAATGTTTGAATATGTTTTAATGGATAGACAGTTTTATCCCTAAATTAGTTTCTCTATGTAGATGTTATTTATTTATGTATTTATTAACAAGCTTTAAAGAATCAATTTTATTGTATCACGATACCTAATAATTTTAGTATATTTTTCTCACTCGAAAAAAATTAATGTATTTTTTTAATATCTTGGTTTTGTACAAAGCTAAAACATATTCAAACTTTTTTTTCTATGTAAATGCCTACTTACAAAAAATAAAATTGACAATGATGGGTGAAAGATATTGGAATAATGAAAACAAAGATTGGTATAAAATTTTAGCTTGCTATGAATATTAATATTCTCAAAAATCAAATTCTACGTGCATCTCAGAAACAAATTCCTCACGTCAGACACATTATACTTAAAAAAAATTCAATAATTAATTTTCATTATCTCATCAGATGAAAGTAAGTTGGGAATATTACTTTTAATTTCTTGTAGATTACAAAAATGTTAATAACACAAAAAAGTAAAGAAATTGAAAAGATAGCCACAACAAAATAACTAAAAGAATGGAATGAGTTTATGGTACTATGCATATCACGATTTGGTCCGTGATACGGATCAATATTTCATTTTTAAAGTTCTAATAGGTAATCCGAACCGTTCAACATAACTCCACATGAATATATACATGCATATTGAATTTCATATTTTTTTTGAATTTTTTTTACTATTTTTAAAGATAGGTAGAAAATCATTGTTTTTGGATGGTTCAGAATTTTCATATCAATCAATTTTCTACCTATCTTAAAAATAGTAAAAAGTTTATAAAAAATATAAAAATCAGTCTGCAAATACATATTCATATGAGAACTAAAATCTAAAATATTAAGTTCATTTTACTTTGTCAAATTATATGTTTTTTAATATTTTAAAGGTTGAACTTCAAAAATTCATAATAAATCGAAATAAAATTTCAATAATATGAAATTTATGTCCATTTTGGGTATTTTGAAGTTCTCTACATGTCAGTGAGGTTTACTTTTCATTTTGATCCTTCAACCAGTCTGCACTGACTGGTTTACCAGAACAGGTAAATTTCTTATTTTTTGGTGTTTGTGTTGTACCAATGGCACATATGTTGTGCTTAGCTGCTGAGCCCATGCTTGGTCATGTACCAAGGGCTGGTTTTGGGTGTCAACAACATGAACATAGATTTGGTTAGTGTCATAACAGTGATCAGATCAGTTCAGACCATTGGTAATTGTACAAAAAACAAAGAAAGGGGATCAAGCTCCAAGAATTCATTCAATTAGCAAGTTTAAATGTCAAGAGGCTGTCATATCCTAGATTTTTGCAAGAAGGTCCCTGATTTGTTTGAAATCATGTTTTTAATGTTCTTTTCACTTGAATTTTTGGACAAATCATCAAGATGTCATGAGGTTAAAGATACAAATGACATGAGATAGCTCATAGCTGAGCTATTGCTTATTTGCACTCTAACCCTTTATCTCTCATTGTTTTGCAAAGGAGCATTCAAAGCTCGGTTTGTAACATAGTGCATAAGAACACATATTTTTATATTTTTCTTAAAATATCCAGAGAATAGAAATTTCAAAACAGTGATTTTGAAGAACATGCTTATATTACATTTTTTTTATATAAAAGTCAGAAGCTAGAATTGAAAAAGCAAAGAGAAGTAATAAAAGTTTATTATATTTCTTTTTATAACATAAAATAAAATAAAATGGAAGGAGTCAGAGAACATTTTTTTTTATATTCTCTTTAGGTAACACCTGTCAGATTTCAATATGTGGTTTTCCTTAACTTTACTTGATTAAATATGTATAGATGAAAAAAATTTCTCAAGTGAAATAAAAGCTTACAGAGAAGATCTTGCTTCTTTATTTATCTATATTTTCATTAAAGGTTTACACCTATCAAAACAACAATATTCTAAACTTATGTTACTCAAATCAAGAAGTATAGATCAATAAGGGGCTCCAAAAGGATCAAGGGATCAATAGAGGATCGAAGGAAAAAAGAAAAAAAAAAAGTGAAAAGAGCTCAAATGCAATGAAAAATAGAACAAAGAAGTAAAAACTCAAACAAAACAGTGATATTAAAATTAGAATTTCAAGCTCTAAGTAAGAGCACTTTATTCATTCATCATTTCATGCATACATATTATGGCCCTTTGAAGCATTACATTGCATAATTTATTAGCTAATTCCTATCTAGTTCCTATTTGGATTTGATTGAGTTTAACAACAATTTAGCTGTTGTTTTTGTCTCAAAGAGAGGGTATTGATTTGGGAGTTTTTACTATATTTGAGATATATGAGATTTAACAAGGCTTTGCCATGGTATTAGTCTATGATCTAAATTGGGTATCTTTATTGCTTTTGAAATGCTGCTTATATAGCCTCAAGGCTAGAGCAACATTAGAGTTTTAATTTTGCATCTCCATCTTGATCGTTTATTACATCGAACAGTTGACATGCAAGATGAGTATGCAACTAGATTGATGAGTTAATAACAACTATGGCATGAATTAATGCGCTGTCATCATCTCTTTTCTATGGAATCGAAAAAGTTTCTACCTTTCTAGTTCCTTAAAAATATCTATTACTTTGAAAAAAGTAAAGCTGTTTAGTTGGGTCAGCAACTGCATCAGATGCACTGTAGGCGTCACAGACGATCCTAAGGGTCAGATTTGTTTACTGTACGACTCGATCGCCCTTCACAATAGTTCATTCACAAAGGATCCCTTTATAATTCATACCTCCGACTCCGAACCTTCCCTCCTTCTCCCCCTTTCGCCCGCCGCCATTCTCTCGGTGGGGATGGAATGATTTTCCCCCTGATCGGAACCAGCTCTCTCTTTTCAAACGAGAGTTGATTTGAGAGAGAGAGTGCGCTAGTTTTATTCCCAGCGATACCCTTCTGCAGCTAAACCTTGGGCTTCGCCTTTCTCTCGCTAAACCTTTGGCTTCCCCGCCATAGTGCTCTCCACCTAAACGAAAGAATAGGAAGAAACAGGAAGAGCTTCTACGAAGCCCTTTGGCTAGGGATACCCTTCTGCCATTTCCGATCCAGGGTCCTTAACTCTTTTCACTCAAATGCTCAGGTTAGGAACACTTCTTAGTAGCAACCATTATTTCCATTATTATTATATTGATTGATTGATTTTATTAAGAATTAGGTTAATTCAATAATTGTACGTAAAGATGCACTTCAAAATTGAAGCATGTTAAGCTACGAGATGACTCTCGGAGATAATTGAATTGGAACTTGAGGAAATTAAAAGGAATATGGAAAAATCTGAAAAAAGCTTAAGATTTGGTGACAAAGGTAACATGACTTGAGCACAAGAGCTTTTGCGAAATTCTGAAAATTATTTCATTAATCACTAATCTGAATCCATTCACATATTCGTCCTTATATAGCAATCCTAATGCTCTAATTATATTTAAATCCTATAATCTAGATTAAGCAAATTAACGAGAACTTGACACATCAAGAGACATGTCAGCACTTCATAAACTTGCAAAATTTAAACTCTCTGGTACAATAAATCCTCGTGTACTATACGTATATGCCGTTAGTGTCTTGCACTTGAAAGTTATGTTTTTCTAATATAATGTTTATCCTTGTGAGTTATGTAGCTGATATGGTGTATGCTGAATGGTAACCATGAAACATGTCTCAAAGAAAAAAACATGCCACTTTCAATACATGATATCTAGATTTGATATGTTGAGGAAGGTACTGGTCTAACCAGCAGAGTCTTTTTTGGTGGCAGTTACTATTTTTTTAGTCTGTTTGTCCTTCTTGCGCTCTTTTTCATCTTAAATGGCAGTTACTATTTTTTTAGTATTTTTAATTTTTTTCATGTATTGACATTGTTAAAATTGTCGAATGACATAGTAGCATCTAAGTAGCTTTTCAAACTGGTATTATCTATTGCAACCTTTCTCTTTCTTTATATAACGTCGAGTGTTCTCTTTCTGTGAAGGAGCAAGTACTTTCGCCTCCGGTACATAGGCAGAATTCCTTCTACCAGTTTTTGATAACAGCCAAGGAGGAAGAAAAGGGGTGAGTCCTACGACCTCTGGTATGTTGATTTTGTTTTTGATCTTTGGCTTCTATGTTGTGCTATGGTACCTGCAAGGCTGCAACTGGTAAGTGGGTCAGTCATTAGTTGTAAGTTTTTTCATGTGGGTTTTGTGGCTTGTATAATTTGTTGTGTGATGTCTGTGTATGATCCGGACTGATGAGCCTAGGAGATTATCATGCATGCTGCCTCTGTAACAACTGCTAATCTTCTTGTAATTCTTGTTAGAATGACAAACGTACGGGCCTTTTTCTCAAAAAAAAAAAAAAAAAACAATTACATGGCATCTGAAAATTCAGTTTGTACATGTGTATATTTTAAGGGCACAAGTGTCATTTTTACTCAAATGAAATAATTTCTCTTCTATTATGTGTACGTTCCAATCAATAACTTGAAAATAATTCAATTCTTTTCCATTTTGATTCTGATCAACAAAGTTCAATTGAAAATCATCTCTATTGAAGTCTATTGAATTGAAATCTATTGAACTTAAAAAATGTTGGTTCCAATCACACTGTTTGTGATTTTGTAGGTCACAAAGGATCCCATGACACCGCCTTTGCAATTAACCTTGCTTTTGCTCTTCCTCTCCCTCTCCTCAGGTTACCTCACTACTTTCCTGTTTCCTTTTTATGGTACAAATTGACCTACTACTACTGCTACTGGTACAAATACATACAACTTATTCTGTTACTTTCAATTCAGTGGTTCAAGTCTCCTCCATCGATGATAGTTATGTGCAGTGTGAAAGAGTGGTCAACAAATGGGCAGAGTTATCAGCTCAAGAAAATGTAAAAACAGAAGACAAGCTAACCCTAAGAGACTTGTTATTTTTCTTGCACATACCTAGAACTGGTGGCAGAACATACTATCAATGGTTTGGTTGCTTATTATCAAATTCATTTCATATTCTTTTTAACTTAATTCTGTAATAACCATACTAACAATACTTCAATTCAATCTCTTCCAGCTTTTTGAAAAAACTATACACTTTTGATCAGGAGTGTGCTCGATCATATGACAAAATACGATTTAACCCCACTAAACCTAATTGCAATGTTGTGGGAACTCACGATGACTATAGCTTGATATCGAAGCTTCGGAAGGATCAAACATCTGTAGTGACAATTTTACGGGACCCAATTGAGCGAATCTTCAGCACATATGAATTTGCAGTTGAGGTGGCGGCGAGGTTTTTAGTGCATCCGAACCTGACGTCAGCACTGGAGACGTCCAATAGGGTACGACGTAAGTCATCTACAATGGTTAGCACATTGGACATTTGGCCTTGGAAGTATTTGGTCCCTTGGATGAGAGAAGACCTTTTTGCCCGTAGAGAAGCAAAAAAATTGGGGAAACTGAAAAGAAAGGCATTATTCAGTGATGTGTATAATACGGAAGATGTGGCCATGCCGTTGATTGAATTCATCAGTCATCCTGTTGCCCATGAACTCATTCATAACGGAGTCACATTTCAGGTACTTTTAACGGGCATGGAAGTCCATTTTTGTTAGTACTAGTTGTTGTTTTCTCAGACACTTATTTAAAAAGTAAGTTGAATAATTGGATGAACAGGTGGCTGGACTAACAAACAATTCTTATTCGAACGATGCACACGAGGTGCGACATTGTGTGAAAAAGCACCCATCACTTGGACAGCTTGTACTTGGTGTTGCTAAGGAAAGGTTGGATCAGATGCTGTATGTGGGACTCACAGAAGAGCATAAGAAATCAGCTCGTATGTTTGCCACCATCGTCGGTTCACAGATCCTTTCCCGTTTTAACTCAACCACTCCCTCTCATTCTCAACCAGAATTAACTGACCAAACTAGTAATTTCCTTTTTCATTTTGTTTCTGATATTTTCATTACCGCCCCTTTATCTGCCCCTGAGGTTTGGTTTTAATGATTCTCGTGTTTGACGAGTTAAATTGTTACAAATGGATCCTAACCCTTTGAGTGTTCAATTTAAAATTCGCATTGTGTTGGGTTAATGTTGTTTTTGAACTGAACCAGAATATCTTGGGCCACTTTATAGTTCAGTTTGGTTTGTATTATTAATTGAAAATCAATGAATTTATTTATTGAATAAACCAGATATTTTAAATACTTTAGTATATACGAAAAATGCATTACATAGTACGTACCCAAAATTGAATTATTAAAGTATTAGGTGCAAACTATGCATATTATGAATTTAGTCGAACCAAATAAACAAAACTCTTAATTAATGTATTTTGTTCTGTTGGTATGATAGTTTTTCCAAAGTTTGAGCCAACAGAGGTTGAAACTTGAACCAAATCTATTCTGTTCTGTTCGGTTCCTATTATTTCTAAACCGAGGCAACAGAGGTTAAAAACGAATACTTTGGGAGATCTATTATTGACCAAATAAACCTAACCTTTTTTTTTATAAATTGGTGTCACTGCAGACACAAAATCTTCTTTACAAGTTGTACCAGAGAAACCTGTTGAAGAGACTAATCATGTACGGTAAACATAATCTTCATGAAATAAGAAACACTTCTCCATTCTAGCTTATTAAATTAAATCCAACCATTTTAATTTTTTTTCCTTCTTACAATTTCATATTTATTGATAGACTACCAGCGTTGAAGATGAAGTATCTACTACAAATGCAAATCCTCCCAAAAAGATTGTAAATTATTTTTTTCTCCAATCCTTTTTTTCCCCCTTATTTCTAGTTTTATACAAAAATTAAATAATGGCCAATTTCATTCCATTCATCGATTTTAAACAGAAATTAATTGCTTATTTTGATCATGTTTGAGCATCTATTATGACAATCAGTGCAAATCAAAAGGTTTCAGTCAGAATAATATATATATATATATATATATATATATAGAGAGAGAGAGAGAGAGAGAGAGAGAGAGATGGGCTACGGTGAGTTGCGAAATAAAGTGACTATTTTACTTCACGCTCATATTTTGTGATTTTAAAGTTCAAAATGTCGATCCGAACCGTTCATCTTGTTCTCCATATTGAAAGTGCTTGGAGACCAAATTTTACATTTTTTGGAATTTGTTTACTATTTTATTAAGCAATTTTGAAAGTCGCTGATCTGATGGTTCAGAAAATTTTACTGTTTTACTGTTCACAACAATTTTCAAAAATGCTTAATAAATAGTAAAAAAATTCCAAAAAATGTAAAATTTGGTCTCCAAGCACATTTTAATATGGATTAAACATCTAATGGTTCGGATCGGTCGTTTGGACTTTCAAAATAAAAATACGGCGTGAAGTAAAAACGCGTTTTACTTCGCAACTCACCCTATCTCTCTCTCTCTCTCTATATATATATATATATATATATATATATATATTATATTATATTTAGACTTTAAGATTTCACTAAAATTTATTCATGAAAAATGCTTTATCTGCTTGGGAAAGATGTAATATGTAAGAGAAATGAACAAATATGTGTAATTTTTCCGAAAAGGAAGACTAATTAATGTATTGATATTGCAGTTGACAGAGGAACAGTTGATGGAGGAATATGAAGAGTGTGTAGGAAACTTGCGTAATGCTCAAAGGAAGAGACGATATATGTCCCTGAAGAGGATCTCTCCTGTTAATTTCACCAATGAGGTACCAATAATGAACCAGAATAGATTGGTACCTATTTTAACCTTGAATTTTAAGCTTGATTTAACCTTGAAAATGTAGGCACGGGGGTTGGTACCAGAAGTAGTGCTGGAGGAAATGAAAAATCTGAACAGTCTTGATATGCAATTATACATGCATGCACAGTCAATTTTCTTGCAACAGCAAATCCTCATGGACAATCTCCACAAGCAAAAGCAACATTTGGCTAAACAAGTCAGTAATCTTTAATTACTACTTCTGTGAAACGAGAGTCTTGAATAAAAAAAATATCTTGTACATGAAAAGTAATATTTAAACAAGTCACAGCTGATAAACACCACTTAGAAGTTGAAAAGGTTATAATGGGTGAAACTTATACATACATATTTGGTATCTGTATCTGTGTAGGTATCAGGAGAAATAGAAGCTCCATGGAAATTTGTGCTGCTATTGATGGTGCTTGTGCCGGTTAGTTTATTTTTTGTTGTTGTAATGCATAAAAGGACATCTAAACTAAAGATCTGACTTGTGAGTGTGCCTATCAAATTTGTTTAAAAAGAAGAAGGGAAGGGAAGGGCCAATTTTTGTTGTATACAAATGTGATTCATGAAGGAAGGAATAGAAGGCTAAGTTGCTGCCTTTTGTACAATGGAAAGTATATTATGTTTTGGTGTTGTACTGTTGTTGTTTGCTCATTGTTTGTATGCTCGTGTTTTAAATCAATTTTTTTTTTAAAGCTTTCCTTAATTGAAGCACGAATAGCAAACTTTGTAAGTTTTATTTAATTTAGGCCTTGAAATAGACGGTTGAGATGGAATTCACATCACATCCTCCCCGGTACCCTAAAAGGGAATCTTTTAGAATTAGTGGATCCAGACTGTTCTTTTAACTTTGCACGAATCTCAAGTCAAAGCCCAAATAATACTGCCCCTTGCGCTATTCCGAATCTCAAAGTGGCTGAGAATAAATCCGAAACCGTATTTAATTGGAGAGGATACTCCCTTGTATTTAATTAGAGAGGAACTGGAACTCTGGAAGTGGAAGGGAGTGCTGTGCGGGTGCGGTCCTTTATTAATTAATTACTGGAAGGAGCTGGTCCTTTAGTTACTACTTTCAAATAGGATAATTTCTTGTGTAACCCTGAATTCTGTTGATTCTATATTAAACTCATAAATTGAAAACATGCGTTCTTAATAATCTTGAGATGTATTTCTCCTAATTCTCATATCTTCACTTTTATTTATTTTTCCTAAAAGTGCTCAAATTACCCTTTCTCGCTTATCTGGTTTGGATCTATTAGCGAGCCAAGTCCTGTTGTAGGCAAGAGTTGGGACATACATAACAGGTGCATGGATACAATATCTTGATGATATAATGATGTTGAGGCCGTAAGGTATGATGATTGGTACCTTAATTGTTAATTAGTGGTTGGTAATAGAGTTGCCGCTAACCAGAAATACTTTTGTTTATAATTGGAAATAAAAGAAGTCAGCATGCATATTTATCCTTCTAAAGGCTTATTTGCAATTCACCTGGGAAGCATTGGCTTGGTAATGCATGTTAATATAAATTAGTTTCTACTGTTGCTCTTCGATGTGATTATTTGTTTATTATTTTTCTTTCTGATTTGGTTTTTCAGGCTAACTGTTGTAGGAAATTTATTATAACCTGTCTCATGCTGTAATCAGCCTGTTTGGGTCGGCATAATTTTATTATTTCTTTTATACATGTTGATCTGGTCTGAACCGCGTAAGTTAAATATGGTAGTTTGTATAAATATTATAATCTTTAATTTATCAAGATGGAGCAGCTGAGTTGGTCAACTCAGTACAAAAGATATAGGGTTGGAAGCATCAAATTCCACGTCAAGGTGAACATATTATTTTCTTTTCTTTTGAGCAAATATGTTGAAATACTATCTGGTGCAAATATGTTGAAATCAGACCCATTTTCTACAAAAGTACTAGACTGAGCAAATAAGACTTCATGAAGCTTTAGAGAGGATGGGCTGTTTGCATCTGTATTTCTTTTTTTTGGGAAAAAAGTGTTGCAACAGATTCTAACCCTTTACTACTGAAGGCTCTTCGATCAACTACACTGTCACTATCTCAATTCATAACAACATCACAAAATTGAAGGTAATTAGACTGTACTACAATTCAGTTGCATTATATAATGCATGGTAGCACAGAATGAATCTGTACCCTTTATTTGATTTAGGAATACATGTTTTTTCTTCATTATTGAATGCTTACCCATATTTATATATTATATTTGATAAAAAAAAATTATATATTATATTGCCCATCTCAGGAAACTCTCCTTTGGTTGTGGCAGGGACTCTGACAGAAACAAATGAGAAGAAAGAGAACAACAAGCTGAAGAAAACCTGTCACCCCCTCCCGCCGATTCCCGATGCAATACCGGCTGCTCTCACTGGCAGGACTGGTGGCATCTACATCCCAGGTTCCCACCCCACCGCATGGCACAAATGATGCATGATGTCGATACAAGTCAAGTGAGCCCTACCAGCGGTTCAGCTGGGATGCTCTGAGAAAGAGCATCAATGGTCTGGTCAGAAAGGTCAATGTCCCCAAGGGTAATCTTCGAATAATCATGCCTTGTTTTATTTCTTACGGGAATTGTCTGAGCATTTGGGCATATGGATTCTGAATGACCCCGCAATGCAGGATTCATTGGAGTCAATCTTCCCAAAAGATGGTTCCAAGAATACACGGTTTACCATCAATTTCTTCACATCCATTGGTTTTGGAGGCATCACCAAGAGTCTGAGAGAGTTTCTCAGCAACATGCCCCGTCTCAATGCAGCAGAAGCCTGCATCCGAGTCAGAGGATGAATCCAGGTCAAGTTCGGATGACACCAGCAGGTCTAACGTTCTGGGTCAGAGTCAGAGAATGAGAGCAAGAACTCCTCTGATCAAACCTTGTATTATTGTAGCCATTTAAGCCACAGAACTCTGATCAAACAAAAAGGACAAAAATTTGGCAGTTCATTATTGACTGGACTGAAACTGCCCTTGGTTGTATACGCATATATTATGTATACCTGTATCTAAACCCAGAACTGCAATGCATGGTGTGGTGGATTAGTCCCTTTTTTATTGGTTTACTTTCTGGTGTGCAGCTTGTTGAAGATCATGGTGAAAAGGTGGGCGTTCTCTGGATGAGTCAGTGACGAAAAGTTAAATTAGTTTGTTATTTTAAGTTCCACAGTTGATCTTGTGGGGATTGTAAAGAGAGTTGCACAAATTTTACCTCTTTAATTATTTTTTCCCATTTCCAGTTGGTTGTTGCTTGGGTTGTGGAAAAAGATGCATCACTGTTAGCTTCTCAGGTAAGTTAAATCAACCTGTACTGGTTTTGATAACCAAATCTGTTACAATTGGTGCTTGCAGCAAGATGTATGGAGCATTTATTAACATTGTCATAGGTTTTCACAAAACACTTGCTATGCTGCCTCTCCTCTATACATGTATAGTTTCAATGCCAAGCTCTTTTTACCAAACGAGTCGCAGAAATCGTCCACCCTTTTTATTTCAGTGCAATTATATTGCATCTGCGTTCATAGTAAACTGCATCTACAACATCATATTTGTTGATGTTTATTTTGTTCTTCCTGGGGTTTTTTTTTTTTCTTTTCACGTTGGCATTTCATTAAAATGCAAGTAAAAAATCAATTTCCTACTCAAGTAAAAATATTACGAATTACATTAAACGTGTAATTAAGTAATTAACAATGCATGAATATACTAAAGCTCTCAAATCAAAATTAGTAACAATACTAAAATTAGTTTAACAACAATATCAGGTACTGTTATCGTCACAGTATCAGTATGACTCTTAAATTTAGGGGGCTCTAAGGTCAGTTTAACTCAAATTATAGCATCCATATATTCAAAGTTGGAGTTGTATGAATTAGATTAGCACATAGACAATTCAGATTAAGTTATAATATATCCAAATCGGAACAGGGTTATATTTCTATATAAATTTATACTAGTCCCTAACAGAAAATATGATCTACAAAGGCACATTCCAGTCTGTAGCAGCACATGCTATCGTACACCAGTATGCACTATTTTTGTACCAGTAGTAATCAGGCAGGTTGTATGCTGGAGGGTATGTTCAAAAAGAAACATCAGCAGTATAACATCACAGTGACATCCTTCATTCACTAAGTCTCCTGACTCAGTACAAACTGCACAGTGCACTATAAATTCACATTGAATCCCTTGTGATGGTTCGTACTGATAAGAGAATTTCGAAAGATAGCATTGCTTCTTGTAACATAAATTTGGTAAAAAGCAAATTTGCTCACTACTAGAATTCCACAAACAATAAAGTTAACATATAAATTCTGAATGAAATGACATACATAATCTAAACATTCCCTCCCTTTGACCAGGCACATCTTTTTTCAGGCATGTGTAACAGCTGAGTTAAAACATAAACAAATAAATTGAACAATAAAGCCATAATTAACTATGGGCATTGCCAGAACTTACAAGCATCTATCCCATATTAATAATCTAGCCAAAGAAGAAAAATATTTAATAATAATAAAATAGATTCACAACTTCTGAGGCCCAAACCACTTATTGACATAGCTCACTGCGTCTCGAAGATCCTCGTATCTGCTCTCGACATGAAAAAAATGAAGCACCCTTTTGAGCTCAGTATCCTTCATATCACCTTTGAACTGATTTATCCTGACAACATTCTCCCTTTGCAGCACCCGCCGCCAGATGTCATCGATGATAATGCACCTATCAAGGCTCCTACCAGTCAAAGCAAGATCCTTAATAAACATCCCATGTTTGTTTCTTTTGCACGAATCCCGATACAACCGGTGTGCGATGAGCCCATTTGGGTCGATCCTGTCAATTATAGGGGAAGCGTATTCTCTAACACTGGCAGTGATAATGACAATCTGATAGCCCCAATCAGTGGCCCCCTGAAGCAGCTTGTCCACTCCAAATCTCTTTATAACATAGCACTTTTCGGTAGCAAAGTCGTACCGATCAGGCGGCTCACCAAATACATGGCGAATCAGTGTCTCATCCAGATCAAGAAAAAGTGTATTTTGGGTAGTCGGAGGAAGAGGAAGACCCGACATTGGTGGAGCCTCTGAAGAAACGTGGACGAGATTTCGTACATCTATAAAATTTACCTGTGCCTCAAAAAAACTAAACAATCTCCATAACTCACCATCATTACTATCTCCAGTAAACGGGTTTACCTTGATTGCATTACGCCATTGCTTCACACGTAAATTTGGGTCTTTGTCTATTATCACAGATCGATCCTGCATCCTTCCAGTTAGCTTCAGGTCCATAACAGCCTTCTTGTTCCCGATCTTGAGTAAGTAGTTATCAAACAATTTATGAGTGATTATCTCTCCAGTCGGGTCGATCTTACTTAGTATTTGAGAGATGTATTTTTCCGGCCACCAGGTGAATGTAACAATCTCGAAACATGCTTTCTTGGCAGCATGGAGAAATTGATGGAGACCAGGGCGCAAGATAACATATAAGGTTGAGGTTGAGGTTGAGGTCTTCTCTTTTTGTACCAAATCCAGGGAGAAGTCGTAACCACCGGGTGGTGGATTTAGACTTGTGTGGATTATGGTTCTGAAGACACTAATAAAAAGTGTCTTCTTTTGAGAGTTGGGAAGGGGAGGAGGGCTGCTCTTGCACTGAGAACTTCCTTTAGAGGGAATTGGAGATCTCATGGTGGATTTGGTTTATGAATAATTGAATGATAAGCGAGAGAGAGAGAGTAGGCAGAGGAGAGATTATGTTTCCTTAATTGCTTTATTCTGATTAGGTGCAATATATATAAGAAACAAGAACGCCATATTAGGAAACAAAATGTTTCAAGTTACTTTTAAAATTCATGAGGCGGTCTCTCTCCTTTTCCATATATAGCACAACGGTAATTTTTAGAGAAAGATTGCTCAGTGCAATTGTTACTGTGCGTCAATGTTACTATATAAAATTAGTCTTATTTCTATTTTATTCTTGGCTGGAATTTCTAGTCACATCCAACAAGTGCGGTCTAAACCGTTAGATGCATGTCAAAATTTGTATGGACGATTTAGATTCATTGAGCTGTTCAAATTACTAAGTTTTAAATTGGTTCACACGAATCTCAATGCAGATGAAAGTAGTTTTTACATGTATTTATATCCGACAAGCTTATCCGTTAGATTAACGAAAACAATTCTTTAAACTAGCTAACCTTTCAAGAATTAATGAAAATAACATTCTATATATGTCATGAACATATTACCGTCTAATTTAAACCTCTCTTGTTTTTCACATATATTGCACTAAAAAAGAAAAGAAAAGGGAAAAATAGTGGTATATATGACTAAATACTATTGTGAGATTTGAATCTTTACCAAGAACTGTTCCTTGTAGTGCTTTAAATAGTAACCTCTAAATTTAAACTAAAAAGCCAAATTTAATCTAACATGCATATTGAAACAAAATAAAATTAACTTGGTGGACAACTACAACACAAGATAAAAGGATAAATTCATTATCAAAATATGCTAACAAAAAAAAAAAAAAAAATCCGGTAAGACCTTGGTTATGATGGATAATTATATTAGCGGTTTTGTCAAAACTACCAGGCTTGAAACAAGTAATTAATTAATTAACTAAAAAAATGTAAAATCCAAAATGCACATTGAAATTGTACAAAACAGCAAATGTACTTGAGAGATTCACAAAATCAGCAATTGTAAACCACAAAATTTTCTAATTAATTAATAGAAGTACAGTCAATTACATCCTTCTGAAATTGACACAAAAAAAAGCTTTTACAAGACTTCTCTTTTGAACCAAAATACAAAATAACCTTCAAAATTTAGCAATTGTCCTCCACCTTGTTACAAATTTCATTCCTTTTTTTTTTTTTTTTTAACCATCATTCATTCCTATTCCTATTGCTGGTAGCTAGTAAGATATTTGACAACTCTTCGTCATCATATTTTCTATCTCCATTAATGAAAATGAGTCCTGTGAAAAGAAACAAAATAAATATGACCCATCAATATTTGAACTTACTGACAGCTCAAACTATGATTATTTCGCTTTCAAAATAAAATCCCAATCATAATAAAAAAATATTCTTTGGTTATATAGCATTAATTGCATTATAACCAACCATTTTGGGTTGAAAAATAAATATGTAATAAATAATACAACACCAAGTTACTTTGACCATAACCAAGGTAAAGAGCAATATAATGCGAGCAGTTCAAGTTTTTTCACTTTTGGCCAAACCATTTAATTATTATTCATAAAGGATTTTTTTTATTTCAGTTTTCGAACTTGTAACCACTAACACATAGAGCAATTTTTTTTTTTACTAGATCAAAAATTGATTCTCCGCAGTGCAATTCAAAAAGCATTTGTAATTCTTCTATGGAACAGTCAGGCAATAATAAATTAATAATAATTTGCATTGCTAGAACTATATATTGGTGTTGCTCGGTTCCAATTTAATTGGTTTTAAATCGAGCATTGAAAGTTCGGTTTAAACATTTCAATTTTTTCAGTTAAATGGATCGGTTCGGTTTATTTTTTAAAATCGGTAAAATAGTTTGGTTCGGTTCGAAATTTTAGAACTGGTTAGACTGACCGAAATTTTTAAAACTATCCCTGTACAAATCAAATATTTTAAAAAAAATGTAACATAATTTATATTCTCTGGTTCGGTTTAAAACTGATTAAATTGAATCAAAAGCAAAAAATATAAATTCATCTTTAAATAAATAAAAATAAATAAATATTTTATTTCGGTTTAACCGAATAATCAAAATTTACTTTGGTTTATTCAATTCGGTTCTTATTCTATTTTGATTCAACTTAATTTGATTTCTAAAAGCCGAATAAAATTCTAATTTTTCTATTTTAATTTGGTTTGAATCGAATAAACACAAGCTACAAGATACAAGTATGTAACCGGCCCATATTTGTAAGCTAGCCCAAAAATAATAATAAATAGTAAGACATTTTGACAAATTCAGAGGCCCAAATTAAAACTCACATTAACATTGCTCACTGCATCTCGAAGATCGTCATATCTGCTCTCGATCTCAAAAAACCGAAGCAACCTCGTGAGCTCAGAATCCTGCGTACCTTCCTTGAATGGTTTTATCTTGACAACATTCTCCCTCTGCGGCACCCGCTCCCATAGGTCATCGATAATAATGCACCTATCCAGACTCCTACCAGTCAAAGCAAGATCCTTAATAGCTGCCCCTTGTTTGTTTCTTTTGCACGAATCACGATACAACCGGTGTGCGACGAGCCCATTAGGGTCGAGCCAGTCGATGACAAGGGAAGCATGTTCTCTACACCCGGCTGTAAAGATAACAATCTCAAAGTCATGATCAGTGGCCACCTGGAGCAGCTTGTCTACGCCGGGTCGCTTGATAATGTAGATATTTTTTGTAGCAAAGTCGTAATGATCAGGTGGATCACCGATTACATTGCGAATCAGTGTATCATCCAGGTCGAGAAATAGTGTTTTTCGAGTAGTTGAAGGAAGAGGAAGAGGTGGCATTGGAAGAGCATCTGAATGAACATGAACGACATTTCGTACATCTATAGAATTTTCTTGTACCTCGAAAAATCTAAACAGTCTCCACAATTCAACATCAGTAGGATCTCCAGTAAATGGATTTACCTTGATTGCATTACACCATTGTTTCACATGTAATTCTGGATTGTTATCTATGATCACAGACCAATCCACCGTCCTCCCTGTTAGCGTCAGGTCGAAAAGAGCCTTCCTGTTCCAAGGCACGGGGTAGTGTTTAAAAACCAGCAACTCAGAGATTAACTCTCCAGTCGGGTCAATCTTCCTTAGTATTTCAGGGGCATAACCTTTCGGTTGCCAGGTGAATATAACGATATCGAAACAATATACATTCTTGACAGCTTGAAGAAATTCAATGAGACCGGGGCGCAAGGTAACATACGAGGTCGAGAACTTCTCCGTTGGTGGCAAATCTAGTGCAAAGTCGTACCCACCGGGCGGTGGAGTTGGACTTGTATGGATGATGGTTTCGAAAATACTAATAAAAAGTGTCTTCTCATGATAATAGTTGGGAAGAGGAGGATGGTCGCTCTTGCATGGAGAACTTGGTAAAGAGGGAATAGTAGTATTCATGGTGGATTTGGTTTGTGATGAATAGAATTATCAGAGAGATAGTAGAGATGAAGTAATTGCCTTGCTGATTTGGTTCAATATAAATGAAGAGGAAGGCAATATTTAGGAAACAAAACATATCTAGTTAATTTTTGGGAAATAGAGGAGAGATTAAACATGATCTCTCCTTTTCCATAAAACTTTTATTAGTTATATATTACAGCCGTTTATAAGTAGAACTTTTCTAAATTCAAAAGAGTTGCCGTTCCTGCCTGGAGCAATTTTAGAGCAAGATTTTTATGTGCCAAATATACTCTCTTAAATTAGTTCTATTCGTATTTATTCCTTATTGAATATTAATCTCATATGTATTCTATACTTATCTGGTACAATTAAACGAATAACAAAAAAAAGTATGTAATTATGGAATAAATTAATGATTTATATATTTTTTAACTAAAAATATAACAAACATGTACATGATATCACAAAATGAATTAAAAAATATACAAATATCCTCATTCTTATATTATGCACGTAGATGTCCTGATCCGCTAACGGCTATGATTGAAAGATTAAATTTTAGATTTAATATCAACCCTCCAATCAAATATCTCCATTCTTATATTATGCATGTAGATGTCTTGATCCGCCAACAGCTATGGTTGAAAGATGAAATTTTGGATTTAATATCAACTCTCCAATAAAAATAATATGTCTTCTTTTGATTAAATGCATCTATTTTACATGTAAAAGTCTAAATTTAGTTAGAAATATACTCACCACACATACTGCCACACGATATATTATAACCAAATTGAATAGAGAACAAAATTAGAGATAAAACCAATTTATTCATTTCCTTATTTCTCCTCTTCAGCTATATCTCATTCCTTATTTCCTTATTTAAGAATTATGATGGATGATCAATTTATTTTTAAGAATATCAAATGACATCTTTTAAAAATATTTTATCTGCATTTGATATCTCTAAATTTAATGCGTTACTCAATTTAAACTATAGTGAATCTTTTTATAATTTTGCTTCTTCAACTTTGATAAGATAAAATATATTTTTTTATTAGTATGTTCAGGTTTGTTCTTAGTTTCAGTTGTTAATTATATGGAGAACATATACTGAGGAGGGATTTTAGTAACATTAACTATAATTAGTACCACAAAATGAAATAACTAATTTATTAATATGAATTCACTTTGATTAAATATTTTTTGTCCTTTTGACTTTTGCCTATGGGATGTATATATTTCTATAAGTTATTTGTCTTTTTTTTTTTTTATCAAAACTCTTTACTTACATCAAAGTTTGAAATTTAAATTGTAAATCAAACTCTTGATCTTTTTCATTTTATAATATATATGTTTCTGTTGCAACTTACGGGTACGATACTAGTTACATATAAACGTCTCACTATGAAGTTGATCAGTTTTAATGGATTAGATTCGCCATTATTTGAAGTCCATATAATAAATTTTTGAAACAATAGCATGATATGTAGCTATACTATTGATATTTTAAAAAATTTGTTATAATTTTTTGAATTCATTTTGTGATATATATCATGTACATAAGATTTGTTTGTTATATTTTTAGTTAAAAATATATAAATCATTAATTTATTCCATAATTACATACTTTTTTTTGGTTATTCATTTAATTGTACCAGATAAGTATAGAATACAGATGAGATTAATATTCAATGAATAAGGAAAAAAAAATACTAATAGAACTAATCTAAGACAGTATAATTAACACATAAAAATCTTGTTTAGAAAAATACTGAGCTTGCTCTACGCAGGAACGGCAACTCTTTTGAATTTAGAAAAGTTCTCTTTAAACGCGGCTGTAAATATATAACTTTTAAAAGTTCTCTTTAAATCATGCTTAATCTCTCCTCTATTTCCCAAAAATTAACTCGAAATTTTTTGTTTCCTAAATATTGCCTTATTCCTCTTCATTTATATTGAACCAAATCAGCAAGGCAATTACTTCATCTCTACTATCTCTCTGATAATTCTATTCATCACAAACCAAATCCACCATGAATAATACTATTCCCTCTTTACCAAGTTCTCCGTGCAAGAGCGACCATCCTTCTCTTCCCAACTATTATCATGAGAAGACACTTTTTATTAGTATTTTCGAAACCATCATCCACACAAGTCCAAATCCACCGCCCGGTAGGTACGACTTCGCACTAATTTTGCCATCAACGGAGAAGTTCTCGATCTTGTATGTTACCTTGCGCCCCGGTCTCATTGAATTTCTTCAAGCTGTCAAGAATGTATATTGTTTCGATATCGTTACATTCACCTGGCAATCGAAAGCTTACGTCCCTAAAATACTAAGGAAGATTGACCCGACTGGAGAGTTAATCTCTGAGTTGCTGGTTAATAACCACTGCCCCAAGCCCTGGAACAGGAAGGCTCTTATCGACCTGACGCTAACAGGGAGGATGGTGGATCGGTCTGTGATCATAGATAACAATCCAAAATTACGTGTGAAACAATGGTGTAATGCAATCAAGGTAAATCCGTTTACGGGAGATCCTACTGATGTTGAATTGTGGAGACTGTTTAGATTTTTCGAGGTACAGGAAAATTTTATAGATGTACGAAATGTCGTTCATGTTCATTCAGATGCTATTCCAATGCCACCTCTTCCTCTTCCTCCAACTACTCGAAAAACACTGTTTCTCGACCTGGATAACACACTGGTTCGCAATGTAACCGGTGATCCACCCGATCATTACGACTTTGCTACAAAAAAATTCTACATTATCAAGCGACCCGGCATGGACAAGCTCCTCCAGATAGCCACCGATCATGACTTTGAGATTGTTATCTTTACAGCCGGGTGTAGAGATCATGCTTCCCTTGTCATCGACTGGCTCGACCCTAATGGGCTCGTTGCACACCGGTTGTATCGGGATTCGTGCAAAAGAAACGAACAAGGGACAGCTATTAAGGATCTCGCTTTGACTGGTAGGAGTCTGGATAGGTGCATTATTATCGATGACCTATGGGAGCGGGTGTCTCAAAGGGAGAATGTTGTCAAGATAAAACCATTCAAGGAAGGTACGCAGGATTCTGAGCTCACGAGGTTGCTTCGGTTTTTTGAGATCGAGAGCAGATATGACGATCTTCGAGATGCAGTGAGCAATGTTAATGTCAGTTTTAATTTGGGCCTCTGAATTTGTCAACATGTCTTACTATTTATTATTATTTTTGGGCTAGCTTACAAATATGTGTTACATAATCTTCTAGCTGGGGGTGTTTATCGGTTCAGTTCAATTCAAATTAAATTAAAATTTTATTCGGTTTTTAAAAATGAAATCAAGCTGAATCAAAATAAAATAAGAATCGAATTAACTGAAGTAAATTTCGGTTGTTCGGTTAAACCGAAATAAAATATTTATCATAGAAATATGTAATTTTTTTAACGATGAATTTTAAATTTTTATTTGATTCAGTTTAATAGTTTTAAACTGAAGCAGACAATATAAAGATTTGTACGGGGATGGTTTTAAAAATTTCGGTCAGTCTAACCAGTTTTAAAATTTCGAACCAGACCGATCCATTTAACTGGAAAAACTTAACCGTTTAGACCAAACTTTCTATGTTCGACTTAAAATCAATTAAACTGGAACCAAACAACATCAATATTAGTTCTAGCAATGCAAACTATTATTAATTTATTATTGCTTGATTATTCATTAGAAGAATTACAAATGCTTTTGAACTGCACTACGTGCAAAGAATCAATTTTTGATCTAGTGACAAAAAAATTGCTCTCTATGAGAAAAGTTACATGTTCGAAATCTGAATAAAAAATAATTTATGAATATTAATAATTGTCTAATTTGACCTCCAATTTTAATAAAAAAAAAGCCTGCACTGCTCGCATTATGTTGTTCTTTAATTTTGGTTATGGTCAAAGTAACTTGGTGTTGTATTATTTATTACATATTTATTTTTCTTCTTGAATTACTCTTACATATTTGATTTTTTTTTCAACCCAAAATGGTTAGTTATACTGCAATTAATGCTATATAACCAAAGAAGAATATTTTATTATGTTTGGAATTTTATTTTGAAAGCGAAATAATCATAGTTTGAGCTGTCAGTAAGTTCAAATATTGATGGGTCATATTTGTTATATCTGTCTTTTTGTTTCTTTTCACAGGACTCATTTTCATTAATGGAGATAGAAAATATGACGAAAAGTTGTCAAATATCTTTACTACCAGAAATAGGAATGAATGATGGTTAAATAAAAAAACAATAGGAATGAAATTTGTAACGAGGAGGATAATTGCTATCTGTATTTTGGTTCCAAAGAGAAGTCTTTTAAAAGCTTTTCTTTATGTCAATTTCAGAATATATTTTAATAAGTTACTATTTAAAGCACTACAAGGAACAGTTTAACTCAAATGTCACGATTTCAAGCTGAGGTTTTAACTCGGATGTTCTAAGTTCAACTTGCTCTGCTGTAGCTTAGTTCAAAATTAACAAACTAAGTTAGAGCCTAACTCGAATTAAACTAGTGCGTTGCCACCCATAGAAAACATGATTACAAGTAAAAAAAAATGAGATAACTACAAAATTGCATGGTCATATGTTCGGAATGCAAATATTTTGCTACTAGTCGCTGCCGAATTTTAATTGAAACATACTAAAATAGTCATAAAATCTGCAAGAAAGAAAACAATTACATTCTTAAACGTTTCACTGGCTTTCTCTAAGAAACAGATGGCCTCAAAATTGAAAATAAACTATTTTTATTTGCTCGTTTTCTCCATTTTACTATTTTCTCGAGCAACCATATATGTTTCTTTAATGAAACGGATCTAGTTTCGCCAATTTGGTTAAATTACATAGTTTTTGTTTCAAGCTCAAGCCAATGTATGTTGCTTGAGGAAGAATTAAGAAACGTTCTCCTAGGTAGCACATCTTTTATAGTTTTCTATTTTCTTCTCTTATAATTCTAAAACATGGTTCCCAAAAAATAGCATCCCTGTTGAAAAATAGAGAATAGAGATCCTTGTCTACAGAACAAAAATTTATTCCACAATTATCATAAAAAGGGCATGAAAATGACGAAATTCAAATTTTGCAATTATATTAATTTGAATTTAAAGTTGCTAATTTCGCCAAATTGAGTTTCTAAACATTTAATTTCTCCATTTTACTATTTTCTCGATAAATTTTCAAGCCGCCCAATTATCTACACTAGGAGAAAGATAAAAATATACAGCTCTATTTAAATTAATTAATTCCTGTTACCCAGGTTTAATGATAAAGTATATTGCACGAATGGCAAAAAAACAAAATTTGTGGTCAAATTAAAACCTATTTTGAGACGTAATTCTTACTTGTAGTAACACTGTAAATAGTAACCCCTAAATTTAAACCAAAAAAAAGCCAACTTTAATGCTTCCCACGGCTGCAACGAATTTATAAAAATAGGGAAAAATAAACACAACTGAAAAGCCAACTACGAAAGAGAAAACAAGCAAATAAAAATAGTAACTTTAAAAGCTACCTATAATCTATTTGAACAGTCAAATCTTGTATTCCCAGATCATTATATAATCCGTTGACATGTTGAAGGATTCGGTCTTCATTGACTCCATTCTTCACCTAATCAAAAGAACAATGAAAAAAAAATAAAACGGATGATAATGTGGCATGTAAATCATATATTCACTGGTCTTAATTAGTACCACATTGATGACTTCCAGTATAGTGGACCGCCAAGCAGTAAAATAATGAAGCCAAACTTATCAACTTGTACTAATAAATCCGTTAATATATGTATCAGCCAAGCACCAAAAGTGTTTTTTTTTTTTTCGTTTTTATTAGGAGTTAACATTCATTGAGAATATTGGGAGTTGATATTCAATGGATCAAAGAGTTTAAAAAATCATTGGCACCCTTTTATTGGTACAATTATCACAATTTGTAATGGTACCTGAACAGAAACAGAGCCAATGCAATATCCAGGTACCAGTTCCCAGAAACGTGCTTGTACCTCAAATACCTCTTCAAGAGCTGCTATCTGAGGAATTATTTTTAGCAATTAATAATCTAGTAGCACAAAAAAGAAACAATCAATTCTATGAGCTGTGCAGTACTTTTAATAGAACAGTAAACAAGAATTGTACATTATTCAAACCAACTATCAAATGCTCCTATAAATAACCAAAAATTATGGGCATAGTAACTTGGAGGCAAAATAGATTTTTATTCTTCAACTTCTAGTTCCAAATTCAAAAACTATGCTTTGGAACACCAATAAACTAAGTAGTAGATTCTTAAGAGTATAACAGAAAATTCAAATTCCCAACTTAAGAATGCACTTGCAGTATTTTGTCATAGGTAAATTTACCTGTCTTGAACATTTGTTGAAAGCAGAAGGGTGAATATTTGAAGGAGCTATCTGCAATAAAATGCTACCAGTTGTCTTAAAAAGTGGCAACACCAGCATGAAAACTGCTACAGAAACAATTCCCAAGCACAGCACCTCTGCATTCTCAACCCTATAAATTCAAATGTTTAGATAAAGTTAATTTGGATGGGCAATCAGACTTTCAGAATTTAAAGAATGAGAGAAAAAGTAGTCAGTGATGTTACCCCAATGTCAGAAACCAAGATGCCAGGATCAAACCTGCACTGGTAAAAGTTTAAAAGAGCTAGATGAGAATTAGAACACAGCCTTGAATTATGAAGACAATTTTGTGATACTTGGCTTCTAACGGAAAAATTTAGCCATTAATGAATATTACTCGTTGAAATATCTACCAGCTTGACAGCTTCTGTCATGGTATTTCAAAAAAAAAAATATATATATATATCTACCAGCTTATTGTCATAAACAAAGAAACCTCAGCAAACTCAATTTGGAGGTAAAGCCCAATATAAGCATAATTTAATGAAATGCCTTTAATAAAGCAGAATTGGGCTGGTAGCAAACCAGCAGTCCAGAATGGGTCTCAGGCATTGTACCATGATATGCAATACAAAATTTGGGGATTGTTATGCAAAACCCAGATTTTGGAACCTTGTTACAGATAAATTTTAAAATATATATATATAATCTGAAATATAAGCAGAAAATAAAGATTTCATTATCACAAACAGCTACCTCCTTATTGAATCAGCAAGGACATGTAGGCAGACAGAGTGATAATTCAAATCTTCAGGTTTCCAATAAACTGTTCCAAGTTTAAAGTAAAATTTAGTTCATGACATAAGTACTTTGACACCTGCAGAAATTAATTCTGAAAATGATACCAATATGATATAGAAAAAGATGGTACCAATATTCACTCGAGCATAGCTCCGAAAGAACCAAACACCAAGCAAATTTACCAAGAGATTTGTCACTGCCGACACAATCAGGTAATGCCTACAGATATTACATATCTCTCAGTATTAATCACTTATAAAGATGACAACAAAAACAGGAAATTCCAAACATGGGCCCAAGTTTTTATTTGTTCTATCAAAATGCTGAGCTAATCCTATTCATTTATATGGGCCCTTTTGTTAGTTAGAAGAATCACATAATAGATGACAAACATTATACATACGTCCTAATTAAAAAGGTTACATGACACACACAAAGTTCCACAGATCAGATGCCACTAGCCTATAGATTGTTAAATCATAAAAGGATGCCTTCAGGAATACATTATAAAGAGGACCTCCTCTCTGAGGATATATTTTTCTGTTTAGTGCCGGACCATCTATAGCAGCCACTAATAGCAAGGTTCAGTTAATGAGAATTGTTTTCAGGGTCTAACTTGAACAAATGCAAACAAAAGCCCTAGGTATATTGAAATTTCCAACAATAAGTTGTATAAAGCTGGAGATGTAAACATTACTTGTGCTCAGATTCATCTTGCATGAAGGCGTGGAGAGCTTCAACAGCCAGAGAGAATGACAGAAAAAGGAGAAACAGCTGTCTACATGGGCATTAAACATAGCCTCTAGGTTAATATTTTAGCCATTTCTTATAAAGAATTTGAAAAACTAAGCATTGTTAAATAGGGGGTTGTATAAGTGGGAGGAGCTTACAGAATTAGTAAAGGCAGCCAAAACTTCTAATCTCTTATACCTACAAAAGCTCGTTGATCAAACTATCAATTTTGCAAATATGCATGGTATAAAATACTGTACTTGGACATAGATTTGGCTGGCAAACATTGCAAAGTACTGAAAGAGGTGCTGCTGAGTCAGTGTAACTTGATACTGAAAAGATATATTTTTGGTTCAGTTTTCCATACTCTAATGACGGGGGATCAATCTAGCATCAACTAGAAAATCTTAACAATAGAGGTTAAACAAAATGGCAAAACATATTCAGAATTCAATTAGATTAGACGCACTAACCCATAGGTGTAGGTTTCATCGGGCTTCCTTCTAGAGACGCCCATGGTGAATAGAGAAAACGTAAGAATCCCACAACCAAATGTTAAATGAAATGCATCTGATACTAAGCCTGAAATGAAACATTGCAATCATTTTTTTTTCTTCCAATTATCCAGGTGAGGTTCCGAATTCATTGCCTCCAGATAACAAGTACTTAGAACAATAAGAAATTACAACATAATTCAATTAAAATGTACTAATAATCAGCCTAATTTCTTAAGTACTTATTATCAATAGCTATAGCTAGTGTAATTGGGAAACTCAGTACATCTTCTATTTCTTCAAAGTTCAGAAAATAGCAAATTATTTGAAATTAAGCAGTGGAAGTGACACTGACCTACACGACCAGTAAACAACCCGATTAATAGCTCAATCATAGAATAGGCAACATTAAGAGAGATCATAAGCGCCAGGCGCTTCATCGGACGGCTCCCGTTCGCCACACCCCTTACAGCCGCTAGAATCAGAACGATCCACGTGGAGTCCTTCTTCCCCGATTTCTCCAGAAAAGGCACGCTGACGGTCGAATCCGACCGAGCGAGGTAGGGTTTGAAGGAGTGGGACCGGTGCATCAGAGGGTTGGTGGAGGAGGAAGGAGAGGGGGAGGAGAGGTGGGGTTCCCACTGTCGGAAGGAAGGTTGGCGCGAGAAGGCCAGGCGGCGGTCCCCATCTGGGAATTTGTAGCTGAACGAGGCATCCTTCCTTTCTTGCATTTTTGTATTCCCTCTTCTGATTAACCTCTGTTTTATGTGTAGTATTTCTGAAGGTAAATTAGGAGCGGAGTTGATTGCGAGGTGGAAAGGGAGTCCGACAAAAAAGCGCCATTGGAGACGCAGTCGAAGACCGAGGGGGGAGTCCAAATCCCAAGAATTCGTATCCTCTGAGATATCTCAAATTTTGCGTGATTTTATGGAAAATCCCAACCGTTTAAATATGTTATGCACGAATCTCAAAGCACACATAATAGACCCCCTACATCACCCCCGAATAGGAACCGGACACGTCGGTCATGCAAAAGTTGAGATATCTCAGAGGATACGCACTCAAATGCCGGGGGGACTAGCCAGATTATAGCCGTACGATCTCGTCAAGATTCGTGAAAAATTATCGCTGCTTCTTGATGAAGAGAAAAATTGTTGACGGGATGTGCAGCGGGTTTGACCAATGCGATTCGGATTTTCTAAAGAATCTGATGTGGATCCCCTTTCGGGAACCGTCCACTCTAATGATGAGATATAAAATGTCGAAATTAGCTTTTTGTCTAAGAGTGGAAGTCGGAAGAAAAGAGAAAAGAGAGACCGAAAAGATATGATTTAACTTAAAAAATGTTGACAAAAGAAAGAATTTGATTTTTCATCAAAGCACTTTACATTATTGGTATCTTTTACCTGTCTGTCAATGAATCTGTTCCAGTTTTAGCAATTGCCTCTTATCCATACCTATCAAATCAAGGATGCGAAATCAAGAAGTAAAAACTACAACTCAAGCCTCTTCGGCAAACACATTATTTGATGTGGCCCATAAAGGCGATATCTTCTTCCTGGCCAATCAAAACTAGTAAGGTGCCAGAATAATAGAGCATGAATTTAAGGAGGATGGCAACTATGAAGTGAAGCATAAGAGCAATTTCAAGTGTTTTTCCCATGGTGTTGGAGATACGTACTTAATGGCCCCTACATATTGGGATTAAGTCAATCACAACTATTACCATTGTGAATTACACCACCGCATCTATTTTTCTCCATCTTCTAAAGTTTCTGAGTTTTGGTTCTTTTCTCAACGATTACTTTTCATTTATAGAATATATTCTAACGGCTAAATTAGCCTTGTAAATACTTAAATAGAGATAACATGTATGTTTGTAAATTTTATGATTTCTATCAATAAAGCAAATAATACAATTATTCAATCAATTCTCAAATTGTACTAGTTTTGTATCTATTGGCACCGTAAGCTTGCATGCACATTGTTTGAACAGCATTTGTCATGTCAAGCCGCAATCATTGATTACATTATTGTAATCAAAATTCTAAATAGCGATTATAGCGCTATAACTTATAAGGTCCAAAAAAGTTATAGCACAGCTATAACGTAACTGTAATTAACTATTTAGAATTATTATAAAAAGAAAATCAGTTAATAGCTTTATAGCTTTTGAGGTCCGAAAAACCTATAGCCGGCTATTTAGACACTTGTTTGTGAGACATTCTTCTCATAGGAAAATTTTCTCATATAGTCAGTCACATTTGATTTTGATAGTGTAGCTGTAAATTCAGACTTACACAAATTATTCTCCAAAATTTTTTTTTTTACACAAATTAAGAAGGCCACGTGGAAACAGTCAAATATGGGATTCAACCTTGAACCAACTACATATGGTATTACGGTACCTTACTTTGTTTTCATAGCTTCATTCGGTGATCGAGTACGTATCAATAGGCTTAGGGAAAATCATTAATTGATGCTCTAATAGAGAGATTCAGTATCTGCTTGTACTGACCAAAATATATGGTAACATTTTACATCACAAAATGCTTTTGTTTGTTTCTAACCAGGCTCTAGCTAAGAAGGATCCAGTTAGAAGGCAAGTGTTAAGAGTCAAAGAGTGTTTGGCTGAAAACCTTCTAGAACAAGGTGACACGCATGGTTCTTGCTATTAACAAAGAACCAATCACAAATTTTCGTGATATTGAAAGTGCTTGTCAAAAGCTGGACCGGACCATCGGTCACGATGGATCGCTAAGTATGATAATCTTTCGACAGGTTGGAATTTTCGCACATTATTTGCAGGGTTCTATTTTCGAATTGTCAGACATTTGTCACGGTGAGTTGGTGTTCTTTCCTATAATACTAAGTTCCTATCTTAAATTGGCCTCAATCGTCAAACCTAACATATGGAGAAACAATTTTCTCTCATAAAATATATTTGATAATGAGCATTGCATCGTTGAATCTATACTATAGCAAAGCAAACAAGAAATAAGTTCTCAAATTGAGAAACATTCAGCATTTGTGCATCTGAAAAGGGAAACATCATTAGCCAAATAATAATAAAAAAAACCCTATTCACGGATAAACTGATGAGATTAGGCTGCCCCCATATTAAACAATATATAATAATTAAGTGATTGCCACCATTAAAATAAAGCAGAGGAACATATTCACAGATTGTATATAACTTCAATTAAACTCGATCTGACATGCAACTGCCTTCATTCGACATGAAAGAAAGGAAATCATATGAGATCATTCAGATTTTGTGCTGATTTGAGGTTCCCATACAATTCTCAAATCGAGCATTCCATCTCTTAAGCTGCATGTGTAGAGAGAGAGAGAGAGAGAGAGAGAGAGAGAGAGAGAGAGAGAGAATATGAGAGTTTTACTTAAAAAGATCAATAAAGCACTTATTCAGCATCTTACCACATCCAGTGGACCAGATAATTTTTTATGTTTTAATATTTTATGGATATTTTAGTGTCAATGAAATTTTGTTTAAATCTAAAACCCAAAATAAATCCAAGAGTGTGGCTTGTTCCATAAGGAAATGTAGCAATATCTCACTGGCCAGGCCCAGTGTTGGCATAAACAGAGAGAGAGAGAGAGAGAGAGAGAGAGAGTCAGGTACCTTTTCAACTGCATCTAGCATGCTTGGCAGATCTTTATTTTTCTTCAATTCGTCTAAGTGACTTCTCATTTCATTATTACTTTTCTTCACCTTAAACAAATAGAAGTCGCAATCACTTATACAAAAACAAAAACAAAAACAAAAAAAATGAAATTTGGACCCAAGCAGATTGCAAGATAAGCAAATATTCTAAATATACAAACCTTCTCAAGCAAGTTCTTCAGAGAAGCTATCTCATCCTTCTTCACTGTTATTATCTTCTCTTGCAAGTCCCCAGTATAAGGATAGAGCACATCAAGGGATTGTTCTTCAATTATATGTTCAACCTTACTAAGGATAGAGCCGACCTATGAAAATGTTATGATTCATTTATATATACAAGGATGGTATAACAACATGTGCATACAATCAATACGTTAAATTAGATTTTTATTGGCAGAAATCACGGGAAAACCAAAACAAGTAACAATGTGAAGTTCCTTGTTTTGTTTATTTTTTTTTTTTTTGGGTGGGTGGGGGTTGGGGGGGTTTGCTTGGTGAGCCCCTATGTAACATGAAACAGAAAAAAAAAAAGAGGGGGAAAAAAATGTAACCTTTGCAACATCACAGATCTTGTCCAGGGCCCTCTACAATTAAACAAGGATAACATTTAGTTACTTCACTAGGTGCAACATAGCACTTACAAGGACAAACAGTCATTAGAAAAAGAATGATATAAAAAAAATTGAAGAATTTAGTAACATACCTCTATGTTGTATGGTAAAGACTCAACAACCTGAAAAGCCAATTAAATGAGGGCAATTCTGTCAAATTAAAATGGAAATAAATATAATATTGGTACCTTTTGCAAACATATGCCAAGAGACTTGGGTGAGTAAACAATAGAAAATTAAAAACTTGACAATGTTTTGAAAACATTTAGCTTACAATGTTTTGAAATAGGTGATAAAGGGTATCCTTCTCAGCTTCAGTAAACCCGTCAAAAGCTTTGTTAAAGTCCTGTATTGTGATAACAACAAAAGGTCAATTTGAATCCCATATTTAGATGATACAAGTACAACAAAACTATTGGCCGCATCCAAGATAGCAAATTACTACACTGGAGCAAGAGACAGTGAATATGGCATCAACAGAGGTGGAAATGCAAAGGAAATGTAAAAGAATAAGAGACAAGGGTTTAAGAGACTTATTCTCACCTCCCGAGAGCTAGGGACGAGCAGATGGCGAACACCTTCGCTCTTGAACAGCTTCTTCAAGATTTGGTGCCTCGCGCTGATTAGCATTGAAGACGAACTCTCGGCCTCCATTGATGCGGATCAAGTTCAATTGATTTCAATTCAGTAGAATTCAGTAGAGATGATTTTCAATTGAACTTTGTTGATCGGAATCAAAATGGAGAAGAATTGAATTCTATTGAAATTATTGATTGGAACGTATACATAATAGAAGGCAGATGATTTCATTTGAGTAAAAATGACATTTGTGACCTTAAAATATACACTTGCACCTACTGAATTTTCAGCGTCATGTAAAGATGTTTATCAAACAGCTAGTTCATATATTTTTCAGATATAACGGGTTTATAACAATATGGTACCAGTACCAAACAGTACCAGTCGTTTGCTCAGCTAACTACACCAACCAAAGCCCCAACAAAAAAATAATACATTAGCATGTTGAGGAACCAAAATCCCCCACTTAAAAGCAGAACCTGAACCAATTTACCAGTACGCCATATTGATAACATTTTGACATTTTGCTTTGAAAATGCTCTTAAGTTTATAAAAAATAGTATATAATGAAAGAATATCATCTAAAACAATATTTGTTGCTACTAGTGCGCATCTCTTGTGGCTTACTTCTACCAGTTTTGCAAGTTGAAACTGAGCCCATAACTTACCCAATTTAGCTATCAGCATTATTGTAAATCAAAACCTGATTTACATATTAATCAATCTCAATAGAGAAAGCAGCAACATACTAATGAATGTTTTTTTTGTCAAAAATTGGAATCAATTGATGCCATTATTATCCTAGGTCATACTAGATCTGGCTTTTTGCTTAACTTTTATTATTTGTATTTTGCTTTACTAAAAGTAGGCAATATTACTAGACACCCGAACTTTCTTAAAACAGCACCTGAGTACATTAAATAAATCCATAACATTTTAGAAATTGAAAATCGGATATGTGTAGCCAGTAGTACTCGAGCATTTCCTTCCTTTGTTCCCTTCTTCATCAATTAATTGTAACCCAGTGCATAGTAAAACCAGTGATTGGTTATAAGAGAAGAAATCAAATGCCCTTGTCCCCATCCACAAAACAAGACTAAGTGATAAATTACTTGGTCCTTAATGGATATGCTCATATAAACAATGCTAAAACTTGCCAAAAAGACCAAGTAAGATGTGCACAAGCAGCCAAAAACAAAACGTGCCGAAATGAAATGACTTAGTACTTGCGTGAAGAACCACACAATATGCTCCTAATTTGGGTATTGCGTGAATTATCGCACAAGCTTCTAGTTCTGATCGGAATTGTGTGAGCTGCCTGAAGAGACGTGCGTTGGTCAGAGGGCTCGCGGCACCCCCACTTTCTTCTTCCTCCGCTCCAGTAGAGAACACTCGACAGAAATGTAGAAGAGAAGCGAATGGTTTTAGAAAAGGGTATTGACAAAAACAAAAACAGTGCCAATTAAAATCTCGCCAAATCTCACCAATTTTCTCGAGATTTCGCTGGAGCTAAAATCTCCCTCCAAATCGCCTCAAACGAATTCGTCTCTCGTCGCTGTGTGTGTTTCGATCAGCGGATTTGAAGATTCGTCAATTCTATTTCTAATTTTGAAGGAGGAGAGTTGGTTCCGATCATCTCTGGATACTTCTTCAAAATTGAAATCAAAATAGCGAGCACAAGGGAAGTAGGCAAGTAGCTTGGTTCTGATTTTAAAGTCGGATCTCGTCCGGCTTAATGGATCCAACTCAGGCCCAGAAAAAGATGTGCTCGTAGACTCATAACGGATCTACATGAAAAGCAAAAATGGTCCGGGCCGGGCCGTTGTATAGTTTGAATGGGGATTTGATAAGTTTAATGTTCAGAATCTAACTACTTTTTTAGATTTATTGAAAATTGCTATTTTTTTACGGTTCAGATTTGATGAGAGCAGTTATTTTCAATAGATTTAAAGAAATAGTAAAAAAAATTTCAAAAAATATAAAATATGGTCTTCAAACATCTCTCCTCCTTATTAAAGGAGCTTAATATCTAGATCCTGCAAGGGTCCTGATTTACTGTTTTTTTTTTGTTAATTGAATCTGAGCCATCTAAATAAATAATGTCTTTTTTTGATTAAATACATCATTTCTCTGTGTAGAAGTCTAAATTTAGTGAAAATTATATCCGCCACATGTATAGCCACACATCTTGTCACAAATTTTTTTTATTCTGCACTGTTGGATCTAAATCAAAAATCGTGCAAATTAAATCCAACGAATGTAATTTTTTAAAGCACAAGCACAATACTAATATATTAATATGGAGAATAAGATGAACAGTTTAGATCGATCGTTAAAATTTTGAAAAATCAAATATTGAGCCGTTGCACGAAGGTTCTCTATGCTATGCATAGCATGCTAGCATATTCATATATATATATATATATATAGGGTTTGTCTAAATTGTTGCTGGCAGCATTTCGGCAGAGGTGCTGCCGGGGCTATATTTAGCCTTGTGATGTCCAAACAACAAATCCAAACCGTTAGATGTTTAATCTATATTATAATCTACTTGGAGACCAAATTTTACATTTTTTGGAATTTTTTTACTATATATTAAGCTGGTTTGAAAACCACTGATTTCAGTAAATTTCTGCAGCATTGAAATCAGCGGTTTTCAAACCAGCTTAATATATAGTAAAAAAATTTCAAAAAATGTAAAATTTGGTCTCCAAGTAGATTATAATATAGATTAAACATCTAACGGTTTAAATTTGTCGTTTGAACATCAAAAAATAGAAAAAACAGTGGCAGCACCACCAGCAGAAATGCTGCCGGCAGCAAATTAGCCACAACCTATATATATATATATATGTATGTATGTAGTTTGTCGTTGCTAAAATATGAAAACTCATGAAGATTAGGGAAAACATTGATAGGTATAATTTACAGTTTTTTAATCTGTAACAAAGGTTGTACGGAACATTTATCCAATAGACAAGACGGGACCGTACAGTAACAAACAAAGGTAAAAAAATAACCTGACAAAATATTCTTTTTACTGATGAACAAATAATATATGTTGACCAGACTTGGCCATGTCAGATCCGTCCACATAACCAAAACGAACGTCAACGTTCCGACTTCCGAGACCGGACTCTCTGACAATTTTACTTGTACAATTCATGAAAATTGGAAAAGAAAAAGGAACTATCATAAACTACTTTTAATTGAATTCCCACGGATATTAAACGAACGTAAGAGGCAGAATTCCTTACCAGATCGCACAATGACAGGTCACTAAAATTTATAGCAGTCAAATTCAAATTTACTCAAATTATCTAACCATAACATCAGACAATTCAGCATACTAATTTGCAAATAAAACACCCAAAGCTGAATCACAAGAACCAAGAGACATTTGAACTTGAAATCTGCAGTTAGAAATTGGAACCAGAAACTGAACCTAGATACAAAGAGAGATACACAGGCAGAACAATATCACAGCCAACTTTTATGAAACAACACCTGCCAGCATTTCTCACCGTTTGGTTCGTACTTTTAAGAGATGATTCCCAGCCATTGTGATTCTCTAGAATGTGATTACCGCGTTTGGCAGGAAATAGAAGTGGTAATTCGTGATTCCTGGCTATTTCCATTCCCGGATTCATGGCTATCGCGATAGCCTAAAAAAAGGCGGAATTCTTTTATTCCCACACGATGGGTATCGCTCACAAGCACACGCGATTTTTTTTTTCCTCTTCTTTCTCCAATAATTCCTTCTCCGATAATTTTCTTGATAGGGAAAGCAATCTCTGACTCTGCCTTCACTCTTCAACATGCACTCCGTCTCTAACTGCTCTCTTCTTTGATTACTCTTTGCAACGAGGGCTAGTTGAATTGGGGAAATTGGGGATGACCGTTGCTTAGTTTGAAGGAGAAGAAGGGAAATGGCGTGAAGCGTCTAATAAGGAGTTGGATGAGGAGACTGACAAAGGGGCCCAGTGAATCAAACAGTAACGTTTCTGTGAAGTCATATTAATTATGACAGGTGGCCCATAGTGAAAGTAATGGAGAGTCTTTTTGTTTTAATAATTGGAGATCATGTGCTAACAAATTCTTTTCACGTGATTCTGTTGAGTTAGTTTGTTTGGCCATGTCAGCACATGCTAGCTGACATGTCAGTCCGAGGATAATTAGGTCAATTTCCTTTACCAAATTAGATTCTCTTTGCAGTAAAAGGATCGCCTATATATAGGGATCAAATGTATGGAACCAATTTTTTTATGTTTTTTTGATATTAGGAAAAGTGATTTCTCGTTTGGAGATTTCAAACCGTTGTTCTTCGTTATTTTACTTTTCTCTTAAATTGCTTGTTCCTGTGATTGGAAATCGTTCTAAAATGATTTTCACCTGCATCTGAGCATCTAGCTCGTTGCAGTTGTGGTATCAAAGCGAACGATTGTAGCTGGGAGGTGCGAGTTCGACCAAGCTGCGATGTCGCCAAAACAGCGAATTCCTGAGATACCGGAGGAGATATCGGCAGATTTGTCAATGTTACAAGAAAGGATAGAGACGATGTCGAGGGAATCTCAAACCACCTTGCAAGCTCATGGAGAGCACCTACACTCGCAGTTCCAGTCTCAATTGCAGATTTTTGATTTATAGAATCAAGCCCAGTTCAAAGATCATTCTGATCGAATTGGTGAGCTGAAGGAATCTGTAGATGGGCTGACACACATGCTCAAAACATTTATCTCTAACCAAAAACCGGTGAATGGACCCAGTGGGGGGTCAGTACTATTCTCATATCATGGATCTAGAGATAGGGACGAGGGCAGTAGAGGTAAACCACCTGAATTTGAAATGGGTGATTCGAGTCAAGGAAGAGGGGGTAGATACCAGGATATGGGTAATCCAAGAATTGAAAGGCCTAGGGTAGATTGCCCAATTTTTGATGGGGATAATGCAACCAAATGGTTAGATCATTGCAACCTCTATTTTGAATGCAACCAGACAGCTGAAATGTATAAAACTCGATTGATAACAGTTAACTTTGTTGGAGATGCTGATGAATGGTATAGCTGTTATCGGGTTGAGCACCCGAATCCACCTTGGCATACCTTAGTAGAAGCAGTTTTTGAACGATTCAAAAAGAGAAATTGTGTGAACCCAGTGGTGCAGTTTAAAAGAACCCAGCAGACTGGTAATGTGGATGATTATATAAGAGAATTTCAAAGGGCAAAAACTAGACTCCTGGCTGAAACAGGCATTAAGCATGAGTTCTTTTTTGTTTGGAGTTTTATCAGTGGGTTGAGGGGAGAAATTCAGAACTCCATTCACCTATTCAAACCTAAATCCTTGAATGAAGCCTTTAATTTGGCTCTAGAGCTGGAAGTAGTAGTAGGAGATGGTGAAAGAAAACCCAGTTTTGTCAAAGCATCACCTACCATCCCATACAAACCCCCACCTCCTCAATACAAAACCTTCAACAGAAACCAAACCAAACCTTTAAACACTGAACCTTCACCCAATCTTAAAAGTACTACCAGACCCCAAAACAATCTGACATTGGACCAAAAGAGAGCTCTAGGTTTATGTTTCAGATGCTCTGACAAATGGACCCAGGGGCATAAGTGTCCAAGAAGGGTGAATCTAATGGAAGGTGAAGAAGATGAGGAATTAGAAGGAGAACTGAATCAAGAGGAAATGCAATATGAAGAGGAAGTCGAAGGAGAGGAAGAAGAAAGGGGAGAGGAGCATCAAATTGTAACGTTAAGTGCATATAGTGGGAACCAGTTCAACAGGACCTTGATGTACCATGGTCAAATCAATCAAGAACCCATAACCATTTTAATAGACACTGGTGCAACACACTCCTTCATTAGCCCAACCTTGGTCAAAGAATTGAAAATTCCAACAACACCCTCTCCTAAACTACCTGTCAGAGGTGCATGGGGAAGTAGGGAAATGGCTAAAAGTGTTTGTAAAGAACTTAATTTCCAGATTCACAACTACCCTTTTTCAGCACATAACCTAATGGTATTAGGGGTACAAGGGTATGATCTGGTATTAGGCTATGATTGGATTGCTTACATGGGTGATGTAGGGCTGAGGTTAAGTAAAGGTGAGATGAGAGTGGAATGTGAAGGCAAACCAGTTGTGCTGGTAACTGATGATATGAAAGCTGAAGTAAAAATTCTTGAAGGGGAAGTGAATTTAGAGAAGGAATGCAGAAATGGGGACCAGGTTTACTATGCTCAACTCTATAAAATTGAAGGAAAGATGAAGCACCAAGCCAGTGAGATCCAACCAGAAATTGAAGAAGTGTTGCAGCAATTCCCAAAACTTTTTGAAGAGCCCAAATCTTTGCCACCTTATAGACCCATAGACCACAGGATACCTCTCAAATCTGACTCAAAGCCAATTAATCTGAGGCCTTACAGATTCTCACATTTTCAGAAAACTGAAGTTGAGAAAATTGTTCAGGACTTACTGAATCAAGGATTCATAAGACCCAGTTCAAGTTTTTACTCCTCCCCAGTTTTATTGGTGAAGAAGAAGGACAACAGTTGGAGAATGTGCATAGATTATAGGCGATTAAATGCTGATACAATGAAAAACAAGTTCTCTATCCCCATAATTGATGATCTTTTGGACGAGTTACATGGTGCCCGTTACTTCTCCAAGCTAGACTTGAGGTCTGGTTACCATCAGATCAGAATGGATGAGAGCGATGTTTACAAAACTGCATTTCAAACCCATGAAGGCCTATACGAGTTCCTAGTTATGCCGTTTGGGCTGACTAATGCCCCTGCCTCTTTCCAAGCCATTATGAATGTTGTTTTTAAACTGCATTTGAGAAAATTTGTTTTAGTATTTTTTGATGACATTTTGGTGTATAGCAAGGATTTAGAGTCTCATGTGAGGCATCTCAAATCTGTGCTAGAAATCTTGAGGGAAAATCAGTTGTTTGTGAAGAAATCTAAGTGCTCATTTGGGGCAGTTGAAATTGAGTACTTAGGTCATGTTATTTCCAAGGAAGGGGTAGCCACTGATTCAAAAAAAATAGAGGACATGCTCAATTGGCCGGTTCCAAAGAATGTAAAAAGATTAAGGGGTTTTTTAGGCCTCACTGGGTATTATAGAAAATTCATAAAAGGGTACAGTAACATTTCTAGACCTTTGACTGAATTACTAAAGAAAAATGCTTTTGTTTGGTCAATGACAGCTCAGCAAGCTTTTGAAGAGTTGAAACAGGCCATGGTGAAGGCACTGGTACTCAAATTGCCTGATTTCAGCTTACCTTTTGTGATTGAGACAGATGCAAGCCAAACTGGCATTGGTGCAGTGTTGATGCAATGTAGAAGGCCTATTGCATTTTTGAGCAAGAAGTTGGAGGTAAAGAATCAAGGGCTTTCCACTTATGAAAAAGAGTTGCTAGCTCTATACACTGCAGTAACCAAATGGAGACATTACCTCTTGGGTGGAGAATTTGTTATCAAAACTGACCAAGTTAGTTTGAAATATTTACTGGAGCAAAAGATCAATACACCCATGCAACACAAGGGGTTGAGCAAACTTTTGGGGTTAAACTACAAAATTGAATACAAGAAAGGGGTGGAAAATAAAGTAGCTGATGCCTTGTCTAGAAGAGATGAAGGCAGTAGTGAGTTGGTAGAGAAGGAGGGAACCATTTGTGCTGTGAGTGAGTTACAACCTCAATGGATGATGGAAGTGAAATCCAGTTATGAAGGGGATGAGTGGCTAGAGAATTTGAGAAAGAAGTTAGGAGCAAGTGAGAGCGAGGAGCAAAATCATAAGTTGTCAGAATACCTGGGCATCATCAGGTATAAAGGGAGGATTTGTGTGGGTAAAATGAGAAACTGGAGGCACAGAATTTTGGAAGAATTACATAGCTCCAGTCTAGGGGGTCATTCAGGCATCACTGCCACCTATCAGAGAGTCAAGCAGAATTTTTATTGGCCAAAGTTGAATGAGAAGGTGCACCTGTTTGTTCAAAGCTGTGAAAATTGTCAACTCAACAAATTTGAGCACATAGCTAGCCCTGGGTTGCTTCAACCTCTACCCATACCAGAAGAGGCATGGTCTAGTATAGGTATGGATTTTGTAACTGGACTTCCAAAGTCAAAAGGGTATGTGTGATTATGGTAGTAGTGGACAGATTGACCAAATATGCCCATTTTACCCCTCTCACTCACCCTTATAGTGCTGCAACAGTAGCTCAGGCATTCATGGACAATGTTTATAAATTGCATGGCTTACCCTTGAGTATAGTTTCAGACAGAGACCCTGTATTTACCAGTAAATTCTGGCAAGAATTAATGAAAAAATTGGAGGTCAAGCTCAATATGAGTACTTCTTACCACCCTCAATCAGATGGTCAAACAGAAAAGGTCAACCAATGTTTAGAACAATATTTGAGGGGAATGGTGTTTGAAAAGCAAGGGTGTTGGATGAAATACTTGAGTTTAGCTGAATGGTGGTACAATTCTACATGGCACAGTGCCATTAAAACCACTCCCTTTGAAGCCTTGTACGGGTATGCACCTCCACAGCTGGCCCTGGCTAGTGCACCAAAAAGCCAGGTGGAATCTGTAAATCTCTTCATGAGAGATAGACAATCTGCCTTGAGTCAATTGAAGAGTAATCTCAGAAAAGCTCAAGAAAGAATGAAGAAGAATTCTGACAAGAATAGAAGTGAAAGAAGGCTTGAAGTTGGGGATTGGGTGTATTTAAAACTACAACCATACAGGCAGATTTCAGTAGCAGGAAGGAAAAATCAGAAGTTAAGTTCTAGATACTATGGGCATTTTGAAGTAATCAGTCGGATTGGAAATGTTGCTTACAAACTCAACCTGCCTCCTGATTCACTCATACACCCAGTTTTCCATGTGTCACAGCTCAAGAAGAGATTGGGACAGGCTCAAATTACTTCTCCAACACTACCAATAATAGGGCCAGAGTCTAAGTCAGAATTGATTCCGCAGTTAGTTCTAGCAAGAAGAGTGATTAAAAAGCGGAACGAACCCTTAACCCAAGTACTGGTGCAATGGAAAGGACAATCAGAGGAGAACGCCACCTGGGAAGATTATGAGATGATGGTGAACCAATTTCCTAAGTTTATTCGTGAGGACACCAATTTTGTTAAGGGGAAGGGAGTGCAACGAGGGCTAGTTGAATTGGGGAAATTGGGGATGACCGTTGCTCAGTTTGAAGGAGAAGAAGGGAAATGGCGTGAAGCGTCTAATAAGGAGTTGGATGAGGAGACTGACAAAGGGGCCCAGTGAATCAAACAGTAACGTTTCTGTGAAGTCATATTAATTATGACAGGTGGCCCATAGTGAAAGTAATGGAGAGTCTTTTTGTTTTAATAATTGGAGATCATGTGCTAACAAATTCTTTTTGCGTGATTCTGTTGAGTTAGTTAGTTTGTTTGGCCATGTCAGCACATGCTAGCTGACATGTCAGTTCGAGGATAATTAGGTCAATTTCCTTTACCAAATTAGATTCTCTTTGCAGTAAAAGGATCGCCTATATATAGGGATCAAATGTATGGAACCAATTTTTTTATGTTTTTTTGATATTAGGAAAAGTGATTTCTCGTTTGGAGATTTCAAACCGTTGTTCTTCGTTATTTTACTTTTCTCTTAAATTGCTTGTTCCTGTGATTGGAAATCGTTCTAAAACGATTTTCACCTGCATCTGAGCATCTAGCTCGTTGCACTCTCTCTCTCTCTCTCTCTCTCTCTCCCCGCACTTCCCTTCCCAAATTCCAGTCCAGAAATTGATACAAATTAGAACTCCAAATATGTTTGCTTTCTATCTCTCCTCAAACTTAGAAAATCTGAGTGGGTACAGTGTACGAAAAATGGCAGTGAAAAAGGTTTAGGTTGGGTCTGATTATGGAGACCGATGCTGTAGTACTAAGACTAGGAGAACCAACCTAAAAATTAGAACAACAACAACAGACTAATATAATAAGCTGTGCCAAGGATTTATAGCACTTACCTTAGAGAATACAAGGTAAATGAATGCTATTGAGGCTTACATTAAGATATGACCAAACGATGAAAAATACAAAATATTTCTGATAGAAGAATCAGAATCAGGAATTCACAAAAGTAAAGAACAGGCTAAGGGAAATTAACCCACACGGCCACACATGACACGCCTGGTATCTACACCAGCTTTGGCCTATGGAATTACCACATTCCTTCCCTTTACCAAATTGACCTTCCTGTTCCTCCCTTTTCTCCAACGGCCAAACAACTTTTCGAGAGACCTGCAAAACCTCCTTAACCTCCCCCTACAGGAACCCATTTCAGTAGGCTTTTACTGGCAAAAAGTTGAAGTTTTTGTACAAGATTGAAGCAATATAGTTGATGGAAATTTTGATGATAATAAAAGTTCGAAGTTGTGATTACAAATACCAGGATAATTATTATGACCTGGTCTCAGAACCAGCGACTCAACCACCAAGTGGATACTACTGGTACTAGACCTGGACTCATAATATTATGGGGTACCTGATAGTTTGCATTTGATAAAGTGCAAATCATATAATATGATGAAAGGTTTAAATGAAGTAAATTTTAGAACATATTGGTGTATAATGCACACCAATTACTGAAATTGACTTGCAACAAAATCTACTGTTGTCAACATCATTTCATTGGTTATATGTTGCTTAGAATTGTAGCGCAATTAGATGCTTTGTTGTTGTAATGTGTTATGTCCTTTGATGCTCTGACAAGGGAATTGAGGTACTGGTAGAACAAGTTATGGAGCATCTCACGTCTACAAAATTACCAGCGTATCGGTAATTGGAACTTTGAAGCAGCGCACTAGTAGAAGAACTTTTTTCATCAGCATACTAGTGGATAATGCTCTAAGTAGCGCATCATTTGATGAATTTTTAAATCAGTTTTGAGTCAATTTCCTTCCTTGTCATTTTCATATTTACTACTTTCTTTTAAATTTATTTAATTTTAATTTTGTTTATTTTTCAGCTGAATTGTTTTTAGCAGCATTTTCAAATTCTGTTTTGATGGTTACTATCCTTGTGTAACTAAACTTATTTAATCTAATACAAATGTGGACAAAACCGTCATTTTTCTCAAAAAAAAATTAATTTTATGTTCAATTCAAATTCTTACATGAATCCAACCGTATAATGGGAATGTTATATTTATGCAAATTAAATAAGCTTTTTTGGACAAAATTTAATTAATAATTTATAACTAGTGAATAGTAGCAATGTACGAATCAAATATGATAATGAGTTATATTTATGCAAATTAATTGATGATTTATAATTTACCTTTAAACAAATTTACATAAACAATTTGGTAACGTAACATTATTTAGCTAATAATTAAAAAATAATGAAGTTACGTCTATAGCCATTGTAATGACTATGCGCGAACCAAATATGTGAATGACTCATTCTAGGGAATGTTGAAGCAATAGCCATGTACGAACCAAACATGGTAATGATACATGTCCTAAAATGACATTCTCTGACATTACATTTTCTGGAATCCTTCTATTCTCTGAAATGACCTATAGCGCGAACCAAACGCCTATTTGTTGCTGATAGAAATAAAGTACAGGTTGTATGATGTGATACGAATGCCTTTTCAATCATTTGAAAATTATGAAAAAAAAATACATAGTGTTGCGCTTCCTCATTTGTATATATGTTGACATCTAGATGCTTTTAAGAATTTCTTTTTGTTGCACTAAAGACAATTAAACAGACGAACAAAAATGTAGTGGTGATTTTAGTGCAAAAGTTAGTAACAAATTTAATTATTCTATGTATTTTTGGATGAAACAAGAAATACAGTAAAAATATAGCTAATTCTAAGTTTGAGAAGAGTAATTAACTCAACTTTTAATTGGGTTAGTAAAATAGTGAACAAACTTATATAAGACAAACAAAGAATAGCGAGTTAGTGCTATTCTTGCTTTATCTAAACACCAAATAGCTCAAAAAAATAGTGTTATTCTCATATTAGTGATATTTTTGTTTCATCCAAAAAAATATTGTGTACCTCGTAGATTGTGAATTGCAGTAGGAAAATACTATGGAGTAATGACAGACATTTTGTTTTACTAAAAAAAAATTAAAATTATTTGTTTATCAGTAAAATATATTATTTGTTCATCAGTAAAATAATATCTTGTCAGGTTATTTGTTATTGTGTAACATATATTATTTGTTCATCAGTAAAATCTATTATTGTGTATCTGCACGAGCTACGAGCTTTTTTGACAGCCTTAGTCAAGTCTGGTCAGCATATATTATTTGTTCATCAGTAAAATAATGTCTTGTCAGTTTATTTTTTTACCTTTGTTTGTTACTGTACGGTCCCGCCTGATGAATTGGATGAATGTTCCGTACAACATTTGTTACAAATTAAAAAACTGTATGGTGCCAATCAGTACCGATAAATAACAGAAGAATAACAGAAGAACAAACTGCGGCAGTCAAACTCCTAGCCGACCTCCCTGAGAGGGAGGCTGGTCTAACACGCAGCTCTTCGACTTGGGAGCCTTCTGAACCCTAGCCATCAAACTCTCTGAAATAAAGAATGGTGTCATTTTCAGTAACCGCCACGTCACTGTATTCCAAGAAGGCATAGCCCACATCCTCTGCCGCATCACCTATGGCCTCAGTGAACCTGGCTACCTGAATTTTGCCATACAGTATGACCTTGGCGAGGTATTTTTGGATTTATTGCAAATGACTGGGCAGGACAATTTGCAAATTGCCTGTGTCACGGTGTTAGGAAATCTCTCACAAGAGAGCAAAGATCTGACCACCAACAGTGAAATGCTGCCAAGTTTTCTCTAAGCCAGCTCCAGTTCAGGGTTTATTCCATGTGCATCATGGTTTCTGTTCAATGAGAGAGACATTCTGTCTTCTCCAAGGGAGAGCAGTTGAGAGGTTGATTGCATGTTTGGACCAGCAAAATGAGAAAGTTGTATAGGCCGCACTAGGGGCACTTTGCACACTGTTGAGTGATGGTCTGGATATAATGGAAGGGGTCTTTGTTTTGTATGAGGCGGAGGGTATAAGGCCGATACTTGATGTTTTAGTGGAGAACAGGGATAATGGAATAACTCAGAAGGCAGTTTGGGTAGTGGAGAGAATTTTGAGGGTAGAGGATATTGCGAGAGAGGTGGCTGGCGATCAGAGCGTAGGCAGCGCGCTTGTCGAGGCATTCAGGACCGGAGATTTTAGGACGAGACAGATTGCTGAAAGAGCATTGAAGCATATTGATAAGCTGCCGAATTTTTCCAGTACATATCAACAATTTCAGAGAGCTTAAATTTATTGGTCTTTCATTGTTTGTGTGTGTGTCTGTTGGTTTAAGAAGCGAGTTTTTGTAAAGAGGGTTTATTCTTTTTATTTTTTTCCATTATACTGTTCATTTTTCGTTTTGAATATGTTATTGTAAAGTGTAATATACATTTTTTTTTATATATTTAACATACTGGATATTGTAAATGCTAATATTTAATTGGGTAGGTTTATTGTAGAATGTTTTGTTCTTCTCTGTGCGCTTCTATCGTTTTCTATTTTATTGGATTTTCATCATTGGGAAAGCCACATAAAATAATATCTCATGTGACTTGACAAATGACAATAAATTTTGACAAGAACTGTCTTAATTAGCGATGGTGATCACATGACTACCTACTACCAAATCTTAATTAGCGGTATAATCATACAACCAAACACATTGCCATTTAAACTGCCACAAAGTGATTCAACTTCTCGTAGCAAAGCATGGGAGGCACAACGCTGCCACTGCTGAGCAAGGAAGAAGAGGAGGCCTCAGAAGCATGGGAGAGAGAATTGATGCGGCAGGGACCACAATGGGATCTGGTGAAGCGGGTCGCAGCATGGGAGTGGAGCAATCTGTGGTGTCTGTCATGGGCCTCGGTCATTATACAACTGTCGGCTTTTATGATTGGTACTGTCAGTATGATGTTTGCTGGCCGGCTCGGAACACTCGAACTTGCTGGTGTTGCAGTCACTGGTGTCAGCATGCGGTCTGTTGAATTCGGTGTCTCGGTAAGCAAGTTTAGAAAACTAGAAATTATTTGGATAATATTGGGGTGTTTCATTACACTACCAAGTACCAACTGGGGGTCAGTAATCAGAATTGTGTATCTAAGCAATCTAAATTTTCTTTTAGTTGATCAACTGGGGATAACGATATTGACAGAGCTAATGTAGCTTCACGCAGCGCACAATCAATAGGGGCAAATAAAAAGTATGTAACTGGTGCGCTGCATAAAGCCAAAACAGCTCTGTAAATATTTTACCCATCGTTTGGGCTGATCATTTTAATTTGGGGGTACTCATCCCTGCCACATGATACGTACTCACCGAATGAAAGCTATTAAAACAAATGGAATATATAATAACTTCATAAGATACATATTTAGTTTAATATTGAGCCCCATATATGACTGATTCGTTCCCACATGGTCATTAAACAGTAATTCCTTGCTCATGTGTGGTTGTTTTAATAAATTAAATTTTTTAAGCTAACACATGATGAAAATAGAATAAAATTACATATATTGTGCTAATCAGATTTTTTTTTTTTTTTTTATGGTTGTCGGCAATTGCTCATCAAAATTTTGATAGAAAGTAATTTTGACACAATCCTTACATCAAATTTGGATAGATGCACTTTTCTGAAACGGAAAATATATGTCAAAATGTTTACTTCATGGGTTATAAAAGATGGACCCACTACAAGAAGAGAAATCTAGTGTGTGAATTTAATTTTTATTGATAATGAGGAAATTCTAGGAGAAAGTACTAATAGTAGTTTCATATATAGACACCCAAAAAATGCTTAATTAAATCTTAACGACCATTAAAAAGAGAGAGTAAATTTAGGAATTACTAGATTAGATTTTATGAGAATAAAAGAGTAAATTTAGGAATTACGGTCATTTGACTCACTGTAAATATGTTTTTAGAAAAATCTTAACGACCATTCATGTACACCACGTGGTCGTTAAAACTGCGTTTACTTCTTAGATTTAGTACCTAAATATTTTTTCAATTTATCATGTTTACTTGTTAATGCAGTTTATTTGATTACATATACTCAATTCAGTACAGATCTGTCGACATACCTTCTTAATTTGTGTAGGTATTAATTAATTGACAGCCACACACTATCAAAATTTTCCTATAATACGATGTATTACAAATTATGATTACAGCTTGGCATGGCGAATGCAGTTCAAACAATCTGCGGGCAAGCCTACGGTGCCAAGAGATACAAAATCATGGGAACAACACTTCAAAAGGCTCTCATGCTTCACTTCATAGTTGCCATCCTCCTTGGATTCATGTTCTATTATTCTGGCACTTTACTAGTTGCGATTGGCCAGGAAGAAGAGATCGCCTTTATGGGCCAATCTTATGCACGTGGCTTAATCCCTCAAGTTTTGGCTGTCATGCTTCACACACCGATGCAAAGGTTTCTTCAAGCTCAGAACATAGTGAAACCGGTATGTGAAAAATTAATTCCTCGTTATGAATGTGTATAGATGTATTTTCTGGCAATGCTTATAATTTGTTCATCAGGATTGTTGATTTCTCAAATTTAATTCAAAAGGGGTAAAATAATGTAGTGACTTTATCAGGTGGCATATATCTCCATTGCCATTCTCGTCTTTCACGTGTTGATTACATGGTTAGCGGTAGTGGTGCTGGAATTTGGAATTTCAGGGGTTTCACTTGCGATTAGTTTTTCGTGTTGTTTGCTCACGCTCTTCACATGGCTATACATTGTTCATAGTGCAGCATGTAAAGAGACATGGAGTGGTTTTTCTTCAGATGTATTTGCTGGTTTTTGGGATTATGTCAAGCTTGCACTTGCATCGACTGTTATGACAGCGTGAGTTTTTTCACAGTAGTACCGGTGCTTACAATTTTGAGCAGGTTCCTCCTTATACTGGTCCTAACTGGTAGTCTGGTACAAAAAATATTTCATCAATTTAATAAACACAAACCCCATAAAGGAAGATTGCCTACCAGATACAGGTAGGTCTGGTTTTGTACAACCTTTAGGTGCTGGTATTATAATAATGAAGGTTATATATATATCTAGTGCAGTGCCAACTACCAAGATCCAAGATGGCAATGGTTCATGCTCTTCTTTTTGCACAAATAAGTTAGATTTCTTTCAACAGGTTGGAGATATGGTACTTACCGATGATCTCTCTACTCAGTGGTTACCTTCGCAACCCTGAAATCTCCCTTGATGCCATTTCTATATGGTACGTTATTTATATACTTTTGGAGAATTTTTTTTCTTATTTCGTAGTGAAATCAGTGAGTCTCCCCCCACTTTTGATCAACACACACACACATCAATTTTGAATTAGTGAAAAAAATAAATTCAATTTCGCATTTCTAACCTTTTGAATTCGGACTTATCTCAGTACCAATTGGTGGAATTGGGACTTCATGATCATGTTTGGTCTGAGCAATGCTGCAAGGTTAGAGCAAATATAACAAATCTTTCCTACCCTGGCAAGTGATTCAAATCATTAAGATAAATGTTTACTCAATTTATCTAACTAAAGATTTTGATTGTTTTCATAATGAAAACAGGAGATCATGAATATATACCCATAAAGTCCAATATATATATATATAGAGTAAGGCTTGGGTGCTATGGATAGCATAGAGGGCCACCGTGCTATGGCTCAATATTTGAGTGTTTAAAATTCAAACGGTCGATCCTAACCGTTCATCTTGTTCTCTATATTAATATGTGTTTGGAAACCAAATTTTACATTTTTTGAAAACTTTTTACTATTTTTTTAGCTAGGTAGAAAATCACTTGATCTAAAAAATTCTGCATCATTAAGATATTTGATTTTCTACCTAGCTAAAAAAATAGTAAAATTTTTTCAAAAAATGTAAAATTTGGTCTTCAAAGACATATTAATATGAAGAACAAGATGAATGGTTCGGATCAACCGTTTGGATTTTGAAAACTCGAATATTAAGCAGTAGCACGGGAGGTCTCTATGCTATCCATAGCACCCAAGCCTTACTCTATATATATATATATGAGTCAATCTAATATACACTTAAGTGTACCGATTGAACCATACACTTAACCCTAAAACCCTAGGATTAGCTTTGAGATTCGCGCTGCACGACTTTTGAATAATCTACACGACTTTTAAAAAAATCGTACGGTCCTAGAGTTAAGTGTACGGTACACTTAAGTGTATATTAGTTTTACTCTCTCTCTATATATATATATCAATATGCACTGGGCACAGGAAAACACATATTAGTTATCCTTTTGCATACTTTTTATTGAACTCATCAAGTCTGCATTAGTGTATAGCTGAATAAAGTGCGCAAAAAATGATATGCTGACTTATATTTCTTATGCAAAAGAATATCATTTCTTATGCATCTGCGTGCATTACATTTTTTGCATAGAAGGTGTTTGAAGAAATGACTATATATTAAATCACGACTACTGATATGTTCAACCTGTTCTGATAATATGCGTGGTAAGATCATGACTTGCAACTGTATACCATTTCAACCCAGTCAGGTTCAACAATCAGAAAATGAATTTAATCCAGGTCATCCTAATTATTATAGTATGCATCAAGCATGGAAAGCTGAATATCAAGTTCAGTTATAATATTCTAAAATATCTAATTCAAACTATTTAAAAGAGTTTAATTTAAGAGACCCATGGGGCAAAAAGTAGTAATAGAATCTGTAAAATTCCATGACAGAAATGAAAAGTTGTTCAAGATAATTTACCAAATATAACAAACCCTTCTTTAAATTTTTTGAACTTATGCAGTGCACGGATAGGTAAAGAACTTGGTGCTGGCCGCCCAAGACTGGCCAAGTTCTCAGCAATAGTGGCAATAATTACAACAATTGCAATCAGTGTGGTTGTCACTGCTTTAATATTGGTGCTTACAACTCAGCTCACAAAGCTATTCACTTACAACACCGATGTGATTGCTCAAGTGAAAGATCTATCACCTTTAATGGCGATCTCCATCATGTTAAATGGTATCCATCCAATTCTGTCAGGTAATGCCAATAAATATCATTAATATTGCCTTGCAAATTACCAGTTCCCAGAAACACCCTTGGGATACCTCCAATACCTCTTCAAGAATTGCTATCTGAGGAACTATTATTAGCAACTAATAATCTAATAGTAACAAAAGGAAACCTAAAAATTAATGAGTGCATTATCATGGAACCGTATTCCATATGAATCGTGCAATTTAACCGATAGAAAATCAATTGACAAATATATGTATGATTGAGACTATTCATTGGATTTATGTTAGGTTTCAATCACACCTTATTGTTACCTCAACGATCCTCAATTAGGGAACTTATAGAACCCAAGCAAAGTAGGGATTGAATTTGTAGAACTGCACCATCTGATCTGTTAGCAGTGTATAATTGCTAATAGTACCTCACCAGAAATGCTTAAAGAATAGAGTTACATTTAATACAATATAACAGGGTTGTTGAAAGTTATGCATTTGTCTTGTCTTTTCTTTGATGTAGAAAAGTTCTGCTCATGCCATTCTTGAATATATGATTGCATAATGAGATATTACTATTATTAAGTAGTGTTAGCATTTCAGGTGTTGCTGTGGGGAGTGGTTGGCAAGACTTTGCTGCATATGTAAACATTATTTCATATTATTTGATTGGCTTCCCCATTGCATATTTTCTTGGATTCAGGATGAGCCTCGAACTTATTGTAAGTACATTATAGATTCCTTCAACAACTGCAGCTAATGTTAGTAAACTCTACTGATTATTCCATCTAAATGGTAGAAAAATATATTTCTTAATTATAATCTACAGGCACCTATGGTACTTGCAATCTCTAGCATGTTCATAAAATCTAACTTTTCGATTTGATTTTTCACTATAAAGGGAAAGTTCCCAAATTGAGGATATGGCAGTAGATTGTAGAAGATGGTGATTAAGGCTTTTCGTAAAATTTGAGCCATCTTTGAGTTTTCTGAATAATTTATATGGCTTTTTTCAGGGATTGTTCTGGGGAGTTGTTATTGGAGTATTAGTGCAAACTATTATACTCAGTATTAAAACTGCCAGGATCGACTGGGACCAAGAGGTAATTATTGTCAGCAAATGTGCTTGTGTGATAGCCCCAGTGGGACAATAGAAATAGTAGTTTGTTTTTTCTAAAAATAAGAATGGCACACAAAATATTTTGCAAGTATTAAAATTTTTAAATTCATTTGGATTCACTTGAAAACCTTAACACCTCTACTGACAATTCACTCTGAAATGGTTACATTTTAGTTTTGCTAAATGCAGCATATATAGCCTATATCAGTTCATATTGCAGATATACCAGTTGGTTCATTTATCTGACTGTAACCTGGATGAAACCAGAATCCTCGGCTATAGGTTAAGCATTCCAAATTCTGTGAGATTTGGAGAAATGATCCATGATAATGTATCATAGATAGGAGTATAAAGTTCTAAACTACATCTAATTTGGTGCTAGAAGCATCTAATTAAAGTACTACTTGATTGGTTGTGTACAGGTAGAGAAGGCTGAACAGAGACTAAAGAACACAACAGGAAATGAAGATTGTCTAATCATAGACAGGACAAAATGATGGTTCTATATTAATTGATTTGTGTACCATCCTGTATATTGTGGTTGTATTTATGCAAGAGGAACTTCCTTTCATTAAAAACTAGATTGAAATTTTATATTATTTAGGGAAATTACAAATAATTTAGCTTCCTTTTTTACCTTTTTAATGGCTCAGAAAAAAAAAAAAAAAAAAAAAAAAACATGAACTAGGGAGTTGCATTTTCTAAATAAATTAAACAAGCACATGAAACATCCATTGAATTTCTTATTTGCGAGTTATATAAAATTTCATTGCTTTACCTGAAAATAGTAGCTCTTGTTGGAACATGGGCTTACAACTCCTGGGATATTTGGCACAGCTGCATTCTGATTAGCATCGAAACCTATCTTTTTTCTGAAAAATCATTTAATACTTTAGCATTGAACAAGCTTAATGATTGTTTACTACTACACCTGCGATATTATGTAGTTAAAGGGAATAAAATGCTCAGAATTCAGGCGAGAACTGCACCTGCCTGAGGCATCACATTCCACCAAGTGACACGCCAACTTATAAATAACATATAATAAAGAACATGAAATATATTACTTTCGAGCAAGCTGGTCAAGCAATAAAACTTTTAGAAACACTATTTTAATCGAATAAAACTGACAAGTAACACCAGTGTATTATCCATTATTATTAAAGCAGATTTCTCAAAAAAAAAAAAAAAAGAGATATCAGAACAAAATTATAGATGCAAAGAAGGATTTAGGGTCATTTTTTTTATTTATTCGCAATGACATAATAGTCTTGACATTGCAATGAAAATATGTCATGAACGCTCAATAAAAAACTAGCCACTACGAGTCTACGACCCTAAACCCAAACCCGATAACCCAAAATCCATGACCCAAACCAACCAAGATACAGACAACCCATTTTAATTCGTTGACCAATATTATCCCCATCTATAGGAGTTTTAAAAGGTGGCATAACTCAACTAACAATGTATATGAAATTAGTTATGCTTGACTAATGTTTTCACATTATAAAATATTACACAAATAATATATATTATTTTAAATTTATAAGTTACTTCTTAACATTGATTGAAACTCATACTGATACATGAATTACGAACATACCAACATCTTTGAAATAAATTCATTGCTCCGGCCCAGAATACGATTAATCCGGCATGAGCTACGTGAGCTCCAAGTAGTTTACCGGACAAATTAATAAGTCAAGCATTCCCGGCCCACCAAGCAAAACCAGTGCTTTCTTGGTCACGACCAAACTAAAATTAATTAACATACAATCATCATATTTATTGTACATGTAATTTTACAATGGGTGCAAAAAAGAAAAACAGAGAGAATGCAAATGTAATTTTACGCATATCGGTAATACCTTTTGTTTTAACCATAAACCTAATGAAATAAATTTCTAAATTGGGAAAAAATAGTTGCTAAATAATATTCCTAAACTAAGAAAGAAATTAATCACGGGCCCATTATTCCAGTAGGATTACAAATTAATGGGCCAAGCCCAAATAGTGTTACGATCTAATAAGATTCTTGGTCACATAAATTCGTATCACCTAAGGTAACATAATATTTATTTTTGGATCTGGATCGTCCATTTAGAATTCACACGATTATTAAAGCGGCCGTGATACAAACAGAAATATTCTGTTACCGCAGAGGATATGGAATTCCCATTCTCTTTTTCTTCTTCTTCAAACCACTTGATTATCCCGTGCCATGGTGACCCACCAGTTGGAATCTCTAGTAAGACACCAGGAATAGGATCAGCCAGCTTAGGCATTTCGTAGAGCACTATGATTATCTCTGAAGCACTTGGCCTGTTTGGCCGACTGCTGGCCACCAGTAACCCGGCGCCGTCCATCTATCTCTTCAACCATCTCTTCACAGCGCTGGCCTGGTTCGCCTGAACAACTTAACCAACCATTACGCAACTATTTTTTTTCCTCTTTAATCAATTGACCCAAAAGTAAACAGATCTCACCCGATGTCTGCACATATAGATAACATGATCCATTACTAAAAGGTCTTTGTAAGGATAAGAGGATCTATGAAGCTGCAGCCATAGTGCTCGACAAAATGCCTAAGCTGGGTTGTGCACCTGATATGTTCTCCTATAGCACACTTATGAATGGGCTGTGTAAGATGGGAATAAATTGACAAGGCAGCAGAGTCTGACATTTTTCCTCTAATTGAATTGACTTCACCGTCTCAAGGGCCTTTCTAAACTTTGAGATGAGACGGTGAAGTCAATTAATTAGAGGGGAAAAATTGTTACTGGGATTGTGGGATTCCTCAATTCCAACACTTTGAGGAACGTGGCACCTCCGTGTGTTATTTCTTGATGTCATGATAGATTGCTAAATGGAATATGGATTCAAATTTTGTTAGCTCTTGTTGTCATGATGAATGTGGCTATGTGCATGCTGAGAAGAATGAAGCAAGAAGGCGTGAAACCCAATTTAGCTGCCTAGTGCTTTAAGATATGGGGCGAGTTGATGTAGGTGAGAATTTTGTGAGCAGGTAATAGGTGAGACTGATGATTCAAGCACCCAATCAGGTTGAACTATTAAATCACCTATTTGTACTTAAGTGAGCTAGTTAGTTGCTCTATTAACTGCAATATTGTACATACTGCTTTGCTAATTTTTTTCCTTTTAATTATCTGGTTCTTTTTGCTTTCCCGTTGTCACCTTATTACAAGGTTGCATTTTGTTTAAAATGTTCAGCTCTTTTTTATTCCCTTTTGAGGTTTTGTTGAACTTGTATTGGTGCCAATATGCTAGATAAGACTTTTCAAGTTAGTTCAGACAAGATACAAGTATGTTGCACGTGCATAATTGCTGAGTTTCACAAAATTTAGAACAATTAGTTGGAAGAACTTGAGAATTGAGAGTTCAAATGCTGAAATTAATGATCATGTCAACAAAGTTACATTAATGAATTTGATTTGATTGTTGAAACCTTAGTTGAAACCAAATTACCATTTTGCCCTTGTAGACTTCTGCCCCTTCTATTTGATTTGTGAGGATAATTTTGGTAGTTTGAGCTTTGAGGAAATGCATCTGTGTATATGTTGAGTCATACGAAGTTGTATAATCATTGGGCTTTAATTCAAGTTCAAAACCAGTCATGATTATGACCACGAAATGCTATTTCTTTTGGTTTGAAAATTTATATATAAGTTTGTACTTTATCACAATTTTATAAGTGCTCATGTTATCTGTTGAAATTTGATTTCACCTTCTCCCAAATGGACTAATGAGTTGGCTTATCATGATACATAGGTAAGATTTTCTGATTATAAAATAGGAACTTCACTTGCGTTGTCGGATTTATGTAATTTTTGTACTTTTCTGATTATGACGTCTGCTACACTTCACATCACTAGTAAATTACTAACTTTTGTTTTCTTCTGATAGCAGCTGAAAATTGATTTCTGGATCTCCCAATAACCAACCCACAACCCATTAACAATTAAACCCTGCTCTATTTCCACTGGTCCTACCTTGACATCGAGCTGGTACACAAGGTGACACAACTACTGCACACTTGCTGACAGATTAGAGAATGGATATAGCAGTGGGGATTAGAACTGACAAAATTCAAAGCGATGCAAAATTCTTTTCTTATTTACACCTCATATCTGATTATCACCAGATCCAACTGAATGAAAATCATGTTCAAAACACAGATGTTCAGCAACTGATCAATAAAATATTGATATGCAACTGGGAGTAGTTTCTGAACCAATATGGTGCGCGAAAGTTGCTCTTCGTCATTAGCAGAAGGTTATTCTATCTCGAGGAAACTATCAGTGTATAAATAACGAAGCAAAGCCCTGAAGATCTTCGGTTCCATGTCTTCCACTTTTGTATGCTCCATTGTTTCTTGTTTTCTCATGAGACCAAAATACTGCGTCCGGAAATATAGTGATCTGGAGGCCAAGATACACTAAACTCGATCACATCAGAGAATCACATCCCGTCAAGAGTCGAGATTCTTCGATGGAAGGATCATCTTCACTTACTTTTTGATTTCCACCAATTTCATAAATTAGCTTTTCAAATTTTTCCCTCGTATGCAGTTATGGATCGGATTCATAACTTGTGATCTCAATTGTAAGGAGCTTAGAAGAGCGATATTTAAACAATAGTTTCAAGAAAATATATAACAACAACGTAAGTTACACAACCCTTGTATATAGTTGGTAGGTCATGCAATTAATGTTTGGTTTGCAACTACCGTAAAAGGTTCATGTTTGTTTGGAGTGTCATTTAAAATAGATGCAATCAGTACAAAATGTATCTTCTATTTATTTTTCTTTACCAAAATTGGCTTGTAATAAGAATTATCATTTCTGTAAATAAAAGTAAAACAAATGACTTAATTATAGTACTTAACTAGAATTTACAAATCAAAGGATAGTCCCAACAAAGGATAGTCCCTGTTTTATATTTCGATCCATTTCCTGATTAACAAATGCATAGTTTTGAAAAAAAATATATATTTAATGCACATGAAACCAATTATCATTTAAATTCTAAGCCGAAATTTTTAAAAATACCATAATAAAAAAATAAACCAAATAACCACTAATTATGAAAAATTCAAATTTTGACACGGCCGCATCCCCTAGATGCGGACCCCTTTTCTGGGAGCCGCATCTAGAATGCAGCCCCTAGTTTTTTTTTTTTTTTTTTCTTTTCTTTTTCCTTCTCCTGCAGCAGCAGTTCAATTCAAACCAAAAAAGAGGCTAAAATTTTTGACCAATTGAAACCATGTTTGACCTTTCGGCTAATAGAGAGAAAGAAAAGAAAAAAAGAGGGGCCACATCTAGGGAATGCAGCCAGGGTATTTTTTGAATTTTTAGAATTTTGTGGTTATTTGATTTTTTTTTTTTTTTTTTTTGGAATATGGTAATTTTTAAAAAAAATTGGGAATTCTAAGGCTTGAGCTATGGTCACAAGTCAAGTCACTTGTGCCTAAAGAGGAGAGGGGAAGTCCTTCAAACCGGGTAGGTCCCTCAAACACGTTAGCTTTGCATGATACATATATAATTTTGAAAATCTTACATGAAATACTGAAATCACCAAAGGCTATTTTCAGAGTCAAAATTTATAATAATGTGTTCTGTTTATCTCGAGGGGTGGGTTTTGATGGAAAATGGATAGGTTTGAGATTTTTTGTTGAGGCTATCCTTCGGTTTGTAAATATTCTAGCTAAGTCCTATTGTCATTAATTTCATTGCTTTACCTGAAAATAGTACCTGTACATTTTAACCAGGCAAATTAGTAACAAATAATATTCTTTTTATTATGTTAGTTGAAATAACCTCTTGTTGGAACATGGGCCTTACCAGTTACCACTCCTGGGATCTTTGGCACTGCCGCATTCTAATGATCGTTCAGTAATTCACTGGCGATTGCATCTCTAAGATATAGAATTAATTTATACATAATTTATTTTCTTGTACAAATTTTTCAACCAAAATGAATACAAAAATATAAAGAATTTGTAAGATAAAATAATGTGTAATTAATATCAAATCATACCTTAAGCTACCAAATTCTTCCCAAACAAGTAATAACTTGAGTCAATGTGTAACTTTAAGCATCAACCAAATATGAATAATTTAGATTGGTCTAAATTGAAATAATCAAGTTAGACCTCGTTAGTAAAGTCCACAACCAATCACCATCCATAGACGTACGCTGTAAATGTCTTCAAGTATGCACCAATACAAATTAGCTCTAATATAATACGTGCTTTTACCCAATATTTGCTTCTTTTAAACTACATAGTTGGAAACTTTTGTGACTCCATATTTTTTTTTTGTGACGCAGAAAGCTTGCAAATTCCTCATACTTTCTGAAGTTTAAATCTAAAATTTCTTAGAACATGATGCGATCTTACCGTTTTAGTATTAGTTAGATTCTGAACATTATGTGAACTAATCAAATCCCCATTCAACCCATTCAAACTATACAATGGCGTGGCCCGGACCATTGTTTGCTTTTCATGTAGATCCGTTTATGAGTCTATGAGCACATCTTTTACTCCGGGCCCCGGATCCATTAAGCCGGACGAGATCCGACTTTAAAATCAGAACTAGAGTGTTCATTGGTGCCGGTTTATTTGGTTTTTAACCGAACCGAAATGGTTCGGTTTTTCTGTTTAATTGGACCGGTTCGGTTCAATTTTCAGTATAATTCGGTTTAATTGATCCGAAATGCCTAATGACAACACATTTTCTTTATCAGACACTTTATTTTATGGCTCATCAGTCATCACCTCCTCGGATGTCAAAGACACCAGACGAATCATTTTAGAGAAGCTGAAGACTGTTCCGAGAAATGAGGTTGGTTCCGAGAGACCCAGCACCAGTATATAGCCCTCCCATGCTTCATTTATTATAAAGGGTGTGTTTAGATAAGGCAAAGAATAGTGCTAACTCAGATTAGCGACTATTTTGAACTACTATTCTACGTTTGGATGTGTTTGGATTAACAAAAAGGGACTATTCTATGTTTGGATGTGTTTGGATCAAATCCATGTCAGAGTTTCCTTTCCTAGTATAATTAAGAGATAATACAAGAGAAAAATGATACTAGGTGCAACTTGACAGTACTTATGGTTGATGCTAACAGCCTGACAAGTCTTCTCGTAGCCTTTTTAGGTCCTTCTCTGCACCAGTACCATGAACTATCTTAGGAAAGTTCTTATTGGACGATTCAAGCCTGACGAAGGGGGCACACGTGGGAGTGAGACATGAAGAAGTGGCAGATAATTTGAGAGAGGAGAGAAATGGTAGAAAAGAGAACGGTTCTGGGTTTAAAGGGAAGGTTTCAAACTTGAGACACAGTTTGAATTTAAAAGGAATGTTATTTGGGAACAAACCAACATGCTGTTAACACCAAACTCAGAGGATTTTCTTCCTTTAAAGGTTATTGGTATCATCCCTTCGGCTTTGATGAATCCTGGACCAGTAGTATCTGTATATATGATTATTTATCTTAAAGTTAAAACTAGTATTTGAGTCATAGCACGTTGATTGCTTTATACTCATATTTCTGCATGTATTTTCTTAATCTTATACTAGAATTGTGAATTTGGAATACTGAATAAACAGAAGCATGCTTTAGCTGGTACGATACTAAATTGCAAAGTCAAAATTTGATTATCCAGTCATCAATTATCAAATCCCCACTAGTCTTCTATGATTGTATTTTGGAATTTAAAAAAAAATGAAAAAAAGAAAGATACCGTATAATCACATTTTACATTTGATATATTCCTATGTATATAAATTTTCTTTTGACCAGTGGATTTTAAGAAAATTACACAGAGGTCCCTCCCAGCCCAGCATCAGTTTCTAGTAGCTATCACAAGGAATATTCAGGGGGCGACAATCCACAGTTTCTTCTCATCCTTCCAGAAAATCTTTTGGAGATGTAAGCTTTGCAATTTCTGGTACAGAAATTGTGATTATTGTATTGGTGTTTGATGCAATCCTCTCCAGTTCTTGAACCTTCCTTTTGATTTCATCAATTGTATCGCTGTTTGATACATCAACGGCTACAGTTTTTTTTATCTTCACAAAGATCTACATAATGAAAAAAATTATTCATATTGTCAGAAAATTAAAAAACGAGTTGAGATATATATGTTGTTTCTTGGTGGTGGTTTCTTACAAGTTAAGTTTGGATAATGCAAAGAAATAGGAAAGAAAGAAAGAAGAACCATTGTTGACTGATCACCGGACTCTATTCTCTGGCGCTCGTCATGGCTTTCTTTTCTTAGCAAATCTGCTTCTGAGAAAGAGAGAATTTTCAAATTAACCCAAAGTTTATCCCCAGTATAAAATTCCATTTCAAGGTACTTCTAACTTCTATATGTGCTAGCCAAAGTTACTGGGCCCGAAAAATTGTTTCAGTCTGCGGCAGAATTGTGATTTAGGTGAAAAGACTCACTCTCTTTCTCTTCTCTCTCCCTCTAAAAAGTCTATCAGAAATAATTGTGCTAGCCAGTGCTACACAATGAAGGGAAAAGTCAGAGCCAAAGAAGGGAAATTGTTTGTGGCTCTGCTAGCCAAGTGATTTCCTTTTCCTTGACTAACTTCAATTATTTGGCAAATGGATTCACTACCCATGCAAGTAGTAATCCATGATAGACAAATCTAAGCAAGTCGAGGAAAAGGCAATCCCAAAGATAGCTGGGTCACTAACAGAAACCATCCAGTGGCTTTTAATGCCATTATTTTTCCATCAATGTAGTGCACTACTAGTTAATTCATGTATTTCTAATTTTCAGAGAGAGAGAGAGAAGAGTTTACTAACTGGAAAAAAATAAAAAAGTTCTTGACTAGGTAATTTAGAAGCAAATCAATCTGGAGGAATGCAGCTGCAAAAATTAATAGACTAATGAAGTCGTCAATCTGGAAAATTTTCAATCTGCCCATATAAACTTTTGAAATTGCCAATTTAACTTAGCAATATTTAAAGATTAGTAATAGTATTTAGAAGAGTTTACTAAATTGAAAAAAATAAAAAGTTATTGACTAGGTAATTTAGAAGCAAATCAATCTGGAGGAAGATGCAAAATTAATAGACTAATGGTATTTAGAAGAGTTTATCTTAGCATTTTTCAGATTACTAATGGAGTGATCATCTTCACTTACTTTTTGATTTCCACCAATTTCATAAATTAGCTTTTCAAAACTTTTCCTCGTATGCAGTTATATATGGATCGGATTCATAAGTTGTGATCCCAATTGTAAGGAACTTAGAAGAGCGATATTTAAGCAATAGTTTCAACAAAATATAACAACAACGTAAATTACACAACCCTTGTATATAGTTGGTAGGTCATGCAATTAATGTTTGGTTTGCAAGTGCTACCGTAAAAGGTTCATGTTTGTTTGGAGTGTCATTTAAAATAGATGCAATCAGTACAAAATGTATCTTCTATTTATTTTTCTTTACCAAAATTGGTTTGTAAGTAGGGGTGAAAACAAAGAGGATTCGGAGCAGATAATGCTGATACCAAATTTGTATCTGTCTGTCAATGAGCAGATACGAATACGAATATGGATAGTAAACGGATGACAAAATGCAAAACTAAATCCGCCTTAAACGGATACAGATCGGATAATCTATGGATACAGATTAGAATGCGGATACAAAACGAATAATTGTCGAATAATTAAGTCATATGAATAATTCACTCAAACAATTCACTTATATAATGTAACACAATATAATATAAAATATAAGTACTATAATCAAACAATATATTTTTTTTAATGCAAACAAACAAAACAAAAGAGAAAAAAATATGGCTTTGATCGGTTTTCATTGATGATATAACCCATACACCAAAAAGCAAGGGACCTATCAGACTCTGTGTGGGAACTGCATTAGTCCCACAACTGAAAATAATCGTAAATGATGCCTTCATATAATAGGAGAACCCAAAGAGCACCAACTCCACGTGGTCATAGTACTTGAAAAGTACAGTGCAGTCACATGGGCTTTGGTTCTTTCAAATACAAATTGGATTCGGGTACAAAGTAGTTAACAGCTTTGCACTCGTCTATATTCGGATGGTAACCGGATATCTGCTCCGTTTACAACCGAAGTCGGAACTGTCTCCCGATCGATGACCCGATATGAATAGAATAAATTATTAAATTGTGACTCCGAAAATAACCTTTGTTATTTCAGGATTTCATCAAAATTAAGCTGTCTAAATTATATACGTGTCATAACCATGATCTCTAAATTATACAAAGCAAAAACAGTATCTCTTAACCATGATCTCTTATTTCATTTACCATCACTGTGCGTAGACCCATGCAGTTGTATTCTTAGGAGATCATTTAATTTAGAGCTGCTGGATTAATTGATCCTATTTAATTTATTACTTAAAGGCCATCAAAGATGCATGTAGGGTTTTTTTTTTATTCTTTCTGATGTACAGCTTTTAAATAAAAAAACAATCGGCTCATTTTCAAACTGATGGAGATATGGTGCCAATGGCACCGTATTCCACATGAATCGGTTACACGAGGGGTTGCTGATGGTGGCGCAAAGCAAGGTCGGGGTACCACTATTTGATGTAGAAGAGACTTTCCTCGGAGGGCAAAAGTTTTACAGAATCAACATGCATGTTACTACTGATTGATGCAGCTCTAAAAGACAAAATAAGCATTACCCATCCCAACATAGGTACGTTCAATGAATACTTGGTGTATGAAAGGGTAAACAGGATATGCTTGTTTTGTGCAAAAATCGGCCATGAACACACTTCATGTGCAGATCGGGTGAGAATGCAGAGGCTGAGACTTGATCCACGGTTCAAGGATAGACTAGACATGGAGAAAATGACTCAACCAAGGCCTGGTCTATGGATAACCCGGCATTGATGCTAACTCGAGAAAATTATAGTCAGGAGACACAGTCGAGGGATAGGACGCAGGGGCCGAGATTCAATAACAACGCAATGTGGCCAACTGGTGGACTGGTAGGAGGGGAGGTAGGCCCAGGTATGGGGGACAGAGAGATACGGGCTCAATTTGGGGGAATACAATTAGGCCAGAACAATAATTTGGGCCTGCAGTCGGATTTTGGTAGTAGCATGAGTGCTGGGGGATTGGGCATGCCAACGGGCTTCAAAGGAGGGACTTTCTCGGAATATCAAAACAATATGCCCAACTATTTCTTTGGGGCAGAAGCCCAAAACAATGAAGGAATGCATACAGGTCGACCTCAAGAAGAAAGGAAACATAAATCAGTTAAGAGGACTGGAGCAGAGGTACAAGGTCAGATAGTACAATGAGGAGGGGACATCAGAAACAGACTCAGCACACAAGAACAAAAGAAGAACTGTGGGGGCGCCGCAGGCCATGCCCCCACTTAACCAATGAATATAGTCGCCTGGAATTGCTGCGGCATTAGAGGGCCGAGGAAAAGGCAATTACTGGTTTCGCTCCAATCAACAAGAACTAATTTAATTTTCCTAGCTGAGACTAAATGCTCCATTTCTAAATCCAAAAGGTATCTTCCACAGATTCCGTTACTGAACTATGATTTTGTACCATCTAGGGGCCGATCGGGGGGGGGGGGGGGGGGTTGTCTGGATTTTATGGGATAATATCACTAAGTTAGAAGTAAACAGTAAGTCGACGAATGTGATACATGCGGTAGTCACGCAACCGGACAAGAGCAAGTGGGATCTTATTTGTGTGTATGGTGATCCGGCACACACCGGAAATGAAGGATGTGTGTTTTAAAAGTTATCTTTTAATAATAATTTATGTGTTGTTCATGATTTTATTACGAATATTATTATTCTTGTTCCTTGAGATTTATATGTTATATCTTTAGAAGTATTCAAAAAGATGCTCTTGATCTTGAATCATAAAACTCCTAAGATGAGAAACATTTAATCACTAAATAAGTTCACAATCGTGGTAATTAAGGAGGAACATTAATTACCGAAGAAGATTGTCATGTAGATTAAAGTACATTGAAGTTCTATAAATGTTGATAAAGAATTATCATTTAATTACATGAATATATGAAATGTGTATTTTATATATTGAACATGACCTAAATGAATGGAACATTATATGGATTATGTTTTGTGTCATTAATGTTTCCATTATGTCTTTAGAATCTTAGATATGAGATGTGTAGGTTTTTCACATGAGAAATATATAATGTGATTGCTATTTAAATACTATTTTATGATAGGAATAAAATAGCAGTTCGTTGTGTACAACTTGTGCGGGAGAAATCTATATGTTAATATTATCATTGTCCCTCAATTTGAGTTATGATATTACTGGGCTCCTTGGTAAAGTGGAATTATATCGCATGCAATATAACTGATGTAGTTATAATTATAATTCACTTGAGAGACCAAGAAAACGAATATAATGCAAAAATGATACGATCCTATTTTGCATATTATTCACAATATCATGTGACAAGGATAGACACAAAATTAGTGGATTGAGTAAATGATTACTATGTCATTTGGATAACTATAATGTAATGATAGAACCTCTTATAGTCAATAATAAAAAGTTTTATATTATTGCCAAGATGACATAGATCCTCTATACGGTCACACCAACTGAAGAGAAATAACAAGTATTTTACATTTCATAATGATGTATAAGATAAAATACATGTGATGAAATGCTAAAATAAAATGTCATAATATGACATGCTTAGACCATAAATAAATTTATGAAGTTATGCAAATATTATTTGGTATAATGTTTGAATACATTATAAGAATAATATAAATATTGTATAATAGAATAATATGGATAATATTATTTGTTCATAAATTAATTTATTGAACCAAATATAAGATGAGATTAAAGAGAACATGAGATGGCTAAACAAGGCTAGTGACATTTGTATAATTGATTCAAACCTTACACAAATGATTGCCCTAACCCTTGCCTATTTAAGGGGGCTCATTTGGGAGAAAAATAAGCTAATTTTCTGCCTATAACACTTGCCAAAATCAGTCCCTTTGAGGAGCCACGTTTTTCTTTCTCCTTGACCAAAAGTTGAGAAGCTTGCTCTCTCATCTTCTCTTGTTAGATTTAGCCACCAAGAAATCAAATAGTTTGTTGATTTAAAGATCAAGAGGTGGTTGTATCTAAGTCTTGAAATCCACATCCATCTATCTAAGAGGTATGGTAGTTCGTTGTTTAGGTTCAAGGTGAACCAAGAGGTGCTTCCAAGAGAACGGCGGTTTCAAGAGATCTAGAAGGGAAATCGACTTTCCTCTAACAAGAGATTTGACAATCTCTTTAGGTATAAATAATAATCTCCTCTTGTATAAGAAATAAATAAATTTATTTATTTTTATTTAGTACACATTAGGTGCTTAATGAAACTATTAAGAAATTTCTTGTTTGCTATTGTCATATAAATAACGTCATTTGTGTATTGAGCCAAGTGGTGATTGAAAAAATTTTAAATTCTCACCACATAGGCATACACATGAAATTCCCTACAGGAAATGAGGAGGTGTGGTGGCGGATATTGGGTATTACATTGGAAGGGAGATCAGTTTGTGTTTTAGGAGACTTTAATGCAATACTGAGTGAAGAAGATAAACATGGTGGAGAGCCAGAAAATTTAGAAGATTTATGTTTGAGGCACAACTTATAGACCTAGGCTTCAAACATAAATTTTTCACGCGCAATCTATGAGAGATTAGATCGGGTTCTTGCAAATAGGGGTGTTCATCGGTTCGGTTCGGTTGAAACCGAACCGAACTTGGCAAACTAAAGTTATAATTCGGTTTTAAAAATAGAACCGAACCGAACCGAATTAGCATTGCAACCGAACCGAAGTTTTATTTCGGTTTATTCGGTTTGTTCGGTTCAAACCGAAATATATTATTTTTTTATTTAAAACAATTAATTTATAATAAACCGAAGTATATTAAGAAATAAACCAGAGTATTATGAAATAAACTAAGATATTTAGAAATAAACCAAGTATTTAAAGCAATTGATTAATAAATAAATCGGAGTATTAAAAAATAAACCGGGGTGATTCCGATTAAATTCATATTATATGAAAGTTCGGTCGGTTCGGTTATTTCGGTTTTGAAAATTTTCAAACCGAACCGAACCGAAGTTATAATTCAGTTTTGAAAAGCCAACCGAACCGATCCAATAAACCGAAATAACCGAACCGTTTAAACCGAACTAATTCGGTTCGGTCCAAAACCGATTAAACCGAACCGTTTGAACACCCCTACTTGCAAATGTGCAATGGACCCAAACACATCCAGAAGCAACAGTCCACCACTTACCTAGAATCCATAGTGACCATTCTCCCATTCTTTTGAGAACAAGGAGGCACACAAGGTCAGCTAAAAAATTCAAAATGGAAAGTTGGTGGTTCTCAATGCAAAAAGGATGTAGTATGATAATGACTCTAACTCTAATAATTGAATTTGAACAAAAGTTAAATTTTCATCTAATTTAGACAATCAATATATATATCGAGAGAGAGAGAGATAGGCTAATGTGCTTTCGGTAGCATATGGACCGAAATACACACGGTCCAAATTTGAAATTTCAAAATTCAAACGGTCAATCCGAACCGTTCATCTTATTCTCATATTAATATCTGCTTGGAGACCAAATTTTATAATTTTCTGAATTTTTTTACTATTTATTAAACCACTTTGAAAATCGCTAATCCAATGGTTTTTACTATTTTGTGTAGTCACCGTTGGATCAACAATTTTGTAAAATACTTAATAAATAGTAAAAAAATTCAAAAAAAATCTAAAATTTGGTCTCCAAGCAGATATTTATATGGAGAAGAAGATGAACGGTTTGGATTGACCATTTGAATTTTGAAATTTCAAATTTGGACCGTGTGTATTTCGGCCCATATGCTACCGAAAGCATATTAGCCTATCTCATATATATATATATATATATATATATAGAGAGAGAGAGAGAGAGAGAGAGAGATGGGCTATAGTGCATTGCAATGCATGAACCCCCTTATGCATTGCACTATAAATCACGGATTTGAAGTCCAAACAACCGATCCGAACCTTTTATCTTGTTCTTCATATTAATATGTGCTTGGGGAGAAAATTTTACATTTTTTTGAATTTTTTTACTATTTATTAAGCAATTTTAAAAGTCTCTGATCTGATGGTTCAGAAAATTTTACTGTTTTTACTGTTTACAACAAAACAACAATTTTCAAAAATGCTTAATAAATAGTAAAAAAAATTCAAAAAAAATATAAAATTTGGCCTCCAAGCATATTTCAATATGGATTAAACATCTAACGGTTCGGATCGGTCGTTTGGACTTTAAATCCGTGATTTATAGTGCAATGCATAAGGGGTTCATGCATTGCAATGCACCATAGCCCATCTCTCTCTCTCTCTCTCTCTCTATATATATATATATAATCAGTGAACTATATGAAATTAAGGTTATTTGAACATGCAAGTTGCAACCAAAAACTTCACATTCAACCTCCACACATTCATCACTGTGCAGATTCAGAAAGTAGACCATATCTTTGCATATTTCACAATCCATAGCATCATACATGTTATGCATACATTCCCTTGTTTTCGCAATCCGCTTCTTCATTCGCTTGTAGAAGTCGTACGGGCAATTGACTGATGTACAATTCCATGCATGCCCAACTGTATCCACAGTTTCTTCAATCTGCTTCAAAGTTGAAACCACAAAAGCAAGCAAGAACTTATCATCTAAAACATGTTGGGGTTTAATAATAATAAAAAAAACAAAAAAAAACAATAGAGAGTACAGTACCTCCTCTGGATCCGCCAAGCCAGGACAAGTGCACCTCATCAGTTTCTTATCCAAGGAGGAGAACATGGCACTTGAGCTGGGAGGGTTGCTATGCAAATGCAAATAATGCAATGCATGAGGTAATGTACAGAGTTCAAACAACAAGATCGATCAACCGGCTCGTTCAAGACAAATATGAACGTTAATTAATTGATCAACCGGCTCATTCATATGTCATAAAAAAAATTATTTTTTAATTTAAGCAACTTATATAAGTCGATATATTTTCTACATCCCAAGTATTATATTAAGCAACTTATATAATACTATTTTTTTACTATTTTTTTATGATTTATGAAAGATGATAAAAAAATGAACTAAAATATTAACAATTTTATTTTAAGCCATTTTTTGCTGTCTTTCATAAATCATAAAAAATAATAAAAGAATTCTAAAAATAGTAAAAGTTTGTTTTCTAAAAGTTCATTATATAACTAATTTATTGGGCTACTTAGATCCAAGTTTAAAGTTTATACAATAGGTTTATACATGGGAGTCTCGGGCAATATGTGCTCACATCATTCTCAGGCCATCTCAAGAGTCAACATGTGATTTCACGACTGCCACATATAACATGCCAAAGAACAGAACTTTGGAGTACAGAAAAATGCTATAACAAACCGCTAATAACGTTTGCGAAAGGATACAATTATTAGTACCTTATCCAAGTATGTTGGAAAAAAGATCGAACAATCGGAGGAAGGCACAGAATTATGTGCATGTGATATTTTCACTTTCTTAATATAGAATATAGATTGTAGATTAAAAGACACATCTAACCAATATTTGTTGTGCAAGCCTAGTTTGTGCAAAAATTGTGTTACAAAGCTACAATAATACAATAAAATAAAATAAAAAAACACTTCAGCAAGACCACATCGACCATGCATTCTGGTGTTCACTACTAGAATAATCGTTTATTGCATGACAACGAAAATGGCTTATTGCATGGCGTTTGTCATGCAACAAGCCCCAAAATGGCTTTTTGCATGGCGTTAGCCATGCAAGTGCAACCATACAAATGCCTTCCATACAAATAGTCAGTATTTACAAGGGCAACCATGCAAAAAGTCTGTTACATGAGGCTTGTCATGCAATAACTAGCCATGCAACTACTTTGAGAGTTGACCCAGTTTGGAGTATATGCAAGGGAATAGAGTGCGGGTCCCATCATACTATTTGCAAGGAGCAGACGTGGGTCCCACCATAGTATTTACAAGGCAAGGAAACGTGGGACCCACCAGACTATATGTAAGGATAGATAATGTGGGACCTACTTGATTATTTGCAAGGTTAGTTAACGTGGACCCCATATGTTTATTTGCATGGGAGATGATTTCGTTATAACATGGGAAGAATATGTAATTATTACATTAATGACTATTTGCAAAAATATGATTTACATTTTTTGCATGCACATAAATTACCAATATTTGCATGGAAAATCCGACATCTAAAATGAGCTACCTGGAGGCAAGCAAATATAATTTAATTTTACAATCCTCCCTCCCTGTACCAACCCAGTACTGTTTACCAATTCTCATATTACAATTCAACAAGATTTACATAAAAAGCAACCAACAAGATAAGAAGAGTAATTAATTTCTATATATAACTAAAAAACTATAATCATCATTCATTTCGCCAACATTATAAAGGCAATAAAAAACACATTTCAAGCAATTACCAAGATAAGAAGAGTAACTTCTGTATATAACCAAAATATACCCGTCTTTCAAACATTAACAAAATAAGACAAACCCCCCCTAAGTTTACAAAATATACTCAAAATATTACCAAAATACTTTACCCTAAATATTGCCAACCACACTAGACCTCCTGGTTTCATGTTGAAGGTTGATTGACCAACCAATCAGACATTGCAGCATCACGTTCAGCAATTTCTTGTACATTCTAAGAATTCAACAATGCTTGGAAAGACACTTGATTTGGTTGTCTAGAACCAGCAGTATCCTATGTATACCAAATTGTTATATTAAAACATGTTATTGTATAACAATTATTAGCCTCAAAATAACTTATTATTATTTATCATACAATGCTGTTACCAGTTAAGAGGACCAAGTTACATTGAGCTTGTTTTTTAAATGATGCAGTTGAAGCCACAAAATAACTTAGATGCACATGTTTACTAATTTCATAAGCAATTAATGTTATAAGTTAAACACCTTCAACAAATCTTAAAGTGAGAACCATTGCTTACTTTCTTCCTGACATCGTTCGAATTGAAGAGTATGAGCATTGGCATGGAAGGTTTAGTAGTGTTGCACTCTTGTATAGTTGATACTAGTTACTTGGCTACCTGATGCAGGTTAAAAAACTGCTATTAGCATTGTTACCACAAAACAGGTGCATAAATAATTATATTATTAAGAAACACACCAGCAATGATGAGGCAAGCATGACATAAATGAATAAATAAAGAGTAAAAGGGTTGGGATCATATGCTGATAACAAGTCAAAGGTATATGCAGCAGCTAATTCATAGAGGTCTTGTTATTGATCCAACCTAGCTAAAACAGTATTGAAAATTAAGATTGATAGTTTTGGGTTTGAGTAGTAGTCTTCACTTGTACCACATGCTCAACAAATCTCTATATGTCATTGTTGAAGTTCAACTTAACTAAAATAACAAGTCAAATGTAAAAAGAAAACGTATAGAGATTTAAATCTTGACAATAATTAACAAGTCAAATGTAAAAAGAAAACGTATAGAGATTTAAATCTTGACAAAATTATTGTCAAGCGAAAGAGCCTTAATTCTAATCATTCACGACTTTTCTCCATTCGCTACAATAGTAAATAAGTAAATAGGTAAAGAAATGAAAATAGTGAATAAAAAGAAAATGTAGCACCAGATTAAAAGTTGCAGTAATTCCTCAACCCAATCTTTTAATTACCCAAATAAGCCAGCAAATTAGACAGATTTCACAACGCAACTCAAAGTGCCACTTGATTAAAAGCCATTGATAATTAACAAAGAAATTTCCTAACTAAGATTAGAACACAAATGCAAAAAGAAATCAGATCTTATGCTAAAGGATAGTAGTGCAAAATTGAAGTAACACAATGCACAAATACAGTGAAATTTTATTTCCTGTAAATTTCCGGTGATCAACAAATATACCATCTTCACCCTTTCCAGACCTCAATTAATGACAAAAAATCAACCAATTTACCTGTCATGAATGCTGGTTAGTGACCCCAAATTAGGAAACAAAACACCATCATCCTTCTCCTCGGCTCCAGCAAAGTATTGAAGTCCCCCAACTGCATACATATAATTACAAACATAATAGTATCAATTAATTCATCTCCATTCACCTTATTGATTTAATAAAACCCTTTCAAACTTTACTTAAACAAATTTTCTATAGCTAGTGTCAATTCATTTCATAGAGATTACAGTATATTACTCCAGAACAATGGTTAGGAAGCAATCCTATCACCAATATATCCAATGCGACGATTTTAGGAAAGAGGTCTCTATAATTCTTCTAATTCAAGTTTTTGGCAGGGTGTAAAAATTTCATAGGCAGTATTTGTATTTCTCTTGTTGTGATGTTATGCATGATTATTTTTCAACTTATGAAATATCCCCAATAACTAAGAGAAAATTAGTCTTTTCCCTGCATAAGCATTACAAAACTGTTCTATAAAGATCCTTAAAAACCTCAAGGTAGCAATGACATCTGGATCACTTGTCATTAAATCGGGATGACCAACTGATATTCGACAAGGTGAAAATCAAAAGCTATTGACAGCTAAACAAGCAAGCCCCGTAACACAAACTTCTAACAATCAACGTGCCTTGATAAGCTATTGACAGTTCAATTTCGAAATTACTAAGAAAGGTGAAAATTTTAGGGTTACCCACAACAAAAATAATGTAAAACTCAACATTTCTAAATTAATTACTGCCTTACTACCCGATTTGGACAAAATCAGTTGGTTCGCACCATACTTGACTGGATGTTCGATCTAACCTTGCTTGAGATCTGAATCACGCCAGTGAAAAGGATCTAGAAACAGGGTTCTTGAGCCTGCGAGTGAAAGGCCTAAGGACGGCCAATAGCTTATCAAAATGGATTTACTTGATCGGGTCTAAGGAAGCTCTAAAGACGGAGATCGACTTGATCGGATTTAGATAGGAAAGGGGTCCTCTAGCTCCTACTGGCTGGGTTTTTTGTTTTGAGAGGGCAGCGCTCGATCGATCAATCTATCGAGAGGCGGATCTAGGGTTTTTTTTATGAGAGAGGGAAGCACTGAAGAGAAAGGGAGAGCTATTAAGGGGGGGGGGGAAGAAATATCAGTGTTGCTGACAATTGGGACCTTAGCTTGTAATTTGTATTGAGTTCAACCTCTCCCAAACTCTCGTATTTGTCGGTAAAAAAAAATCTGGCGGCAACTGAAAATGAGTAGGCGCCTAAATGCTCTCTGGATGAAATGGAGGAACATAGTTTGAGAACTACAAATATTAACATAGCAGTTTTAGCTTCAAGCAGGGTATTAGATACATTGAACGTTATTTAAATTAGATAGTTTTTGTGCTATATCAAATAAAAACAGCTCTGCTAACAAAAATGCTTTAAATGAAAATATCAGGACCATTCATTACCTATTAGACGGCTTGGAGCTTGATATTTAACAATAAAGTATATACGTACAACAGATAATATGAAAAAAAATCAATTTTAATTTTTTAAAAAATTATTTACATCTTTTATGAATAAATTTTACTTATCATTGTGATTTTCATCATTATTTATCCTTTCAAATTTAGCAAATATTTGCAGACCGTCCATTTTCACGTGAGCAAATAACGGTCGATCTGCAATGAAATTATTCCAAACTTATTTTTAAATGATCAAGGGAAAACATTAAACATTACCAACATAAAAGTTTTGAATTTTCATTATATCTGAGCTTCGATCCAACGCGAAATGTTTACAACCCTTCGATGTTTCAATATTCTGTCAACTCGATGGATAGATAAATAAAAATAAAATTTGATCAAACTTTGCTGCAAGAGACTAAATTGAGTGCTCTATAATTTCAACGGTTCCGATCGAGCATCGGGAGATATTTTTCCGCACGTCTTCGTTGACTCACAAAGCTATAGTTTATGTTTCAAGTTCATCAACTCTAGCTTTGTGAGTCAACGAAGACGTGCGGAAAAATATCTCCCGATGCTCGATCGGAACCGTTGAAATTATAGAGCACTCAATTTAGTCTCTTGCAGCAAAGTTTGATCAAATTTTATTTTTATTTATCTATCCATCGAGTTGACAGAATATTGAAACATCGAAGGGTTGTAAACATTTCGCGTTGGATCGAAGCTCAGATATAATGAAAATTCAAAACTTTTATGTTGGTTATGTTTAATGTTTTCCCTTGATCATTTAAAAATAAGTTTGGAATAATTTCATTGCAGATCGACCGTCGATGGATAACGTGAAAATGAACGGTCTGCTATTATTGACTCAATTTTAATAAGCAAATAACGATGAAATTCTATAAAATTGTCATTTATCAGTTTGATTTAGTCACAGAAGAAGTAAAAAAATAGAAATTTTTTGTTTTAATTTTTTTTATATTATTTGTTGTGCAATTATCACCTAATTTATATATTGCAAATCAGAACCGTCCGATGGGTGATGAAGAGTCATGATTTCAAAGAAAGTCTCCATTTTGAAGGCTATGGGTGGGAAGTCAACATTCTCTGTGGTAACATAATATTTTTGTTTAGGTCTGCTCTAGTTAAAATGTAATGGTTTCTTCAATATTCGTGTGAAATCTGATCAGACGGCCCTGATCTAAAATGGAGAAATTATGTTACCTCAGGTGATTAGAATTCGTGGGCGGAAATGTGCATGCCATACACACTGCACAGAGAGTTGACACAGAGTTCTTCCTACTCAGGGACTAGGCATTTTTTTTTTCAAAACCAAATCGAAACCCTTTCTCTCAACTGTCTAACCAAAAACAACCAGAGCCTTTCTCCAACACCAACCCCGATCGCTTCTTCTCCAACGCTCTCTGTCCCGATGCCACCCCACCCTGTCAAGTCCCATCGAAAACTTGCAAGGTGAGATTTGAAGCTTGTAAGGTCAGATTCACGAAAGGAAAAGAAGTTTGCCTCCTAATTCTCACACTTATCATTCTTCTTCTCTTCTTTTAGGTGGATTCATAATATATGTTCTAAAATTTGTTTGAATAATGAGCAAAGGTTCTTTTGTATCAATTGGTCTGACAAAATTAGTTCCAATTCTCAAGATTTACTATCATTATCCGGTCCAATTCTCAAACTTAGTTCCTTGTTGTAATTTTTTTTTTAGTTTTATAAGTTGTATACAAGTGTTTGATTATGTGCACCCAAGGTGTTCGATGAAATGACATAAGTGCACAAGCTTTTAGTAAACTAATAATCTTCTTTGTTTGGTAGTATAGTGTTTAGGAAGGTGTTCGATGAAATGACATAAGGTGTTTCTACAGTAATTCCATTGAGAAACCATCGGAGAGGGGCAATCAGACTCGGAGCTAGCGCGTCAGTATTTGGCATCATAATTCCTATTTCAAGTAATTTTATTTCATTTGATGATATGTTCTTTTACATCTGTGTTCTAGCAAAACAATTTCACAATCATAACTAAGCCTATGCCTTGATTGGTGTAGTAGCAAGAAAGCCTATGAGTTTAAAGCCCCAACTGCACAATCATAACTAAGCCTATGTCTTGATTGGTGTTTATTTGAGTGTGCATCTATTTTACAAATGTGCAGCTGGGGCTCATGTTAGATTAAGGACAAAATTGATTGGTGTTTTAGACTTACGTCTCAATAAAGTATCCAAACCATTGACCTAAGTTTAAAAAACAATTGACAGTAAGTATCTAGTTCTCAGGTATATTTTCATAGTTTTTACAGGATTTAAAGTGGTTTATTTCTTCAAGTTTCAGAGTATGAAGGGCAGTTTTGTCTTTCTCTGGCATGCTGTCTTGTGATTTTTGCACAGAGCAAACTACAGCTCCAAATCAGGAGTTCTTGGTACCAAAATTCTTAGAACATCATGTACTATCACCTAGATTAATCTCAAAGTTTTCTGAATTTTCTAACTGGGTCAAACTAGTAATTTTGTACTGTTCAGTTTTGCTACCAATCACCCATTGTACCAGTTGCTGGAATTTTTGAAATCTGATTTTTGAAAGTCCTTAATTAATTGTATAAAAATCACAAAAATGTGAGGTTTGTTTCTGTGAGTTCCTAGTAATGTCTTATATCCATCTATGCAAGTATTTGGTTAATTTATGACTTTCTTCACTGGTTTCTGGTCTGATTTGCAAGAGGGTTCTGTTTGAGGCATCGAGTATCTGAGTAATTTATATACTGGTACTTAGTAAAGAAAAAATTTCACTCAATTAAAATCATGTTTATATCTACTCATCAAGTACCATTAACAGTATCATTTATCAACTTATTTTGCTAATTTTCTTCCAATTTCAGAGCTTAAGCATCAAAATTGAGAGGATAAAGAGAATGACAATATGTAGATTGAACTCAGGCCACTCAAATCTCTGACATAGTTTTTATTCTTTCATATAAAAGCTTACTTTTGTGAGAAACCAACTGATAACGCTTGTATAAAATGTGAAAAATATGGGCAAGAGAGGGGCAGCGCAGGAAGAAAAAAAGGAGCACTATAAATATTGTTTTAATTTCAATAATAAAATCTCATTAATGGTGGAGATAAAATATTACAGAGTCTTGTAATTCTCCTTAGAATTACAACAAATTTAATGCATTAGTCATACCAGCTTTCAATATTGAAAACTGATGCAATTTGTAGTATTTTATAGTCAGTCAAATTGCAAGGTGTTGTAGTATTTTATTTAAATTTTTGTAATTTTTTTACAATCAAATTTGAATTTGATTTCTATGGCCTCGATGCTTCCGATCAAGAGTTTTAATATTGATGAATCAAAAGTTGTATGTGTATTTTCACATATTTTGTACTATTATTTTTGTTTCTCCATTATTTTGAAATATTTGTTCTAAATGCAAGAATTTTAAGTTATCAAAGTATTAAATTCTTATATACTGTTATTATTCGTGCTATTGTGAATTTTACTTAAAAGCTTCATTGAAAAGGAGATATCAAATAAACAGAAATGAATCTGTCTCCAGTAAATAAACTATTGCATGGCTAATCTCATGCAATTGTTTGGGACTTTTAGTCCAGACTATTTACATGCTAATGATAGTGGATTATTTACATGGACCTTCAATAAAATATAATATAAACATGGGATTAAGCAGTTGCATGGCCATGGGATTAAGTAGTTGCATGGACCTTTAATTAAATATAATATCTACTAAGTTTTTAAGTAGTTGCATGGCCATGGACTTGAGTTGTTGCATGGACCTTGAATTAATTATAATATCTGACTTTCAAAACTTATTTGCATGGTTGAACATCACACAGTTGCATGGTTGCACTTTACATAATTGCATGCGATACTTGTTACATGGAGATTCGCATGCAACAAGTTTAAAAAGTCAACAAACGTCATTTCTTTTGCATGAGCCGTCTCTACCATGCAACAAACTAGTGCTTGGCATGCAAAAAACGATTATTCTAGTAGTGGTTCTTATCAATCTACTTTTGGATTTTCGTCCGGATTTCTAAATTGAAAAACGAATACTTCTGTCATGCGCTTTGTGAGAATATCGATCGCAGCGTTTCTAACTAGAGGGTCGTGAATCTGTTGTGAAATTTTGAAAAAAACGGATACTTTCTGTCATAATTTCTGATTTCTAAATTGAATCGTTTCTCCAAAAAAAATTGCCTAATCAATAATAGCGGGGGGAAGAGAGAGAGGAGAGATTACCTGGACTCTCAGGTCAATTGACACTTCGAAGACAACGTCAAGCGAAATCAATCGAAAACAACGACGAGATGCTAGAGATTAAATTCACGACACTCGTTACTTGGAATGCGCGAATTTGAGAGGAGAAGACAGAAATTCGGGGAGAGAAAATTGTATTATAGATTGGGGAAGAGAATCTGCTGCGATTCCTTGGAATCACAGGTTCCTGCTTTTCCAAATCTGACTGTTCATTTGTTTTGAGATTCGTGTGTAAAACCAATATTTTTTTAAGATTCGTGTATTACAAAAAATTAATTCAAAAGGCAGGAATCGCAAGGATTGTTTGGAATCGCAGCAGATTTATTTCCATAGATTGGTAGGCGACAATTCTTGTCATTTTTGGAATTCGCTTCCTCTGAGATATCTCATATGTTGCGTGACCTTTAGGAAAATATAAACCGTTAAAATACAATCTGCACGAATCTCAAAGTGAAAATAATACTGGTCCCCGTTCTATCCCCGAATAGGCACTGGACACATCAGTCACGCAAAATATGAGATATCTCAGAGTACTCGCACTCGTCATTTTGTAGGATTTGGGCTTTTTGGATCTGTTCAGGCCCAGAAGGATGCAACCTGTTCCAATGTGTGGGCTTAAAACTTGGAAGAATACAAACATGAAACATCTCCTGGAAATAAATATGCTGTTATTCTGATCGTAATTGTTTAAAAAAAATATGTGTGAATCTCAACAAATAAATTTTTTTTATACGTGAATTTCAATAGAGATCAAAGAAATAATAGCAGATTTATTTCCAACATCTCCCTCCCAAGTTCATTTTAGATTAGACCGTTGCTTAGTATAAGAATACAAACAAAGTGTATTTTATGTAGCTAGAATAGATATTAAATAAATACGGATTGGTTCATGTTTGTTTAAAGCTCATACATTTGATATGAATCGTTACACACGATCTCCATATTAAATTGTACTTGCAGATCAAATTTTGTATTTTTTTTCTACTATTTTTTAGATTGGAAAAAAAAAATTATTTTGAATGATCGAAAATTTTCAAATCAACGGATTTTCTATCTATTTAAAAAGGTAGTTAAAAATTCTAAGAACGTAAAATTTGATACAAATGTACATTTTAAAATGAAGATCGTGTTCAACCGTTTAGATCGACCGTTTGAACTTTAAAGACAGAGATACAAGTTCATGGCGCAGACTGATTTATTATAGTCTCACTCATAATAAAATGAATATTCTTAATTATAAATTTAGAGGTATAAATTCTATATAGTAGTAGCATTCCCTTTGTTAGGGCATTTATAGGTAGCTCTAGAAGAACAATATTTGTTGCTGACAGAAATAAAGTACAGGTTGTATGATGTGATACGAATTGAATGTCTTTTCAATAATTTGAAAATTATGAAAAAAAAATACATAATGTTGCGCTTACTCATTTGTATATATGTCGACATCTAGATGCTTTTAAGAATTTCTTTTTGTTGCACTAAAGACAATTAAACAGACGGACAAAAATGTAGTTAGTGGTGATTTTAATGCAAAAGTTGGTAATAAATTTAATTATTCTATGTACTTTTAGATTAAACAAGGAATATAGTAAGAATAGAACTAATTCTAAGTTTGAAAAGAATAGTTAACTTAATTTTTGATTTAGTAAAATATTGGCTGACTCATATAAAACAAATAAAAAATAGTGAATTAATGCTATTATTGTCCTATTCAAACATTAAATAGCTCAAAAGAATAGTGTTATTCTCATATTAGTGATATTCTTGCTCCATCCAAAAAAATATTGTGTACCTCGCGGAGTGTGAATTGCACTAGAAAAATACTATGGAGTAATGATAGACATTTTGCTTTACTAAATTTTTATTTTATTTTATGTGGATATAGACAATATCTGCTGGTGATTGACTTGTTCTCCCTTCCCAATTAAGGCACCAAAATAGATTTTAACAGAACAAGTTTGAACTATCCATTCAAGTAATTGATCATATTCTCATTTTTTTAAACTTAATTTTTAGTATAGTGCCTGGTGTTTCTAAAATGATAATAATGACATTTTGTCAATACAGTTGAGACTGGAATTTGGTTAGAACAAGGTTGTAGTAAGTTGCTTCAGTTTGATGACATGAAAGTATGTTTATAACAGTCTAAAATGTTTTACACTGTTGCTTTATGGTAGGAGGAGGAAGATGATGATTAAATGATTTGATGAAGTAGGAGGAACAGTAGAGGGAGCAATTAAGAAGTTGATAGCTTCCTCTAGTATTGTAGTTATATTTTTTTATTTTTTATTTATTTTGTCTGTCTAGACAAGAAATGGGTGAAATTCAAAAGCTCTACGACGAGAGAACGAAGCGGTACCGATAGCATCCTAAGCCATGAAAGAAATTGGTCTGAACTTCCACAAGAAATTCTCCATCTCTTCTCCAAAAAGCTACCTGATATCTCCGATTTCGTACGCTTCCGTGCTGTGTGCAAGATGTGGCAGTTATCAGCCCCAGTCAACAATCCTCCCCCACAACTCCCCTGGCTTCTAGATCTCCGCAATGAAGAAGCGGATTGCGAAAACAAGGGAATGTATGCATAACATGTATGATGCTATGGATTGTGAAATATGCAGAGATATGGTCTACTTTCTGAATCTGCACAGTGATGAATGTGTGGAGGTTGAATGTGAAGTTTTTGGTTGCAAGTATGTTCAAATAACCTTAATTTCATATAGTTCACTGATTATATATATATATATAGAGTGTGACTAATATGCATTCGGTAGCACTTCGGCTGAAGTGCTACCAATTCACACTCTATATATATATATAGAGAGAGAGAGAGAGTTAGGCTGGGGTGGTATGGATAGCATAGTGGCCTCTATGCTACGGCTCAATATTTGAGTTTTCAAAATTCAAACGGTCGATCCGAACCGTTCATCTTATTCTCCATATTAATATCTGCTTGGAGACCAAATTTTACATTTTTCTGAATTCTTTTACTATTTATTAAGTATTTTACAAAATTGTTGATCCAACGGTGGCTGCACAAAACAGTAAAACCGTTGGATTAGCGATTTTCAAAGTGGCTTAATAAATAGTAAAAAAATTCAGAAAATTATAAAATTTGGTCTCCAAGCAGATATTAATATGGAGAATAAGATGAACGGTTCGGATCGACCGTTTGGATTTTGAAAACTCGAATATTGAGTCGTAGCATAGAGGCCACTATGCTATCCATAGCACCCCAGCCTAACTCTATATATATATAGAGTGTGACTAATATGCATTCGGTAGCACTTCGGCTGAAGTGCTACCAATTCATTTTCTGATTTTTAAAGTCCAAATGATCGATCCAAACCGTTAGATGTCATCTCCATATTAAAATGTACTTGGAGACCAAATTTTATACTTTTTGGAATTTTTTTACTATTTATTAAGCTACTTTGAAAATCGCTGATCCAACGGTAGCTTCTGATTTTTACTGTTTGGTAAGCCACCGTTCGGATTGATGACGTGTACATAAAATTTCTTTTTTAGATATATAGATATATAGCTCTTGATTCGAATTACTTGGAAAATTGGCGACTAAAATTTGTTCCAGTCACTTAATTAATGGCATAGTAACATGATTTACATTTTATTCGCGAATAAAACTCGAATAAAACGTTTTTCAGAGGTTGCCAAAGTGAATATCGTTGTTTTTTATGGTCCAGATTTGTCTGAAAAACAACAATTTTCAATAAATCTAAAAAAATAATAATTTTTTTTCAAAAAATGTAAAATTTGGTCTCCAATCACATATTAATATGGAGAACAAGATGGACGGTTCAGATCGACCATTATAATTTTGAAAAGTCGAATATTGAGCCGTAGCATGGGAGGCCTCTAGCTACCCATAGCACTGTAGCCAAGTCCATATATATATATAGAGTAAGGCTTGGGTGCTATGAATAGCATAGAGGTCTTTATGCTACAGCTCAATATTCAAGTTTTCAAAATCCAAACGGTCGATCCGAACCGTTCATTTTATTCTCCATATTAATATCTACTTGGAGACCAAATTTTATATTTTTCTGAATTTTTTTACTATTAATTAAGTATTTTACAAAATTGTTGATCCAACGGTGGTTACACAAAACAGTAAAACCGTTGGATTAGCGATTTTCAAAGTGGCTTAATAAATAGTAAAAAATTTCAGAAAATTATAAAATTTGATCTCCAAGCAGATATTAATCCGAACAAAAGAAATATCAATCTCCACCGTTCAAATGTAATCTAATCTAACACTTTTCTCACCAGCGTGATTTGATGGAAGATTAGATTTTTGAAAGAAGTAAAAAAGATATCAGCCAGCGACACTTATTTTTGAAAGAACCAAAAAAGTGTAGAGACGCGTAAAGGCCGTAATGCATGCATATAAGCATATTTAGCTCCGCCCTAGCTTGATCTCCGACGAGGTTTAGCTGCCCTAATCTGACCTTGCCCCTACCAGGATCCCCCTCTCTCTTATCTTCTACTACATCCCCTATCTCCCTCCTTCCTATACTCCTATCTCAACTCTCCCAACCCGGCCTCTCAAATCCCCCTCTCCTGACTTTCAGAAACCACCTCCATCACCAATGGCAATGCATAATATAGAATACATTGTTCCCCCTCACAGGTGCTTCCTCTCCCCTCTATATGAGCACCACCACCTACACCTTGACCGAAACTCATCAATTGTGTTCCAACCTACACACCCAAACGCACCTCATCAGTCTCAGCTTCAGCATCTGCTAGCCTCGATCTAGGTACGGTTGAGTAGACGCAAACTGGCATATGCATCGAGTATCAAATGCTTTTTTGGTGAGAGTGCCCGAATGGTTAGATCAGGAGGAGCTCGATCTAGATACAAAATTTTGGGCACTAGATCTATCACTTCTCTATCCTGCCATGACAGACCTTAGACGGGTCACACCCAACCTCAGATCCCCTCCAAAACCACCAGTGTCCGCCCCCACCACCCCCCCCCCCCCCCCCCCCCAAATCCCAATACACGCTTCATAGCCCCCAGATCCTCTCCAATGGAAGTCCAATAATATCACCCTACCAATGGCCTACAAGCAATCCAGATCATAAAATCAAGCGTGAGGAGAAAGAAGAAACTATTACGGGTCCTTGGATTCCAAAAACTACCAAAAACCCTTGCTCCAATAACTTGGAGCGAACACGCACAAATCTTATTGCGATGCGCTCGAATCGGATGGTAGAGGAACTCTTTAAATTCAAATTTGAGTTTGATGGGACATTTTATATTTTTAATAAAGGGTAAAATAGATATTTTATAAATTTAGAATGAGTTCTAATACAAAAGACAATAAAATTAGTAAATATGTGAGTTTTTAAAGTTTTGAAAAAAAAAGGTAATTTCTAAATTTAGAGAGGGGGAATACATAATTTTAAAGTTTTTGAGGGGTATACGTGAAATCCCCCCTTACATTTATTAGTAAACTAAAATTCAAATTGAGTCGTACTTATTTTATTCCTTAATTTACGAAGCGTTACAGAGTATGCAATCCCAAATACTGAATATATTTCTTTTAGCAAAAGAACTAAAATTCAGCAAACCAGAAAATACCCGAATCTGTACCAACATCTAAACCATAGAGATCGAGTTCCATGTTCTCGACACCAAATCTTTAACGCTTGTGACACCTCGCACTAGACTGTTCAACACTTGTTGTGACTAGATTGTTCCACTGTCTTGCTGTGACCACCGACCTCACAAGACTCATTCACTTCCACTCTGTCACTATGAGGCGGCTGTTGATGCTGCTGCTCCTTCTTCTTCTCCTTCTTCTTCTCCTTCTTCTTCTCCTCCTTTTTTTCTTCCTTCTCTTTCTCGATCACTCTGATCATACTGCAGAGAACCAGTAGAATACTAAACAAACCAAGAAGACCACTGATCATAATTGGTCGCATCTCAAACTCCTTAAAAAATTCCTGAAAAATTGAAAATTTTAAGCATTCAAAAACAAAAAATTATACTAGCGATACCAAACTATTAATATTATATCTGAGAATCATACTTACAATTATCCTGGATTTGTACTCTTCCGGAGAAGAAAATTCCACAATCAGATAGATTAAATTGAATAACATTTTTTGAAATTACCAAAAAAAGAAAAGGATCATATATATAACAACATAAAATGAATTAAAAGGTCATCAAAGATATAAAAATGAACTTTACCAAGACTGCAGGAGCACCAGAATGAGGAGCAGTCTCATCAAACTTTTGCTTCTCTTTCTCGACATCATACTTGGGTTTCCATGTAGTCTCACGGTAGGAAGCTGCCACCTTCTCATCATCGGCAATCAATATATTATCGAATAAGATACCATCTTGCATGGTCCAGATCTCGATACCAATAGCCTTAATCGGCTCAAAATCAAGCTCTAAGCAGTTGGGATTAGGAGTATTACTTGGGTTCCAAATACCCTTGTAGTTTGCGTTATCAATCGGAGGTGCATGCCACTTGCCCTTGTAAGCCGTTTTTCTCTTCATGGGCCTCTTCCATTCACCACAACCAGGTGCTTCATTGCATTTCAGGTTGTCAATCTTTGGTGCCTTCCATTTAGGGTTATCAATTTCTTCAGGCTCATCATCCAACCATCCCTCTGGTTTAACTGCATATTCATCTTCTATCTCTATTGGGGCATCCACGTCACAGTCATCAGGTTTGGTCGCTTTCGAGTCAGGTATCTTAGCGTGCTCAACCCAATCGTCAAGTTTCTTGTCATCTGGATCAGGAATGGTATTTGGCGAGATGAAGGGTGGTTCAAAATCTTCACTTGATAGGAAGTCGAACGGCTTCAATTGCTCTATACCGTGAATCAAGATGTTCAGGTGGTTATCAGGAGTGATAATTGCACTGTAGACATGTGTCAGCTTATCGTTAGGTACTGCAGGGGGGACCGTGAGATGGTGTTCAACAAAATCACCAGTTTTTGAGTTCTTGTGCTTCACAATGAAAAGAACCCTACCACTCGGGTAATGACACTTGTCAGGTCCAAACAAAATAGAGTAAGCCGACTCATTATCAAACTCCTTGGGAAACCATCTAGCGTCTTGAGGTGGCCTAAGATACTTGAGGTAGGCACCACCACACTCGAGCCCATTCTGGAAACGCACCTCGAATTGGAGCACAATTGTGCCACATTTGAGGGATATTGGTTTCTTTAATTCTTTGACAATTGCATACCTTCTCTCCTTATGAGAAGCAAGGAGGCCGTAGTCTTGGTGCCCATTGCTTTTCGAATATTTCCATACACCTACCAAAGGAACAACATTTTCAAATCTTTATGGAAATTAATTAGTAAAACACAATTACTTTTGCTTTTTGGTTTTTTTTTTTTTCTATTAAAACTTAAGCTAATCTATTTCTGTAAAGTATCAGAGATCCTAGGATAAGAGACAACAGATCAAATCTATAAAAGGAAACCGCTACACACTCATAGAAATAGGATAAATCTTAAATTTATGACCTTTGTAATCCTCCTTAGCAGATACAATCCATCTTCCTTTGAAGTTCTCTTCAAATGACTCATAAAACAACTGTTTCAAACAATGGACAATTTGATTGGTTAATACACCAATACAAAATTCACAAAAACGGAATAATTATAAAGTGAGCACAGATTGGTTAATTAATACATTCATTTCTCTTGCGCTACTGGTATCCATTTCTTCATTTCAATTAAACTGGCAAAATTTATTTTATTAATTCAATTAATAATTGCAACAAATGGATTTATTGAGCATGCCACTGTTTTAAATCACAAAAGGAAAGCACCAACATATGAAATGAATAAATAAAATAAGTAAAGAATTCTTACAGGTTTTGCCGTTTCCAAATGGGGCTCAGCCCATTTATTTGCTTGCTTTGACTTACTAGTTGCCTACACATTTTTTTAGAAGGAACTTAAGTGCTCATACTTACAATAAAAGAAGACCAAAGAGAAAATTAAGATTGACACAAAAAGAACCATTTGGAGGAATCTATCCATCACAGGTTTTCCATGCTCATTCCATTTAGCGGACATCACCGCCTAACCACACAAAAAAGAAATCTAAAATCGTTCTTTCTGTAAAATGTATAAATACTTTAAAGGATAATAGTGCTAGGCAGTTAACCATATAACAGCCCATTTGTGTTGCTAGCCAAGGTGACAACCATGCACCATGCACCACTACTAGAATCTTAACTTTTTCCAAGAGTCAGAAAAGGGCTTGTTCCAATGGGTTATCCATGGAACAGGTCCAAAAAACACCATTTCCAAGGATTATTGTTGGAAATACTACCGTAGCAAATAGTCGCCTTGGAAATAGTCAAAAATTTAGTCATTTCCAACGATTACCCTTGGAAATAGACTTTTTCCATGAGAAACCCTTGGAAATAGGACACTTGGAAATAGTTTCACACTTGACCTCTGTTTGATTTATTTCCAAGGGAATCGTGTGGGGCCCACTTGATTTATTTTCAAGGGTAGCTGACCTGGGACCCACTAAATATTTCCAAGGATGGTTAAGATGGGGCCCACTTAGTTATTTCCAAGGGTTAGCCTACCTGGGACCCACTAAGTTTTTCCAAGGATGATTAAGATGGGGCCCACTTGGTTATTTTCAAGGATAGCGAATGTGGGACCCACTGAGTATTTCCAAGAGCAACTAAATGGCATCATATAATCATGCCCTCATTCTACAATCCTCCCTGTACCAACCCTGTACCAACCCGTTTACATTCCCCAATTCTCATTCAATCAAATTAAAAAAAAAATAAAAAACACATTGAAATATAGAGAAAAAAACATAGAATTAACATTAATCAACATAGTATAATCATCATTTATCAAAATACCAAAAAATATTACAACATAAGTGATAAAAGAAACTTCTATATATACACAAACTATGCCCTAATTCAGAACTAACAAAATAATATTCAGATCTAACTAAATTTGTAAAAATGTTTTTACAAGAACGATGCAGTCACTCTTCCTTTAATCTTGCTGTGTTGTCCTCGCTGCTGTAAAAGTAAGAAAGTGAGTGAGTCTGTTTTAGAGAGTGGACTATTGTTGATTATTGGATATTTGAATATTTTAAACATTGTTTCAACGCTGTACAAAAAAAATACATGTATATAAGACAGTCAAAACTTAAAATAATAAATGCTGGTATGGTGAAACAGTCAAGATTGACCGTCTATCAGTAAATCAATTATACAGAAAATTCTAAAATGAATTTAGCCAAACTGCTTCATACCCAAATAAAGGACAACTTCATGAGTGCACAGGAACAAACCTTGCATTTTTCTGATTTTATACAAATTATTGTGAATTTTCAAAGTTCAGCACTTAAACACAAGTTCCAGCTCAAAAACAGCATGGGGTACCAAACTATTATGAAAGGAACTTAAATTTGACATAGTTCTGGGTCATTAAATGAATTGAAATTAATTGTGGGTGTAGTTCATGACTCCTTGAAACTTTAAGACACCAAGAACACTTCATTGAATCTGCAGTATGTTCTACACAAAACTGACAAGATAGCATGCTAGAAAACGTGAAAAACTGGTACCAGCTTAGGCTGGTACATAATCTGATCTGCACAAAAACACTAGTTTGACCCAGCTACAAAAATTTAGAAAAGAATGAAACTTAGCAGAGATGTAGATCATGACTTTCCTGAATTTCAGAGACCAAGAACACCCAATTTAGAGTTACGAGCTGTTCTGCACAAAATTCACAAATCAGCTTGTCAGGAAATAAAAAAAAAATAGCAAACAGTGGCTGGTTCAAAGAAGCAAAAGCTATAATAAAACAATTATATATCCAAACACATACCTTAAAATAAAGGTCAAGCCTCTTTACAACAAGCAACTTATAGGACAAAATAGCACCAAAATTTTCACTGAGTGCTATATACTTGAGTGCTAAATGCAACTCATAATTTTTTGCATATACTAGAGTGCTAAATGCAAATATTTGAAATATTTGGTGTTGGTTGCAAACACGAGAAATTGTGCATGTACTTTGAAAATCAATTTATGACAATATTTAGTTATTTACCCATCTAAAGAGGGAATGCCCCGAGCCATCCCAAGCATTTTTGCCTCTTTCATTATGCATGAAAACTCTGAACCCTTATTTCTATGGGGAGATGGTGCCGGTGGCAGTGGCTTAGTGCTTTCATTTACCCACTCAACCTGAAATACTCAAGTCCAATGATTTGTCAGTACTCTTCTAGGCCATTTCATTAAAGAACATATGTTAGCCTTATAATTTGTAAGATATGACAGATAGTTTTTAGTTTATCTTTAAAAGGATTCACAAATATACTAAAAAGGAAAACTAAATCCTAACTAGTTCATATGCTACTATACTAAAAAGCCAAATCAGTGCTATTTGGGCATTTTTCTTTCTTAGAAAATATACATAAATTTGTTCAAATTTTGAGAAAGATCTAGAGAGAAGAAAGTCTGATGGCCTAGAAACCTTAGTGCGATGTGGCAGAGGTTTGGTTTTGACTGCTCCACTAACCTAACATGAAACCGAAAAATTACTAAACCAATTCTTTGGCATCCTAATACCAAGAAAGCACCCACCAATAGCAGCACAATACCAGAATAATTGAAAAAGTTGAATCAAAATGTGTACCAGCAAACCAAAATTGTCATGCTTTCTCACAAATAATTATGAATGCACATAATTATTTTTTACCTAATCATGCCTCAACCTCAACAGAGCATGTATAACCTTGTAGTTTTTTTATTCGGTAAATCTATCATCCCACAACAGAAATTATAATTTGATTGTAAACATTCATCGAGCTGTCAAACAAACCTATTTTTTTTGGCTTGAGCAATTTATCAAACACCTTATGAGCAACCAACTATCAAATAAATAGAAGTCAAATACTAACTCATCAGATGCAATTTACTAGCATCGACTAGCTTCATCTCTTAAATTAAACAGAGACTGAGATGCAAAAGGAGAAGCGCTACTGAAAATAAGAAATTTGTCGAGAGATTAGTACCTTGACAGATCAACAAGAGGTTCAGCGGACTTCAATGGACCCCACGCCGACAGAGGCAAATACTGTGGCTGAAGGATTGGAGGGATTGGAGGAGCTCCTGGCAGACCGAATGTCGACAGCGACGAGGCGCTGATTTGATTGTAGGAGGATGGCGTGGATAGGGTTGTGTAGATCTGATTTGGGGAGTGAGTGTTTGGGGTTCTTTACTGGAGAGGGAATGAAAATTTTCAAAGTGTGAAAAATTACTCAACAGGAAGCTAGAGCGGGAGAAGAATATGTGAAATTTTGGGAGGAAACTGAAGGAGGCGGCAAAGTTAAATTTTAGGGTTTTGGCAATCGTGCTCTTTGCTTAGAGAGTACAGAGAGGAGAGGAGAAGAGACTTCACTAAGTCAGGGAGGAGAAATAGAAAGGAAGTGTATTGCATTTGATGGGATAATTCATATACCCTAAGATAGCATAATATTTGTGTTTAGATCGGAGCCGTCTGATCATCATTATGCACGAATATTAAAGGAGTATGTGTATCGTCTGTGGCCGGATTTAAACATAAATATTATGTTACCTCAGAGAAAAAACTCCCTACCCACAACTTATAAAATGAAGATATCAGAACCATTCATTATCTATCGAACGACTCATAGCTTCATATTTACTGGTCAGGTAATGAATGTAAAACAAATAATATGGAAAAGTTTAAAAAATATATTTTTTATTTATTTACATCCTCTATAACCAAATTATATTTATAATTTTCAATTTTATAAACTTTCATCATTATTTGCCTATTCAAATTTAACGAATATTTGTGAAGCGTTCATTTTTACGTGAGTAATCGACGGTCGATCTGCAGTGGAATGATTCCAAATTTATTTTAAAATGATCAAGGGAAAACATTGAACATAACCAACATAAAAATTCTAAAGTTCAATTGTGTCCGAGTTTCGATCCAATGTGAAGTGTGTATGGCCTTTCGATCTTTTGATATTCTGTTGGCTTGATGGATAGGTAAATAAAAATAAAATTTCATCAAACTTCTCTGCAGGAAAATAAATTCAATGCTCTTTAATTTCAACGGTTCCTATCAACTAACAAACGATGTTTTTATGTGCACCTTCATTAATTCATAGAGCAAGAGTTTATGAAACATAGAACACAAACTCTTGCTTTGTGAGTTAATGAAGGAGCACGTAAACACGTTGTCTGTTGGTCGATCGGAACCGTTGAAATTAAAAAGCACTAAATTTCTTTTCCTGCAGAGAAGTTTGATTAAATTTTATTTTTATTTACCTATCCATCGAGCCGACGAAATATCGAAAGATCAAAGGGCCATACACACTTCAAATCTGAACCGTTTGATAGAAGATGTATTGTTCTAATTTCTAATGGATGCCTCCAATTTAAGAATACTGTGTCACATACTAGAGGGACCCATTTGTCTATACCAATTTTTTTTCTCAGCCCTTTATGTAAAATTCGTCTCTTCTCCCAACTTTTAATTTTTTTTCCTCTGAATTCAGGGAGAGGTCTGATGGTCCTTTGGTTCGATGTACTCAATGACCATCCGATCCAAATTAGATGCGTGCGTTCTGCTTTAATATCCATACTGAAATGCTTTAATTTCCGTGCGTACATATCTTAATATAGATCAGACGGTGATGGAGCTCATTGGACTCAAAAGCTCCATTCTATTTTGCTGCTTTTAGCAGCGCGTGGTCGCCCAAATTCTAGCGGGAGTCTTCCCGCTGATTTACACCAAAATTCTAGCAGGATGCTTCAACCCTACCCAAGTGCTTACCGCTCAACACAACTGTTCTTTCTCACCTAAATCCGAGAAGCAAATGGGGATTCTTCACCTAAACCCTCTCCTCTTCAATCTGATTATACGGCAGGTGCGACCCAAATTAATAGTAAGTTCTCCAAATTTTTTTAGGGGCCCCATGGACTTTGCATTTTAATTCAGGTTTAAAAATCTTCGTACAGTGTGTCAATATCAAGGCCGTATCATGCACCTGTACAAGTGTTCGACAAAATGCCCGAACCAAAATACTAGAATTTCACAGCCTAATTATAGAATTTTTGATATATTACCTTTATGTAAATCATTTGTATAGCATGGTTAGTGTAGTCAAGCATGATACCATCTAAATAAGGATACAAGGTGTTTGTTATGTAAGAGCACCTATGTTATGAAATTGTCATGCATGTTATGTAAGAGCACCTAGGTAAGCATGTTATGTAATTGTCATGCATATAAGGTGTTTGTTGAAATGCCCTGCACAAGTTAGGTTATGAACCAACAGATTTGAGGGTTAATTGTAACATGAGGCTAAACAATGGGATGGCCTTGAAGGCATTGGAAAATTATAATTGGTCTCCCTCAAATTTCAAGTTAAAGATTCATTTGCTTTGTGACATTGGAAAAGATAGGAGAAGGAAATCAATGCGATGGCCTTGAAGGCATCAAGCTTTTCAGGTTCATATTTTATATGATTTTGTAAAATATACCAAGTTTTACCATTTAGTTTTTTGCAAATGCTCCACTACATTTCTTTTGTTTCCTACTAGCACCAAATCAGTAAATCCAACATTAACCTGAGTCAAAAATAGCTGAAAATGTCGATGGTTGCATTAATTGAAGCAAACCTCTATAAAGTATTATAGAACATGGCATCTGAATCTCCTCCGTACTAGTCAGTCTATTCCAATGTTAGCCCGTAACCTGTTTGTTGAAATGTTAGATAAATTGGAAGCACCTGATAGTTGTTTACATACTCAAAATTAGCAAGTGTGTGCTATTGATTGCTCAAGGTCCATTTTCAACTTAATTTGTATATTCTCCATCACAGATATTTGTAGTATACTTATAAAGACTTGTACACTTAATCTTACAATTACAGAAATATTATTTCTAATTTTTGTGTTAGTCTTCATATATGCAAGGGTAATTTAGGCAGTTATGGGCATCATTTTAGGAGCAAACCCTTCAACATTTGTTAGGGCATATTTGTCAATTCCTCTGTAACAATTATCTTTTTTCATTTTTGACATCTTTTATGTCAAATAAAATTCAAATGACAATTCATCATTGAACTCAATATTTAAATGTCTTTGAAGGATAATAGATTTGAAAATTCAGCATACTTATAATAAAAAAAATAAAAAAAACAAAAATTTGTTCAAAACTTTTAATAATTATCTTTTGAGAATTGTCTTGCATAAATCTGATCATAACTAAACTAAATGTACATAATTGTGGTTCAATTTTCTATTTTTTAGTTAGCAACACAGAGAGTTTAAAACTAATTAATTGTCTCTTATATTTGTTTTGACAGTTTCGCTCCTCTTATATTTATTTTTTCAGATTATTCATTTCATTTGATTAATCTTCTCTGATCCTCAAATATCAGATCTTGAAAAGGTTCTTCTCCATCCATATTAACTTTGGAAAGGTGCTTCTTGATATGATTACAAGTCATCTAGTTTAGGATATAAATTTGGTATTTTATAGCTGCTATTTATTTCATTTGCAAGTCTCATTAATGAAAACAAGCATTGGTGTAAAATGTTAGGTTGAGAAGCAGCATATCCGAGCAATTTCTGTAGTTCACATGTGTTATATAAATAATTTTGTTGATTTGTTTATTTAGGATGTGTTATATTTGCTGTTGTGATTTGTTTTATTTAGACAATTCAAAGGGAGATATAAAATATATAGATATGTTTCTGTCTCCTGGATCTAAATATTTCCAACGACTATCCTTCGAAAATAGTATAAACTGAATTAATAAAACATTTTCATGTGTATTTTCTTAAGTATTTTCATGAACATTCACTATAAAATAATATAAACAGACCAAGTAAAACATTTCCAAGAGCTAACTCTTGGAAATAGTACGACCAACTATAAAATAATATAAACTGAATCAATAAACATTTTCATGGGCATTTTATCAAGTATTTCCATGAGTCTTCGCAATAAAATAATATAAACAGACTAAGAAAAGCATTTCCAAGGGCATTTTCTCAAGTATTTCCATGAGTCGTCCATATAATATAATATTTGATCTATTTTGGTGGGTGGCGGATCATGCCAAACTTTTTCCAAGGGTGTAAATGATACATTTCCATTGGCAAACAAGAAGTATTTCCAAGCGCTACCTTTTCCAAGGGTTTACCTTTGGAAATTGTATGTTGTGTCAGATCTCTGACAAAAAAGCTCATTTTATTTCCATGAAGCCTTCATACTCTTGGAAATGGCTATTCGGACCCTTGCAAAAAGTGAGGATTCTAGTAGTGCACCTAGAGGATTTTAAAGAAACAAACAAAATTATATTAGAAGATGATGAATGTTACACCTTACACGATTATGCTTATCAAAGATTATTATACAAAGATGATACCTACCAAATCCCAAGCTTTAGTTAATATCAGCTAGGCCATTTTGATTCCACTCCCCCCCCCCCCCCCTGCCAAATTTTTTTTTTTTTTGGGTGAGTACAACTCTTATACTCTATCGGATTGACTCTAAATAATGAATCCAAATCATTGAAATTCAACTAATTCACGAGTGATGTGTATACATGGAAAAAAATTTTAATTTTTAAATTCATTTAGTACATAATCAAGCGGTAAAAAAAAATGATGAAAAATGAATGCATTAAAGTGTTTGACAACTTGACTTTTTACTAAATGGATTCAAAAAATTCAAAATATTTCATGTACACGGATCACTTGTGAAGTAGTTAGATTTCAACGGTTTGAATTTGTCATTTGAAGCCAATTCCATATATTTTTAAAGTTGTGCTCACCAAGAGATTAGATTCGTTGTTGGAAGCCAATCCGATAGATTTTTAGTGTTGTGCACACCAAATTCTCTTGATGAGCACAACACATGCTAGCTTTACTCTTATAATTTTGCACTCTAGAAAGGTAAAAGACCATACCTATACAAAAACCATACCTCAATATTTGTAATTAGATTACTTACGGCTGATATTGCGCCAATCCAAATAATGGACATTGCAATGCTGGTACTCATGCACTAATTATATAGAGTAAATATAATTTGTGATAACTGAACCTTTGAAGGGATGAAAAACAAAAGGCGGATGTACAATGTTTTATGTTATATAAGTACCTGTTCTTCTAGTTCAACAGTTTTAGCATCGACCTTGTTGGCTTTCTCAGCTGCTACTTTTTTCTGCAGACCCACAATAAAATTACTAATTTATGATTGATCTAGGAAGTTACTAGTTCAAAAGAACTAGAAGGAATGTAAATATAGTGAAATAACAGGTGAACCTGGAGCAAAGCCATGTCATTTTGCAAAGAGGCAAATTCTTCAGATTTTTCGTGGATAATTTTCTCCAATTTGGAAGCAACTTCATCCTTTCTCTCGAGCTCCTTTGACCTCTCCTCTATGCTGGACTCCTCACATTACAACATCACAAGTGAAAAACTGTACAGAGATTAGAAGTGTTTAAATTGAGATTAGGAGAATCATGATTCAAAGTCGCCTACTTTCAATAATTTGGAGACTTAATCATGAATCTAAGAACAAATCTAATTGTAATAGGGACTAAACCTGATAATAAGTATTGAAGAATAAAGATATGCCTCAGGGATTATTCATCATTGGTATTTTAGGCAACAGATAAGCTAGCCTCTAATTGTATAGCTGTCAAGTCATTTTTAGTACCTAGCTTGATCTTAGTAACGGCTAATAAATCTTTGTAATTAAGACACAATTAGGGTGTAGATTGCAGCCATTCTAATTTAGGAAATAGCCAACAGCTAGTAGGATTTTAGGCTATAAAAAGTGGTGTATAGACCTTGTAAAATTCAGAACAACAATCAATAAGAAACATTGTTCATCATTCTACTTTCTACTCCAAAAATTCAATAATAAGTTACCAAAAATGCACAGAACTTGTTGTACTCAAGTCTAAAGTAGTGCTATCGGAAGAAGTTACTTTAATTTTACATGATTATCCAACCACTACTACAAAAAATGGGATTTTCTGTCGACCATTCTCTAACGGTTTAGACCGATCATGGTCAGCCGATAAACTAAAGGAATTGTGGTAAGTTAGTAACTAAATTGAAACATTCGTCTATCAGTTGAGTCGTCCAGAACTGATAGAATATGAGGCAACTTTCTTATATCGGTCTGTAGTAGTTGTTGAAGATAACAACACCGAAGGCCCAAGGCCCAATTAAAATTTAGAGAAGGCCCAATTTGAATTACTTAATAGAATATTCAAGAAACTACCAAACTAGGCGTGATGAAGGAAAAACTAGAATATTCTATAGCTTGTAATTTCTAGATTAATCCAAACCGACATTAGTCAAGATGGCAAAAGAAACAATATGAATTATCTAGATATTTGTATAACCGACATTCAACTTAGTATAAATAGGTTAGAGGTCCCTGTGTAGAGGTGTAGTGAAACAGAATTACGAAGAGAATCAGAGAGCATATGTGTGTGAGGCGTGATTGAGTGAATAGTATATCAAAGCTTGTACTCCTCTTGAATAATAAAAATTATATTATAAACTCCTCTTTTCCAATACCTTCCACAATCCGATTAATAATTTTCAACATTTGGTATCAGAGCTTCAGGTTCAAGTTAGCGAAGTAGACAATAGCGTTCGTGAATAAGAAGCATCTCAAGTCGATGTCTTCAGATATTGACGTAACTATGGCGCAATCGATGGTTCCCATATTTACGGGAGAAAATTATGCCATGTGGAAGATCAAGATGCGGACGCTGCTACTCTCGCAGGGATTGTGGGATGTCGTCGAAAAAGATTTTACGGTGCCAACAGGAGCATTGACGCCGGAGCAACAACAACAACAAATGAAGGATGCTAAGGCCTTGTTTCTAATTCAACAGGGTGTTGTCGAAAGTTTATTTCCACGAATAAGTGGAGCAACTACATCCAAGAAAGCATGGGAGACTTTGAAGGAAGAGTTTGAAGGCTCCGAGAAGGTGAAAGTGGTGAAGCTGCAGACGCTGAGAAGACAATTTCAAAACCTCCAAATGAAGGAGTCGGAGAAGATCAAGGAGTACTTCTCGCGAGTTGTCGAAATCGTGAACCAGATGCGGAAGTATGGAGAAGACATCTCCGATCAGAAGGTAGTCGAGAAAATATTAATCAGTCTCACTGAGAAGTATGACTACATCGTTACTGCGATAGAAGAATCGAAAGATGTATCAACACTTTCGATTCAACAATTGATGAGCTCCTTGGAGTCTCACGAAGAAAGAAAACTCCAACGAGAAGTAAAATTGGTGGAAGAAGCATTCCATTCCAAGTTGAGCTTCAGACATCAATATAACCCCACGAGTCAAGAAAATATCCCAGTTGAAGGTGGTGCAAGACAAGATGCAGAAAAGAAGGCGGCGCAAAAAGAGAAATCTCCAGGTATGAGTCATTCGAAATTCTGGTGCGACATACACAAATGGTCGAACCATAGTACATCCCAATGCTGGTCAAAAAAGACCTGCAACAAATGTAAGAAGCTTGGCCACGTCGCAAGAGTATGCAGATCAAGAGTTAGTGACCGAGCAAACTTCATAGAAGAAAAGGAGAGCCATGAAAGTATTTTTTACGCATGCCACTCAGCTAAAGAAGAGAAGGGCGATATATGGTTCCTCGACAGTGGCTGCACGAACCATATGACCGGCAACCATGAATTATTCCGAGATATCGATACTTCATATCAGACGAAGGTACGCATGGGAAATGGCGCTCTTGTTCAAGCAAAAGGCAAAGGAAGTATTGCCATACAAACCAAGATGGGTTCAAAATTTATTCGAGATGTACTATTGGTTCCGGACCTAAAACAAAATCTGCTAAGTGTTGGGCAACTTGTTCAAAACGGCTACGCAGTTCATTTTGAAAATGGAGGCTGCAAAATTTTCGACCGAAGAAATAATAAAAATCAAATAATAGCAAGAATAGAAATGGAGAAGTCTAGAAGCTTCCCACTCCGAATAAGCTACGGTCCGCATTTGGCACTAAGAAGTGAGGTGATCAAGCCACGAGAGGAAGCTGAAGCACAACGCCAAGACGGATCAAGTTTAAGCACTACTTCAAGTCCAGGATCGAACCCGAGTGCTAGTCGAAGAACTAAAGAAGGATTCACAATATCAGAGTCATCCCCCAAGCAAGTAAGATTTTTTCCTAAATTTTACGAGTCGTCTAATTTCTCAATAGTTGAGCCTCAAAGGTGTGTAAAGGTCGTGAAGCATGAAAATTTGACAAAAGCCATGAAGAATAAAAGACAAATGATTGAGAAGAACAATACTCGGAAGCTTGTAGATCAACCAAAATATCGTGAAGTCATTGGTGATAAATATATCTACAAGACAAGGTTAAATCCTGGTGGTGAAGTCAAAAACTACAAAACAAGGTTGATGACAAAAGGCTTCAAACAAGAATCCGGCATCAACTATTGGAAGACATATGCTCCAATGAGAAGGCTAAAAAAGTGACGATACATTAAATCGGAATTTCAAAATAACTACCCTGATAAAGAAATTTATGTGAAGGAGCCACACGGAATTTTAAATCAAGGGGGAGGGAATAGATGATACAGAAAATCGATCAGCAAATTTAAATTTAAAGAGAGTCAAGTCGGTGTTGAGGGGGAGTGTTGAAGATAACAACACCGAAGGCCCAAGGCCCAATTAAAATTTAGAGAAGGCCCAATTTGAATTACTTAATAGAATATTCAAGAAACTACCAAACTAGGCGTGATGAAGGAAAAACTAGAATATTCTATAGCTTGTAATTTCTAGATTAATCCAAACCGACATTAGTCAAGATGGCAAAAGAAACAATATGAATTATCTAGATATTTGTATAACCGACATTCAACTTAGTATAAATAGGTTAGAGGTCCCTGTGTAGAGGTGTAGTGAAACAGAATTACGAAGAGAATCAGAGAGCATATGTGTGTGAGGCGTGATTGAGTGAATAGTATATCAAAGCTTGTACTCCTCTTGAATAATAAAAATTATATTATAAACTCCTCTTTTCCAATACCTTCCACAATCCGATTAATAATTTTCAACAGTAGTGTACTAATAGAAGATATGAACTTTATTCAAGCGGTATTGCTATTCTAACTGATATAATTATTTGATGTTCTTTTGATATTGGTTAGTACATTAGTACCGATATAAGCGATATAAATTTGTTCTGTTTGTTGTCTTTTCAACCGTTAGAATATAGAGACTTTAATTTACCTCCTTTCAAAACTGCACATATTCTTCTCCAAATCATAAACTTTAGGCAAGGGGATGGGGAATCTTTGACAGAAGCATGGGATAGATTTTCTGAGTTATTACGTCTCTGCCCACTAGAACTAATCTTAATTCAGCTCCAAGGTGGGTGTCAGAGTTGCCTCTTTTTATTTACTATATAGGTTTTGTTTTATTTCCTTGTTTGACATATCTCTGACCTGTTGTTGCCTTTTTCCTTTTCTTTTAATGCGTTGGCTACACAAGGTATGATTTGCTTAAATATTTCTAAATTAACATGTTTTGTGTGTATGAGTTCAGCTTATCATTTCAAGACTTCCATGGATCAAGAGCATAGTTCAAAAAATCGGAATCGGAATCGGAATCGGATTTTTGACTGCCTAGTTAGAATCGGATAAATCGGCCGAAATCGGAAAATCGGATCGGTAAATCGGGTTTTTTTGGCAGAAGTCTTGTTTTGTAGCCAAAAAGTAGGAAAAAATTTATAAAAATAATTTATAAAAAACTATGTTAATTAAGTGCTATATTCCAAAATTTTAAAACATCATTTAATTATTAAATTGATCATTTCACCTAATTAAAAATTTTATTAGATTAATGAACGATTAGATTTATCTGAGTAAATAAAATGAATCTAAAATTTAGAAATATAAATGAATCAAATTCGTACATTAAAAATTGGAGGTTAAAAACATAAGATAAAATATAGTACCATAAATAAAGTGTAAATATTCGGTAAATCTAAAATTCGTTGCAATCGTGAAACTAAGAAAGGAAATAAATCAAATCATGTAAATAAATAGATAATTGAATTCTAACTAAGAGTAATTGGTTTGGTAATTATATATATATATATAGAGGTAGGCTAATAAACAATCGATTGTTTCTAGTTTTCCGTGCAACCAAGTTGTTTTCCAATTTTTAAAGTCCAAATGATAGATCCAAACCATTAGATGTGATCTCCATATTAAAATGTGCTAGGAGACCAAATTTTACATTTTTTGAAATTTTTTTACTATTTATTAAGCCACTTTGAAAATCGCTGATCCAACAGTAGCTTCTGATTTTATTGTTTGGTTAAGTTACCATTGGATCATCGATTTTCAAAGTGGCTTAATAAATAGTAAAAAAATTCCAAAAAATGTAAAATTTGGTCTCCTAGCACATTTTAATATGGAGATCACATCTAACGGTTTGGATCGATCTTTTGGACTTTAAAAATCGGAAAACGACTTGGTTGCACAGGAGGCTAGGAACAATCGATTGTTTATTAGCCTACCTCTATATATATATATATATATATATATATACTACTTTAAATTTAATTAGTCGGGTCTAAAAATTAAATTATAAACATGTAATAACACTCGTACGACATTATAATTTCAATATTAATGCAACAATAAATTAAAATAAAACATAAATAATTTCCTTATTTCCTGATCTAAACATACTAGTAAGGTTAGAACATATTACTAGATTATATAATTTTCTACAACAAATTTCTCCACCTTGCTTCGATTTAGAATGTTATTATTTTTTTTTTTGACATTAGAATGTTAATTCTCTTATGAATTTATCTGATGAATTTATTGACGAGAATTATATTATTATCTTCTTTTTTTTGATGAAAATTCCCCACTTGTATTAATTGAACATAAGATCTATGCATTAGATTACATTTTAATACTAGAATTTAAAGCCGTAAATCCGATCCCTTCATCTACAGCCTAATTAAATGCCTCTTGAGTTCCGCCCTTTTTTTTTGTAAATACTGAACAGATCAGGGTTCTAAGTGAAACTTTCCTTCTCTTCTCTTGTCTGACAAGTGACAACTCTCCTCGACCTCACCAGTATCCGCAAAAATGGCTAGAAATCACTCGTACGGGGCTGCTCTTATACACGTCTCCCTTCGCTTCACCTATTGCATTGTTCTTCAATCAGAAATGCCTCCTTGCTCAGCCTTTCTTCAAGCCCCCATACAGTGAAGTCACCCTACGACATCAAAGCCAGCTGAGACTCGGTTGAGGTTAGTGGAAATCTGTCATTTTTTCTTTCAATCGGCTCAACTCGGAGTAGGACTCGGTTGACTCGGTGTAACTCGGCTTGACTTGGCCGAAAAATCGGAAAATCGGCCGATTCTGTCACTATTCATCCGATTTTTTTGGAAAAAATCGCACAAATTCGAGAATCGGGCAAAAATCGGCTCGGTCCCGTCCGATTCCGAGTTGAATCGGCCGATTTGACTCGGAATCGGCCGATTTTTTGAACTATGATCAAGAGTTGCCATTGACTTCAGAAATGTTTGATCCGGCTGGCTAACTGAATTGAGTTGCGGTTTAATCTCTTTACGTGAAAGGAAATAAATATCAACTCAGCTTAAGTAAGACAGTTGGGTCAAGCACCAACGCTGATCCTAACCGATAGAAGAAGGTAAATATTGAAATGTTTGTTATCTGATTTGAAAATACGAAATGATTTATGTTTCGAATTTATCTTGAATACTCCTATTTTTAATAACATAATTTATATTTGCTGAATATCTGCTATCAGTTGAAACCAAGGCACAGAGAGAGTTAGATGGAATTTAAAATATTTAAACCATTCGATTCCGAGTGTCTCTTCATTCTCTCTGAAACTTTAATTCGAAATGACATCTCTTCATGACTCCCCTCTCTGTCTCTAGTTCTCTCTCTCTCTCTCTCTCTCTCTCTCTCTCTGAAAGCCACTCCTCTATTTAACAGAACAGCTAAGTGCACTTTTTGTTTCTCGCTCTCACAGAATCCCTATGGCAGTTGAACCTCCGCCTCCTTGGACCAAGACTAAGCACTATCTTCATCTTGCAAGTGTTCATCTGCTCTAGGTTCTCTCTCTTTCTCAAAACCTGTTTGTACATTTTAGGGTTTGAAATAGGTCTATAGGTTCCAAAATGTTGGGTTTTATGTTTAGAGTTTAGGTTAGCCAAATGGAAGAGAAATGTATTGTTTATTGCTCAACTTTAGCCTGTTTCTACATGTACATATTTCACGATTATGGTTTTACTCGTTTTATGTTTAGACTTAATTTTACTCATTTGAGTCATTTACTCATATTTTTTTTGTTATAGTTTGGGTTAATGGAATCTCAACAGCCCGGCGTTCCAACTTTCAATGCTCAAGTTCAGGTGAAGGATGAACCAGTACTACCCCCAGATCTTGAAATCCCTCCAGGATTTACTGTTACGGATAGTTTGGCTAATTTTATGAATGAAATAAAAATAAAAATTAACGTTGTATCAGTAAATTATTCATTACCGATAGGATAATCACATTCCTTCTACAATTAAATAATGTAATACCGATAGAGGATGTAGAATTCTCCTATCGATAATGTTCTTTGTACCGATAGTATAATATTAAACTACTAACATTGTGCAACCGCTAGAAATATTTGTCTCTTCTATCATGTTGGTCTATACAGGTAGGGAATCCGTTAGAAGATCCAGTTTTAACCCAATAGAAGTCTGCAGTTATGTAGTAGTGAACCAAAAAGCAATTGCTTTTGAATTATTGGAAAATGTCTTGTATATTGACTTTGGTACTTAATTTGGTTATCGATATCTTTTGTGTTTTTTTAAGAAACCTAGCAAGAAAACCTATCATGAAGCCTGAAAAAAATTAAATTGTACAAGTATAACATAAAAAGAGAAAGAGACAAGATAGAAGGTAACGAGGAGGTACCTAAGGAGAGTATTTTGGATCGGAGCTGGTCGCATTGGCGTTTCAAACCCAGATCCGACTCTTCCACTGGGAGCTTGCTTGTCTCCTCCTCTTGCGATTCATTTGCAAAAGCTACAGAGATGGAGAGAGAGATAAAAAAGGCGATGAGAAGGACCTTGGAAGTTCCCATGGATGGAAGCTCGCGCAACGAGCCTAGCTAGGTCTTGAATTCAGGATAGATCTACTACAATCAATTTGATAAGGTAAATTGAAGGAATCAGATAAAAGAGAAGAGTCTGACAAGTAACCAAAGAATGAACGCTCAAAATAATTCATCTATTTCATTTACTAATTTCATGATAAAACCCCACAGGAGTCTTTGCCTTATATAGCCGATGCAACATGTAAAAGAAATTAAGAAAAATGATTAAGGAATCAGTATATATAATTATTCTCAGAGTGCCATGTCAAGGTAATGCGTTGAGCTGGCCTAACAAAGTCCTAAAAAACATTATTTATTTATTTTATTACTTCATGCCCGTAGGCCAAGTCCTAAAAAACTACTGAACTCACCAATGAACGGTTCACCTAATTCTCTTCTCCAGTTACGTCTTTGTTTATAATGGTAAAAACTCGCACATTTATTCTAACTCTATAATATATTAAATATTCCAATAAAATAAAAATTAAATTTAAAAGTCTTAAAATTTATTTTACAATATGAATTAATAATGCGTAGACCATTCTACTCTTTCTTTTTCTCTCTTTCTGTTAGTTCTCTCCGAGACTCCATACCGGCCTCCCGCTCCAAACTGGTGGCCACACTCACAAATTTAGAAAAGAGAAAATATAGTCAGACGGTATTTAGAAAAGATTAGTAAAAAGTAAAAACAAAATGTGTACGTCGTGTCCATATTTTTTTTCTCTGTAAAACTGTCGGGGATTTAGGAGCTAGCCATCTATACAATTTAAGAACCATATATAATACAAAATCAGTATTAGTTGCAAATTAATTAAAATTCAAAGAAAACAAACTAATCAAATCTATCTATATGTGAGGACACTTGTTGCTAACACTAGCTACTACAAAACTGCAATCTTCTACCAGGTAAAAACTGGCTCTGCTAACGGGCGATGTGGAAAATTAATATATATAATTCAATAATGCTATAATGAGGTTGGCACAGCAAATCAATATTACATATTTGGAGTTTTTTTATAATATTTATAGATAAGTATTATAGCTATATGATAATACAACTGTACAATTAGCAAATGATCTTAAAATAAACTTTCTCCATAAAATAAGAAAAAAATGACACATGCAAAGAAATGCTAATTCGACAACTTTCTGTTGATTCATTTAACTTTAGACTTAACTATTTGGAAGAAATCAAGATAAATCAAATTAAATTGAGCTAGCCTTTTCGTTGAAAGATATATTAATCTTTTGATCAAAATGAATTAAAGTGAAATACCTCAATGATTAGTTGTTACAGCTTGTTTGTTTGCATAGTAAATATAATTGTTTGTTATGAAACTACATACATAACCAGCAAGGGGCACAAGTATAGCTACTCAAATTAAAATATATGATTATAGTCCCCTTTAGGTACAAAGTGATGCAAATGATCAATTAATTCCTAATTAATGTGTAGGTTAGATATAGTGTCAAGATATGTCATTAATTTATGGTGTAATTGGAAACCCTCCTCTGTGTGTGTGTGTGTATTAAGGCTAGGGTGTGATGTGCTCACCCAGCCTTCTTATGAGCAGATTTTTTTTAACCATCAGATGGGATTTAAGACTCGTGCAAACTCAAGTCGTTGATGATGAAATTAAAATGAAACAGAGGGGAATTTGTAGAATAGCGGTCCGTAACTCTGTTACCTTCTTTCTTCATTCTCCCTTGTCTCCCCGTAATTTTACAAAGAGACAAGCGAAAAAGATAAATTCGTGTAATGTTGCCTCTCCCTTCCCTTCTTGTTTGTTGGCACCATCATCAGCTCATCACCTAGATCTCCTGACACCGGCGCTGGAGGCGATCCTGTCTAGATTCTATGATGCCTTCGCTTTGCAAGACCTGAAGGTGGTGGTCGCCGAGCCACGCCTCGTATAAGATTCTCCAGAAAGTGGTGGTGTCATCCGGCAGCACCACGCCAGGTCAAGAGGATACACAGTCCTTCCCACTTCCCATCATCGCCTCGTGCGGTTGTTTCCTCTTTGACCTACAAATTTCAATTAGCCTATAAATTGCAGACAAGTGACTAATTTTGATATTTTTGTGTGCTAGTTTAATTCATGCATTTTTTAAATAATTGGATCACAATTTTGGAGTTAATTAGCTTATATATCAAGCCTAATCAATTCCCTAATTGGTACAAAATTCGAACTAGACATAATTGACACAAAAAAATCCAGGTGAATATAGCATCTAAGGGTTCTTTGATTTTACATACATGGCCCTGTGGTCTTCGACATTAGTTTTTGTGCGGTTTATATGCACATAAGCACTGCCCTTGTATATATATTTTTTTTCTTTTTTTTCTTTTTTTTTGATATGATGCTTGCCATTCTGATAACAGTCATGAACTTAATGTATCAAGATGTTAAAGGGTAACTTTATCAGAGATCATATTTCTTTTTCAGCAAGTAGCTGGTATTTCAGCCCAGGTTTATTCAAACTGTACCAGTCCTGGCACTGTCTAGGTGGATAATTTGCATTCAATTTTGTAATCATATTGAGCTAATATTATTTTCTCTTGTTTTTATTTAAGTTGCAGGAAATGGCAAGGCCTTGATGGCATCGCTGGAAAGATGACTACAACAACAATAGTTGTGAAATTAAATCAGCATTGGTGGTTTAGAAAACTAATTCAACCTTTTCAGCTAGCTTCTTCACAAAATCATGTAATTGCAGTGTGCTGAGTGCTTGTGTAAATGTTGTATAGATATTGCAAATGTTCTATAAATGTTGTTTAGGAAGCTAATTCAGCTTTTTTGTGTACATGTTGTATTTAAATATTGCAAATGTTAGTGTAAATGTGGCAATTTTTGCAAAAGTTATTGTATAAATATTGTAAAGCTGCAAATGTTATTTATCATTTCTGTTATGCTCCAGTTTGCTCTTTCCTAAAGAACCTTAACAGGATCAACTTCAGTTTTTACAAGTTTGTACTGAATGAGATGAAACATCAAATTTTAAACCAACACATTAAGCAAATAAAACCAGAGTAAAAAGAACGAAAATAAATGAGAAAAAATATTACTTTCACATTTAACAAACTTCCAAAACAATAACATATTACTTTTAGCCATCCAGATTTCTAAAACAACATTTAACATATACCAAAATATTACTTTTAAAACCTCTACAAAATATAATCCAACAATTCTCCTATACCAAAATATACCTTCACATTTCACATATAACAAAATGTAACTCCAAATTTTACCTGTACCAAAATATAACCCCACAGTTAATACGACCTAACCAGTCTTCAATTCCGGGCATGTTTGGGCATTGTGTCATGTTTTCAAGTGACAATTTCAGCAAACCCTATCTTTTTCTCGATTGGATGTTTATGTCTTTGAGGTTTTTTTCTTCCCTTGCATTGTGATTGAGGGGGATCTTGATAGTTTATCTCTTCACAAGCTTCACCATTTTCGATGAGGTGCTTGACAGTAGTGGCTTCAACATGCTCGGTTGACATGTCACTCCACGAACCTTTTGCAATTTCATCTAATTTGTTGTACCATGTTTCAAGTTTTGTACTGCAATGGTGTACAATTCTAAGGGCCTCCATAAATCATCAACAATCTTCATGGCTTTCATGCGAAGATATATCTATGAAAATGAAACTAATTAATATGTGATAATAAGAACATAGAAATTGGAGAAATATAAGCATAAAAATGTACTGCACATGATAATACTCATAACATGCCATTGGCAACATCTGTGTTTTATATTTGGAAAAACCTCAGCTATTGCCACTCTCATTGTTGGGTCTATGATGATAGCATTCTGGTGTTTCTCATTCATTGCCTTCAAAAAGGTTCGGAATAGCCATTTGAAAGTGTCTGCCCCCTGATGTGTATTTTAGGTGTAGATAGTTTGGGTCTAATTCTTACATTTTTGCTTTAAATTTATAAACCTAAATACGCAAATAAGATTGAATTGCAAGCGCACAATCTATTTTTATAGTAAATAAGGTATCAATTCAAAGACTAAGGTAATTGTAATTTCTACTTAAACTAAATTAAAACTAAATAAATTACAAGTAAAGGGGCGGGGGGGGGGGGGGGGGGGGGGGTTGTTGTTGTTGCAAAGTAACAAAAATTTGGATTCAATACCCCCCAATGAGTTGGTTTCTAATAAGAAATTAAATCAAAGGTAAATAAAAGTGATTTGTGAATCAAGATAATGAGGTCTAAGAGTTTTTGGTCTACAATCCCTCTGTCATTCTATTTACTTTTGGTGTTCTCGAAATTCATGTTATTAGCTTAATGAGAGTTCAACTAATTAAGTTGGCCAATTTCAAGTTGTTACATATACCTTTCATAATTCATGACTTCATATTAATGTACCTCTTAATTAGGGCTGTCACCACCTAATTGAGTTATTTAATTGAAGACATCTACTACTACTACTTGGTACAATATTTGGTTCTATGATTCCGAAGGTAGATTTGAGTCCACCTTATCTACCATTCTAAGATTATTTGTATACAATGAAATGGTTTCTTCTTTATCATACACCCTTAATGCAGGGGGTACTGTCACTAACCTAGCAAGGTTCAATAACCAAAACACGATCATGCATAACTCACAAATATAGAAAATAAAATCAAAAATCAAGCCAAAACAATCATTATAAAGAGAACATCTGAGTAAATAAACACAAGTTCATGATACAACCTAAACCTTTAGAGAGAAAATTAGTCTCTCATAGGTACAATCACAAAAATAATAACATATATGATAGAAAATAAGAAATCTAATACAAGTAAATAATTAGGGAAATAGAGTACACCAATTCTCAAGCTACGCCTCAATTCTTTCCTTGCAAAGTTCTCGAGATCCGCCAAGTCCTTCAATCCTTCGCACCTTTGATTCACTTGAGAGAGATTAGTAGAATGGAAGAGGTGATTAGGGTTTGGTGGAAGAGAATGGTAGTATCCAAAGATGACTTTCCCAAAGGGGAGATTATATTTCTCTTGTTGCCCCCCCCCCCCCCCCCCCCCCCATTTATAGTTATTTTGTGACTTAGGAAGCAAGTAACCAATGAAGGAAGGTGAATCAATCAAGATCTCTGACAATAGATACCAGTCGGTGCTTCTCTAAAAAGATTCTTGTGACTTGGACATTACAAATTATGATTTATGACATTCTTATAATTGTAGATCTCGTTGTCCTAAAAATATTTAGGACTTTGGTATTTTAAATAAAAACAGTTATGATATTTGCCTAAAAAGAAATTAATATCTTTGTGTTGCATTCCATTAACAAAAATAATGAGTAATTATTTCACTTAAATGTTATGTAGTCGGGATATAGGTGTCGATGGATGTTTAACATGACAAGAGACTTCTAAAAGATTATGCATATATGATATAATCCTGGTTGAATTTTTTTAACAACCTTTTAAAAATATAACAATATTAAACAATATTAGACTAGAAATTTTATATGAAAAATTGAGGATTTGAACATTACGTAATTTCTATTGATACCCAATAATTTTTAAAGAAATAACGTATCGTTGAACATAATAATGTTATTGTTCCCTTTAGAATTAAAGTATAATATTTATATATGTTATGTTTTAGTAAGTATAATATTTAATATACTTATATGAAGTCTTTATCTTCTAAAGAAATTTAATTTAAGTTATAATTATCTAAATACAATATATAAATTAATAAAAAATAATATATATAATAAACGTGTTGTGTCCGAGATTTTTTAAAATTGCCGTGTCGCCGTACCCGTGTCGTATCCGACACGATACCCGTACCCGTATCCATGCAACACAGGATAAAACCCTAGGTCCCGCCTAATTGCAAAACTCTCCACTCTTCAGTCAGTCAAGAGAAAATGTTAGACTCTAACAAATGAGTAATTCAGGGGTTCTGCTGCCTTGTCAATTTATCTCATCTTCACAGACCATTCATAAGTGTGCTAAAGGAGAACATAGCAGGTGCACAACCCAGCTTAGGCATTTTGTCGAGCACTACTGCTTCAGCTTCATAGATCCTCTTATCCTTACAAAGACCTTTTAGTAATGGATCATGTTATCTATATATGTGCAGACATCGGGTGTGATCTGTTTAATTTGGGTCAATCGGTTCAAGAGGGGAAAAAAAAAAAAAATGTTGCATAATGGTTGGTTAAGTTGTTCAGGCGAACCAGGCCAGCGCTGTGAAGAGATGGTTGAAGAGATAGATGGACGGCGCCGGGTTACTGGTGGCCAGAATCGGTCAAACAGGCCAAGTGCTTCAGAGATAAGAATTATAGTGCTCTACAAAATGCGTAAGATGGGCTGATCCTGGTGTCGTCGCCATGGCAGGCGATAATCAAGTGGTTTGAAGAAAGAAAAAGAGAATGGGGATTACATATTCTCTGCGGTAACAGAATATTTGTATTTGTATCACTACCGCTTTAATAATCGTGCGAATTCTAATTTGACGGTCCAGATTCAAAAATATATATTATGTTACTTTGGTGGTTTGTTGTGTCTGATGGTGTGGATTCGTAGTCTCTTTTCTGAGATTTCCGGGTCTAGTATATACCGTGTGGTTGTCTATTGCAAAATTTGGTGGTTTGTTGTGTCATTGGTCTACTGTGGTGCGGGGTATGTCAGGTGGTGATCAGTCGGATCTTGACTGGCTTGTGGGTTGCTCTAGTCAGTAGTCAGATCTTGCAAATCTTCTTGCAGATTCTTGACTGACTTACAGGTTGCAGTAGTCGGATCTTGACTGTCTTACAGGGTGTAGTAGTGGCCTAGTGGGATCTTGTCAATCTTGACTTGCTTGCCGGTTGGAATTGGATGGATGGGTGGGTCAGTTTAAATTGTATGAAACTTTTTTTTTTTAAAAAAAAAAAGTGGATTACCACCTGTTTCAATAGAAATATATAGGTCCTTACATCAAAATAGATATAGTTCAGCATGAAAAGTAAACACAGAAGGAGAAAAAAAAAAAAAAAAAACAATATAACAAAATGGCTTAGGCATAACTAATACAGCAAATACCAGAAACTAGAGTAGAAAATTTAAGATAAAGACATAAAAACTAAAGTCAATTGAGCTGTCGATAGAAGAGGGAGAACTAGTAGTAGCTGCAGATTCAGAAGTAGAAGAGAGTTGTACCAAAACACCTTGGTTACCGATAGATTCAAAAGCGGTATCAATATTATTCATTTCAGCTCGGGTTCTAAGGTAATCAGAAAGATCAGACCCTTCTAAACCACGACCAGGATTTGTGTTTTCTAAATTCAATGGGCTGTTCTAGGTACTTGAATCCGAGCTGGTTATCATGAGACCTGTCTGGTTCAAGAATGTGACATCCACAGATAAAATTAAAGTCAATTTTAAAAAAGAATCATCTAATTTAACTTTACACCAAAAAAATGTTAAGGCAATAATTTGAAGGCCTAATGAGGAGCTAGATGGAACTCCAGAGTGTTGGAAGCATACTTTATTTCTAGCTAACCAAATTACTCAAATAGTTGTGGCTCTAATCATTTCAATGAGTAAGCTGTTTTTCAAGGAAATACACGCATCTAATTGCCATAAATTTGAAACTGAAGAACAATTAAAGGAAAAGGAATTATGAAACTTAATTGATGAGCTGTCATATCTCCAGCAGCCTACTCATTTTTTTTTTAACTATATATAAATTAATTTGAAAAATATTATCTAAGAATCCTTTTCACATAATATCATATTAAAGTGTATTGCTCCGAACAACACGTGTACGTAGTATTTTTGTTTTGGTTATTGCTTTTGGACTAAATCAATCATATCTCTCAGCAGTATTACGCCAACACAACAAAATAAACATTACAAAATAGTTAGAGTGATGTATTTAAAATGAAATAATCAAATTGGGACGGTGCACTCCAAGGCACTACCTGCAACAATTTAAGGGGGATCTCTTGTATTTATGCTCCACCCAATCTTTATTATAGAAAATAGAAAGTATCGGTTGCAGTTAATAATAAATATGGAGAACAAGATGAACGGTTCGGATCGACCGTTAGGATTTGAAAACTCGAATATAGAGTCATAGCACGGTAACAAATCATAATATGCATAGTACCATAGACTCACTCTAATAAAGAATTCAATTTCTTACTTCACTTTTTTTTTTAATTGAGGAATTCAATTACACTCTATACTTTTGAAGTCCAAACAAGTGTTGAACGGTTTGGATCTGCAAGCACATTTTAATATATTCATTATGTTAAACGGTTTGGATAAACTGTTTGAACTTTGAAAACTTTGAAAATCGAGAGTGTAATTTAGTGTCACCAAAAAAGATGTAATTGGATCCCTTCTCTTTTTTATTTTGCATTTAATAGTTTAAGTTATGATTAAATTAAACCGTCTAGTAAAATAAGATGTTAGAAAATAAATAGTTATATGATAACGGATATTACAAACACAATAACGGTAGAGTAAGTTAATCACTCTGAAGAGATGGCTTAATTTACTCAGCCATTACTTTCTTACTTTATTTTCTCTACTGTGAATCTGTAAATGCAGAGTAAGGGATTTTTCCCTCTTATTTCACAACCAAATATGAATCATAAGTCGTGTCTAATTAAAGCAATAAATATGATGGCTCGATGTTAATTAATTTTAATTTGGTCTTGATTTTTATTTCAAAGATGTTGGTAGTTCGTAATTCATGTATCAGAATGAGTTTCAATCAATGTCAAGAAATAACTTATAAAATTAAATTAATATATATTATTTGTGTAATATTTTATAATCTAAAAACATTAGTTAGGCATAACTAATTTGAATTTTTTTTTTGTAAACCATAATTAGAAAAAATATTTTTATTAAACCAACATGATTACTTTTTTTTTACAAAAAGCATAATAACCGAAATGTCATTTTGGTTCCAAATTTTTGTTTTTTTTGTAGGAACGAAATGGCAATTCGGTCTTAGAAAATTTTAAAATTTTCAACGTTTTTTTTTCCTCAAAATATGCGAAAACGGCTGGGACCAAAATAACAATTTGGTCCAAAAAAAAAGGGACCGAAATGACATTTCGGTTCTTATAGTTTTTGTAAAAAAAAAAGTAATAATGTTGGTTTCATAAAAATCTTTTTATCATGGTTTATCATAGTTGTGTGGTCCCCCCCCCTCCAACACTAAATGCACCGACTGAGTTGCACCAAACAGTTAACCCATACATTCAATAATATTATTTGTATTTTTTTAATGCATGGCTTGTATATATACCAATTCTTGCGGTTAATAGTCTAGTTATCATAATTAATACTTAAATTTGTTGTTACATATAATTCCGGAATTTTTTTTTTCCAACATATGAATCTTACTTCTTGGTCTCAGTAAAAAGTATATTATTTTTTAAGAAGAACCCTATATTTTTCATACCTTATCATGCTTTACATTTCATATCTTCGTTTTCAAATACTAAAATACCGATATGAACTGTTTAACATGATATTTATAACCAAATTTTATAATTTTTGAAAAATATTAACTATTTTTTTAGATAGGTACAAAATCACTGTTTTTGATCGGTTCAGAAACAGTTATTTTGTATCTATCTTAAAAAATAGTAAACAAAATAAAAAATTATAAAATTTGATCCTCAAACATATTTTAGTATGGATATTATTTTCGGATCGACAATTTAGACTTTGAAAACAAAAATATAAAAAAGTAAAACATAATGAGGTATAAAATGCATGAGGTGTTAGAATCATTTAGAATTTGAAACCAAGAATTGCCTTTTTCCACGGCCCTCCAATGCCGCGGCAATTCCAGGCGACTATATTCATTGGTTACATGGGGGCATGGCCTGCGGCACCCCCACGGTTCTTCTTTTGTTTTTGTGTGCTGAGTCTGTTGCTGATGTCCCCTCATTGTTACTAATTACTATCTGACCTTGTACCTCTGCTCCAGTCCTCTTAACTGATTTATGTTTCCTTTCTTCTTGAGGTCGACCTGTATGCATTCCTTCACTGTTTTGGGCTTCTGCCCCGAAAAAATAGTTGGGCATATTGTTTTGATATTCCGAGAAAGTCCCTCCTTCGAAGCCCATTGGCAGGCCCAGTCCCCCAGCACTCATGCTACTACCAAAATCCGACTGCAGGCCCAAATTATTGTTCTGGCCTGATCGTATTCCCCCAAATTGAGCCCATATCTCTCTGTCCCCCATACCTGGGCCTGCCTCCCCTCCTACCAGTCCACCAGTTGGCCACATTGCGTTGTTATTGAATCTCGGCCCCTGTGTCCTATCCCCCGATTGTCTCTTGACTATAATTTTCTCGAGTCGGGCATCAGTGCCGAGTTATTCACCCATAGACCAAGCCTTGGTTGAGTCATTTTCTCCATCTCTGGTCTATCCTTGAACCGTGGATCAAGTCTCAGCCTTTGCATTCTCACCTGATCTGCACATGAAGTGTGTTCATGGCCGATTTTTGCACAAAACAAGCATATCCTGTTTACCCTTTCATACACCAAATATGCATTGAACATACCTATGTTGGGATGGATAATGCTTACTTTGTCTTTCAGAGCTGCATCAATCGGTAGTAACATGTTGATTCTGTAAAATTTTTGCCCTCCTAGGAAAGTCTCTTCTACATCAGATAGTGGCACCCTGACCTTGCTTTGCCCCACCATCAGGAACCCCTCATGTGTAACCGATTCATGTGGAATACGGTGCCATTGTCACCATATTTCCATCAGTTTGAAAATGAGCCGATTGTTTTTTATTTAAAAGCTGTACATCAGAAAGAATTAAAAAAAAAAACCACATGCATCTTTGATGACTTTTTAGTAATAAATTAAATAGGATCAATTAATCAAGCAACTCTAAATTAAATGATCTCCTAAGAATACAACTGCATGGGTCTACGCACAGTGATGGTAAATGAAATAAGAGATCATGGTTAAGAGATACTGTTTTTGCTTTGTATATATGACACGTATATAATTTAGACAACTTTTGATGAAATCCTGAAATAACAAAGGTTATTTTCAGAGTCACAAATTAATAATTTATTCTGTTCATATCGGGTCATCGATCGGGAGAATGGGTAGGTTTGAGGTCCTTTGTTGGGACTATCCTTTGGTTTGTAAATTCTAGCTAAGTACTATAATTAAGTCATTTGTTTTATTTTTATTTACAGAAATGATAATTCTTATTACAAGCCAATTTAATTTGGTAAAGAAAAATAAATAGAAGATACATTTTGTACTGATTGCATCTATTTTAAATGACACTCCAAACAAACATGAACCTTTTACGGTAGATGCAAACCAAACATTAATTGCATGACCTACCAACTATATACAAGGGTTGTGTAACTTACGTTGTTGTTATATATTTTCTTGAACCTATTGTTTAAATATCGCTCTTCTAAGCTCCTTACAATTGAGATCACAAGTTATGAATCCGATCCATAACTGCATACAAGGGAAAAATTTGAAAAGCTAATTTATGAAATTGGTGGAAATCAAAAAGTAAGTGAAGACGATCACTCCATTGAAGAATCTCGACTCTTGACGGGATGTGATTCTCTGATGTGCTTGAGTTTAGTGTATCTTGGCCTCCAGATCACTATATTTCCCAGCACAGTATTTTGGTCTCATGAGAAAACAAGAACCGATGGAGCATACAAAAGTGGAAGACATGGAACCGAAGATCTTCAAGGCTTTGCTTCATTATTTATACACTGATAGTTTCCTCGAGATAGAATAACCTTTTGTTAATGACGAAGAGCAACTTTTGCGCACCATGTTGGTTCAGAAACTACTCCCAGTTGCATATCAATATTTAATTGATCAGTTGCTGAACATCTGTGTTTTGAACATGATTTTCATTCAGTCGGATCTGGTGATAATCAGATATGAGATGTAAATAAGAAAATAATTTTGCATCGCTCTGAATTTTGTCAACTCTAATCCCCACTGCTATATTCATTCTCTAATCTGTCAGCAAGTGTGCAGTAGTTGTGTCGCCTTGTGTACCAACTCGATCGATGTCAAGGTAGGACCAGTGGAAATAGAGCAGGGTTTAATTGTTAATGGGTTGTGGGTTGGTTATTGGGAGATCCAGAAATCAATTTTCAGCTGCTATAAGAAGAAAACAAAAGTTAGTAATTTACGAGTGATGTGAAGTGTAGTAGACGTCAAAATCAGAAAAGTAAGTACAAAAATTACATAAATCTGACAACGCAAATGAAGTTCCTATTTTATAATCAGAAAATCTTACCTATGTATCATGATAAGCCAACTCATTAGTCCATTTGGGAGAAGGTGAAATCAAATTTCAACCGAAAACATGAACACTTATAAAATTGTGATCAAGTACAAATAAATTATTTGTGTAATATTTTATAATCTGAAAACATTAGTCAGGCATAACTAATTTCATATACATTGTTAGTTGAGTTATGCCACTATTTAAAATTCCTATAGATTGGGATAATATTGGTCAACGAATTGAAATGTGATTATGGGTTCTGTATCTTGGTTGGTTTGGGTCATGGATTTTGGGTTTAGGGTCTGAGTGACTAGTTTTTTTATTGAGCGTTCACGACATATTTTCATGCAATGTCAAGACTATTATGTCATTGCGAATAAATAAATAAAATGACCCTAAATCCTTCTTTGCATCTATAATTTTGTTCTGATATCTCTTTTTTTTTTTTTTTTTTGAGAAATCTGCTTTAATAATAATGGATAATACACTGGTGTTACTTGTCAGTTTTATTTGATTAAAATAGTGTTTCTAAAAGTTTTATTGGATTAACTAGAAATCCAAGGCCCCAAAGGCATAGAATTTCACTCAGAGAAGCTTCAGAGATCATATCAGAGTTGGCCCCTTCCCTTCAAAATAAGGTTAGTCAGATTACCTGGCAAGAGGAAGAAGACCAACTGCAGTGGAGATGGGGGAGTGGTGGTACATACACGGCCAAATCCGTCTATGACATGCTTATGGGTGCAGGAAAAATGGTTCCAAATGATGCTGCAAACTGGAAGCTGCACATACCTCATACTGTCAAAATATTCCTATTCCTACTACTCAGGCAGAAGGTGCTCACGCATGATGTCTTGGCGGCAAGGCACATCCCGTGCAGTATGGAGTGTGTACTCTGCACAACTTGCCAATTGGAAACGGCAAAGCATCTCCTGTTTGAATGTCAGTATGCAAGGAGGGTCTGGCAAGCTATCTCAACGCACTTAGACCACCAGGTACTGATTTGGAGAAACACCATTCAGGAAACATGGCTCAGGTCTATAAAAGCTTCGACCAATAGACCACCCAGATGGAAAGAACATGCAGCAGTGCTAATAAGTTGTGCTTGTTGGATGATTTGGAAGCAAAGGAATGAGAAGATTTTCAAAGATAAGTTGCTGCCTCCAGAAGTGCTGGCAGAAAGAATTATAGCACCACAAGAACATACAGGTTTTCGCGAGGATAACATACAGGTTTTCGCGAGAGTTTTCAAATAGCCTCGCGATAAGAGTAGCCTCGCAATAGGCTTTGAAATATCCTCATGATAAGATTAAAATAGCCTCGCAAATACTACGTGGGACCAGCAATCTATGTTGACACTGTTATGTCCTTCATGTGCGTGCATATGTCCACGGGAATAAGCGATGCACTGTTATATCCTTCATGTCCGTGCGTATGTCCACAGAAATAATGTCTGTGCGTATGTCCACAAAAATAAGCGATGCACTGTTATATCTTCATGTCCGTGCATATGTCCACAGGAATAATGTCCGTGCGTATGTCCACAGGAATAATGTCCATGCATATGTCCACGGGAATAAGCGATGCACTGTTATATTCTTCATGTCCGTGCGTATGTCCACGGGAATAAGATGGCTAACTGCATATCTTATTTTTCACTTTATCCAATTAAAAATATTTCTAATTAAACTGAAATCCAACAAATTAATTACCATAGTTTCTTAAAAATAATATATTACAAACTAAAATTTTAATAATTGATAAATAGTTAAATATAAATAAAATAACTTATAATGAATAATTCCAAGCTTAATTAATTTAAGCATAAATATTAATTGAGTTCTACAAATGCATAGCAATTAGTATCACAAATTGTACCATATACAATCACATTATGTTTAATGCATTTTAACAAGCACAAATATAGATTTAAGCAAAATATGAAATTAAAGGAGTAGCTAGAAATAAAATAAAAAACTGAGAAGGAATTAAGTCCATAATTAAGCTATATGTTTGCCAAAATGAAAATACAATACTAGTATGACAATATTCATTTGCGCTCGAAGTCTAAATGTTTGTAAACTTCATTGTCATCACCTATAGGATTAGATTATAACAAAAATGATATGTTAGCATTTTTGATTTCACGTAGTATGCCACGAAGTATATAATGCAAGAAAATAGGTTTTTATGGTCTTTTTTGAGTATCCAACATATAGTCTACTGTTAGGGTTTAGAGTTTAGGGTTTAGGGTTTCTAGACACAGTAACCCTTAATTTGATGTAAAATATTTTTCTGGTAATAGAATAGGGACGCTTGCTTCTGGTATCGGCACTCAAGATCCCTTACTAACTACTAAGATCCAGACTAGTAGTCCAAATACTTTTATGATCAATACTATGATTTTTAGTCAACTGATACATATACCTGTACTAATCCTAATAAGTGCTAAATGTACCAATCTCAGCTACACATTTTCATCGATAAAAAGAAATATTATTTAGTGAGAATTATTGCACTTGAAATTAATAAAGTCAAATCGAATTATCATATGTAATTAAATGATGCTGAAATTAAAGGATGAATATACATACCATCCGTATGGTTCATCAGCTTCCTCTAATTGATCAGTTCCTTCATCATTATTAAGTTCAACTTCTACTTCAGTTTCATACCCAGTCTCATCATCTATTACTGTGGGCTGGACATGTGAGGTTAATTTCGCGAGTTCTACCTGGTCCACTGCTTCTAGAATGCCTTAATCTACCAAAACAGTATGTATATCTAACTCCTCTCCACCCGTAACCTCGTAATCACAACCCGGCCACTGTTCCTGAAAAATGTCAAGGTCTGAGTCAGTTCTAACCGTTTGATGATCCCAATTTGGTTTTCGTCCTGTCTTTATCACCACCATCCACTCACTTAGATCATCTAATGCATATTTTAGGTAGATGACTTGAATTGCTTGAGCTGCTAACACAAAGGGATCAGGTAGTTCTCTAAGACCCGTGTGTTTGACCTCAACAAGGCCATGCTTCTTGTCCACCCTTACTCCACTTATTGGATCAAACCAATAACATTCAAAGAGCACAATCTTGTCGAATCCTTCGTAAGCTAGCTCAACTATATCTTTTATAACTCCATAGTACTCTCTATCCTCTGCAACGATGCATACCCCGCTGCTACAAGTTGCTTTGCACAAGGCGTATTCATGTGTGTGAAATCTTAGGCCATTGATGTTGTATGCCTTGTAAGAGATGTTATCTCTAGATTTTGGTCCGAAACACAAGCTTTTAATATGTATGTCACAATTCGGATCATACTGTGTTTTGTAACGAATCCAAGGGCAGAAATCTTTAACACGAATTTCCTGCAATGATGCTTCATCTAAAATTCGGCGTGGATTTCCTGCTCTAGCGCTAGCATTGAATGCCCTGTATAATTTGTAGCAAAAGTTTATTAAAAAAAGTTAGATTGAATACATACTACGCTGATGAAGGAAATATGTAAGTCAATGATGATTGAATACATTTGTAGTTAGAAAGCATTCAATTAGTTAATGATGATTATCTATATATGTACAATTTGTTAATGATCTTTAACTACATGTATTCAATCATCATTGACTTACATTCTTGTTGAATTGTACATTTGACTTGCATATATATCAGTAGTTAGAAAGCATTCAATTTGTAGCAGAAGTTCATTAAAAAAAAGTTAGATTTAATACATTTGTAGCAATAGTTCCTTCATCATTATCTATATATGCAAGTCGATTGTAATGAACCAAATATGAATCCAATTAGTATAATTCGATAAGATAACTTACTCAGACAGATCATCAATGAATTTACATCTACTATTATCCAACACAGAGATTTGTGCAGCATTCATGTTTTCAAAACTTAGATTCCTTGGGAGGATGCCACTACCCTTACCCGGGTAGTTAAAGATCGCGGGCTTTCCATCTAACGGCATCTCTGGGCCAACATCATACCTTCCCTTACTCAATTGAAATTTTCTCCGATCAGGATCGAAATAATGGGAACAAAAGGTCGATATATCTTTTAAAACGTACGCCTCAACAATGGATCCCTCAACTCGTGCTTTATTCTTGATCATCATTCTTGCATCTTTGTTACGCCTACAAATAATTTGACATACTTAATTAGCTAGTTTAGAATAATTAAATGAGTTGGAAAAGCATGGGAAGAAAGAAAAACAAAACTAAATACAAGATAGTACTGATGTCCTGTGGTACCAATGACTTTTTTAACATTTAACATTCAATTAACTTTTTTTATTATTCAACCCGAAATCGATTAGCCTGTTTTGGTTATGTTATAATTAAATTCAACCATTATAAGTAAGCAAACTTCAAGCGATGAAACGGTGTAGGAGATATCTATTAGGTCAAGGAGTAAAGCAAGCAGGTTGTAGATAGATGCAAAGACAGTGAATGTCTTCTTCGCAACAGCATGTTGGAGTATCTGGAATCAGCCCATAACTAATTGGGCCACTAAAGCTATATGTCAGAGAGATAAACTAGTCCAAAAATAAAATATATTTAGCCCCATTGATTGATTCAATGAGGTTATGATTTTATCTGAAGTTCTAAACTAAATTAAAGCACAGCAAGAGGCGTGTTATGTCAAATTTCTGTCTGGATGTAAAGACTAAAGAGAATCCCATACACAAAGAAATACAACTGAAGCCCAGATTACATTCAGAAACCGTTACCTTCATGTAATCTGTTTTACAATCATTCCCTCTCTCTGAGGAGAAAAGAAATTCAATTAGCAGATAACTATAATCACTCATGAAACTTGGAATCTCTAAAGAATCTCCTCCAATTAACTATGGGTGTGTTTGGATCACTCAAGAATAGAGCTATTCTTGGGTTAGCTCCACTATTCTCAAATCTTGATGATCCAAACACAAATTTGCAAATAGGATTAGCTCAAGAATAGCTCTATTCTACTAATCCAAAGAAATGGTGGGTTAGCAAGAATAGCTCTAGTGAGGTTAGTGATATTAATAAAATATTTGATTCCTCTCAATTAAAGTATGTTTAAATATTAAATTAGTACTAAATATAATATAATATAATATAATATTAGATCAGTATTAAATAAAATATTTGTGTAAATATTAAATATAATATAATATCAATTTAAAATATAGATTAGTATTAAATAAATATAATATTAAATAAAATATTAGATTAAATATCATATCGTAGTCATTTAAATAATAAATATAATATAATATTAGTTTAAATATTATATTAATACTAAATAAATATAATACCATATTAGATTAGTATTAAATAAAATATTAGATTAAATATAATATAATATTAGTTTAAATATTAAATGTAATATAGTATTAGTTTAAATGTTAAATGTAATATAATATTAGTTTAAATATTAAATATAATATAATATTAATTTAAATATTAGATTAATAATTAAATAACTATAATATCAAATTAGATTAATATTAAATAAAATATTAATTTAAATATTATATTAGTATTAAATAAATATAATATTAATTTAAATATTAAATGTAATACAGTATTAGTTTAAATGTTAAATGTAATATAATATTAGTTTAAATATTAAATGTAATATAATATTAATTTAAATATTAGATTAATAATTAAATGACTATAATATCAAATTAGATTAATATTAATTTAAATATTATATTAGTATTAAATAAATATAATATAATATTTTTTTGAATATTAAATAAATATATTATAATATTTTTTTTAATATTAAATAAATATAATATAATATTTTTTTAATATTAAATGTAATATAATATTACTTTAAATATTATATTGGTATTAAACTAAATATTAAATTAAATATTAAATTAAAAATAAAATAATATTAGTTTAAATATTAGATTAATATTAAATTTAATATTAAATTAAATATTAATTTAAAAATAAAATAATATTAGTTTAAATATTAATATAATATAATATTAATTTAAATATTAGATTGAAGTATTATTGAAAAATATGATGCTTTATATATATTTAACAAGTCATTATAAATATAAAAGTTAGTTGAAAAAATAAAAACAAATAAATCATTATTATATTTCTTCCCTCCATTTGCTATTCCTAACATACAATCCAAACAACATTTCTACTAATTCGGAATAGCCAAAGTTAGTGCTATTCTTGAATCTCTCGGGTTAGCACTATTCTCAATCACTAACCCAAAAATCGCTATTATTAAGCTATACCTTGCACGATGCAAACATACCCTATAAGTCTACAACCTGGTCTTTTGGAATACAGCTTTTCCACTCCCATTTGATTTTATTACACGTACGGAGTTGATAGTTTATGCAAAAAAAATAAAAAAAGTTCAATTCACTCACTTTATGCAATACAGCTTTTTCACTCCCATTTGATTTTATTATTATTTTGTCATTATCTCCTTTTTGGCTGTTTATACTTTCTTTCTTTTTTATAAAGGCTCTTTAATACTTCTAAATAGAGCAATAACTTTATACAAATATTTTAGACTTATGGCAGCATTTACCATATATACTAGAAATCAAGCAAGAAGCAAGCTTTTCCACCCAGTTGTGAGTCACTGAAGACTTTGATTCCCTGTTCAGACTCAACCCATTTCTATCTGTCTTCATCTAATTTGGCTAAAGTTTGGGCTTGAAGCAAGATGAGGAAGCAAAGCGTAGTATACAAGGCTCATTCGGTGCTCGACTGGTAACAGGTAGCTATGCTAATTTGTAGAAAAACAGGGGTTGGCACAGTACCTACCAATAACTCAAGCGACCAAACAAAAAAATCCTAAAAAATAAGTAGATAGAAAAGTGTGTTGTACTAACCGTTCAGGAGCAAACATCCATCGGAATTGGACGGGTCCACCAAGTCTCGCCTCGTGTGCAACATGAACTACAAGGTGTTCCATAACGTCAAAAAAGGATGGCGGGAAGATTTTCTTGAGTTTGCACATAGTAACAATAATATTGTTCTCCAACTTGTTCAGCATAGCTATATCCAACTGTTTGGCACATATCTCCCTAAAGAAGATTGAAACCTCATTCAATGCCTCCCATACGGCCTCCGGAACAAAGCCGCGGAAAGCAACGGGCATGAGGCGCTCGACAAAGACATGAACATCGTGGCTTTTCAACCCAAAAATTGTTTTCTCAGTCAAATTTATGCATCTAGACCAATTCGATGCGTACCCATCGGGAAACTTGACTTTGTCCTTAAGCCAGATCAACACTTTCTCTTTGTTGGCGGTGCTTAAAGCATAACTTGCCTTTGGTTTTTTCAGTTTCGGTCCAGGAGTAAGATGGAGTTCGGAGCATTTGCAATAAACAGCCAAGTCTAAACGGAATTGGACCTTGTCTTTCGTTTTCTTTTTAAAGTCGAAAACCGTGTTCATGATATTATCCCCAAATTTTTTTTCAATGTGCATCAGATCTAGGTTATGACAAAGATCCAAGCTTGACCAATAAGGTAAATCAAAGAAAATACTTTTCTTTTGCCAATTATGGGTGATACGATATCCATGAATTTGGTTGAGTTTGCCGGTTTTACCCCATTTAATGTCACCTAAACCATTAACTTTCATCTTCACCTCCTCCCCCGATAACTGTTTCGGTGGTAGATCAAATTCTTTTCTATCCTTAATGAACTTATTCTTCTGACTCCGAAAATGATGATGAGAAGGCAAGAAACAGCGTGTACAATCAAACCAAACCACCTTACGGCCATGTTTTAAATAAAATGACTTTGTATCTTCCCCACAATGTGGGCAAGCAAGTTTGCCCTTGGTGCACCAGCCGCTTAAGTCTCCATATGCGGGGAAGTCATTAATTGTCCATAACAAGGCCACCTTCATTTTGAAATTTGTCTTGGTTAAGCAATCATACGTATCTAACCCATTATTCCAAACAACCTTCAATTCATCGATCAACGGCTGAAGAAATATGTCGATGTCCTGACCTGGATGTTTGGAAGAAATATGTCAATTCATCAATTATAATATGATATTGATAAAGTGTGGAACACAAAATTTTTCTTAATTGAAAATATATAGTTTATATCATGAATTATTGATCATGAAGTCAAACAATTTTTATATTCTTTATGTTTTTGCTTTATGGAAGTCAAACAATTTTTATGCATGCATCAAACAATTTAAGCTATACTACTAAGTATTTTTTTTATATTTTATTATATTCTAAAAGAAAATAATGCCATCAAATATTTTGATGCATACATAAAAATTACGATACCTGATCCGTGACCTAAATTCATGGTTTGGAAGAATTTTGTTTTGTTTTGTTTTTAAGACAAATGGTTGGAATTTCAATTTTTAGATATATATTAATTTATTTTATTGTTATTTTTTAGTGAAGATTCTAAAATTTTAATCACCAATAGTTCTAAATTTATTTTTATAACAACGAAGTCCAGTTAGACATATATTATTTTATAGTGCAGTTACTTTTTTTACCAAAGACTCTAGAAGTTTAAAATAAAATAAAAAATAACCACAAAATAAAAAAAAAATCTAATTGGACTTCTATGTCATAAAAATTAATTTAGAGCTATGAACGATTAAACTTTTAGGACATTCGGTGAAAAATAATCACAAAATAAAATAAAATACATCTAATTGAACTTCTTTGTAAGAAAAAATAATTTAGGGCTATCCACGATTAAACTTCAAGGATCCAATTACACTCTCGATTTTTAAAGTTTTCAAAGTTTAAATAGTCGATCCAAACCATTCCACATAATAGATATATTAACATGTGCTTGCATAATAGATTTTATATTTTATATTTTTTTTTACTCTTTATTAAGTATTTAACAAAATCGCTATATTTAGACCATTGAATTTTTGTACCCATCTTAATAAATAATAAAGAAATTCAGAAAAAATGTAAAATTTGATATGCACATACATTTGAACATATCCATCATGTACAACGGTTTGAATTGACTGTTTAGACTTTGAAAATATAGAGTGTAATTTGGTATCACAAAAAAAATAGTGTAATTGGATCCCTCCTCATATATTAATTATTGACTGAACTCTAATAACTAGCAAAATCAAAATCTTAATTAGTTTTCCACTACTAATTTGTTTTTAATTAATCAGCAGTAATGGTACCAAATATTTTTGTTGACATAATTTTTTTGACATATTTTAATGAAAATACAATTATAAGCTTCATTCTTGTCAAAGAAAAATCAATAAGCTGTGCTTGTCACAAATTAATTTAATTAAGACACGAGTAGTTTAATTAAGACCACTTACATGAAGTTATAAGCACTTAATTATTTTTATGATAATTTTTTTTCTGTTTTTAATTAATCAGAGAAAGAGAGGAGCATCGAGATGAAAAAGGACTTTCATAAAAAAAAGGATGAAAAAGGACAAAATAAAGGCGTCCGTACCGATACGCTGACACCCTCCTCCTCACCCAAGGCTCGAAAGAGTCCGCATCGTCTGCATTAACTCAAAAGAGTATCAGATATTAACCGTCCGATTATAAACGGAGCTCATCCGGACTCCACCTAAAACATAAGGGTTCTTCAATATTAGTGCGGATTTAATTCACACGAATTTTAAATCTGATTAGACGGTATAGATATATTAACTCAAAAGATTTATTTTTGAGTTAATGCAGAGGATACGAATTCAAGCTCGAAAGCGATTTCTTTCCTGTGCCTATTTCGCCTCTCTCTCTCCTCCTATCTATCTCACTCTCTGTATGACCCCTCTGCAATAATTTCCCTGAAATTCCTCACTGTGCTTTTGTTATTCTATCTTGTTAGTTTTCTGGTTGGCCCATTGATCTTATACTAGAAATTATCTTTAGAAAATCTAACAAGATGGGTGACGTCAAATATTATTATATCTAGAGCTCGGTTTGTACCGAATTAAGAAAAAACAATGCATTAAAATTGGAAGTATTTATTTTATATTCATCGAGTAAATTATAATTTCATGTTTTATTATTTTTAGAACTTATTATATATAATATTTTAATTATTTTTATATTAATCTCTAAAGTTCGATGATATATAATATTTTAAATCGATTTGATTCGTACTGTCATTTTCATTAAAATTGAGTGAAAAAATGGCAACAAGTTAATTATGCTAGATTTGGCATGGAATCGATACTTTCCTTAATAAAAAAAAATACATATATCACAGTTGTGAACTTGTGAATTGTGATCGATGCGTATGTTTGACCAAAATATGTTAATTGACATGCAGTGGTATCAAATAAAAAAATAAAAAAATTCAGGAAGCGTAGGAATGAAAATAGAAAGCTCCAAAGGTAGGTCAAATGGCAATTAATAATGAAGAACACTTGCCACAATCTGTTTCTTATATTTCGGCGTTGAATTGCTAAAAATATTAGTAATTGAATATTTCATTTGCATTGAAAGACAAATTATTTTTAAATTATACATATTTATATATGTTGATTCAAAATGTAAATTATTTTTGTACACATCTTAATAAATACTAAGAAAATTATGAAAAATGTAAAATTTACAAGGATTAAAAAGCTTAAAAAAGTGAAATGTAGTTATGTGTCAATCTCTGTTTCAAGATTTTGCAACTATACATATAATAAGGAAAGGTACAAAAAAAGTGAAGAGGCACGTAGTACCACCTAGTGTTTCAAATATGCCATCACATGATTTTGACAATGCAAGATAGCTAGAGACCTAGAGTCCAAATTATTGTACTTTAATTTTTAATTGCTCCAAGTTTGCATGTGCTTTTCTATTTTTAGTATATTTGGTTACAATCAGTCAATCAGATGAATAGTACTAAAATCATAACAAAATTTAAGGAATAGATTATTAGCATTAAAAGCGGTTTTTGAACAGTAAAATTTAGTTTAATAGTAATAGAATAGTGGGAGAGTTCAAAACCTGATTTCTTAGTTATTCAATTTATTTAATAGTAACACCATCCAACTTTTTTTTTTTGTTTCAAATTAATTTGTTAGTTTCGAAGGATCTAATGGTGCATAAAAAATGGTGGAAAAAATATCTAAACATACTTTAAAAGAAGAAAAATAGCACGAATAAACATCATTCTCAATATTGACATAATAGTTTGATATTTTTTAAAATTTTTTTTTTGATAATTAAACACATATATAAAAAAGAAGAACCCATCACTCCATTGCCGACTAAAAATAATATGGATACGCATACAAGAAATGGCAAAAAAGTGTAAACTTTGATATAAATTTAAAATTGTCTATGATTTATGATTTATAAGGGAAAAATGTACATTATTTCCACATATAATTAAGTACTTAAAAAAGTGCCGGTTCTGCATAAATTTAAACTTAACATTTAACACAAAAAATTAGTGAAAAAATGAATCCTGCAGAATTAAAATTTATATATTATTTTATTATTTATAATTAATGTTCAAAGTTTGTAGTAAATCTACTAATTACTTAATTTAACATGTCAATATATGCCTTCATATCAAAATTGAGATTGAACATAAACTAAATCTATTGCAATTTAAATTACTCAACAAAATATAATAAAAATAAATTTAGCATAAACTCAATCTAACAAAATATATTATAAATAAATATAACCTGTTTTTAAAATGAATCTAACCCATTAGAATTAAAACTAGCATATCTTACCATTTTTAAAATAAATCTAACCAATTCAAAAATAAATCTAACACATTAAAAATAAATCTAACATTTTAAAAATAAATCTAACCTATTCAAAAATAAATCTAACCAATTTAAAAATAGTTCTAATATTTTTAAAATTAATCTAACACATTAAAAATTAACTAAGCATTTTTAAAAATAAAAAAGAAATAAATGTGCAGTTTTGGGCTTTGTTCCTGGCCGAAACATGCTGTTTTTGCCTGTATTTTCTACAGAGGCTGAAACAGCCAGTTTCGGCCGGAAAAAGTGGCCAAAACTAACATGATTTCAATCTCTGAATCTCTTTTGGTTAGTTTAAATAGATTGAAAAAAAAAAACTAAAGTAAAAATAGATTGAACATAAACTAAAAATAGTAAAAAAATTTCAAAAAATGTAAAATTTGATTTGGAAGAACATTTTTATTATGGAGATCATGTTGAACGGTTTGGATCGACAATTTGAACTTTAAAAATATAGAAAATGATTGTGGTAACTTTGTTGTAACTAAAATGTGCTTCCAGATCAACTTTTATATTTTTTGAATTTTGTTTACTATTTATTACGTGTTTTATAAAAACTAGTCAATGTCAGGTTTGTTGGGTTTCGGATACCACTTTTGGGGTTTCGCGGTAACCAAAACTCGTTTAGGCTTAAGGTGCGGAATGACCGTAGAACAAAAATTTCTACGGCTAACTTAAGCTCAGGATTAAACGGGGTATGTCAGGAAACTTTCCAAGGCGGTCCACCTTCAGTATTCTTTTGGCATCAAAACCCAATTTAATCATTTTACAGATCTACTCCATGATTGATTTCTAAAACTCTAATTTACTTACCAATTAAATAGATTAATATAACATATTTATACCTTGTTTCCAAATCACAGTTGGAATGCAGACCGAGCGTGTAGAGCTACATAATGGAAGGAATCGACTCGTCTCGGAGCATCAGACGTCTGATGCCTCTATCGGTTATCCACCAGGACTAAACAGAGAGCGATCAATTTCTTCTACCAGAAATACCGTAAATCACGGAATTATGCAAAAACACTATTCACGGGGAAAAGACGAAAACCCGTAAACACGAATTTTCAGTTACTCAGTTTCATCAAATGAGCAAAACTGACATACCGCGAAATTCGGTAAAACACTATTCATCGGTCCCGTAAATATACTCCACAACAACCCGCAAGATTATACGTCAACTACGTATAACTTTCTTTTCTCAACCGAAACACTATTTGGGAGAGAAACCGAGAAAGAGAGAAAATACCAATTCGATTCTGCACGAAACGATACAAGTGAATTAGTGGTTTTTCTCTCTACATGCACCCCTTTATTTATAGGCTTTTGAGGAGGTTCGCAAAAGACCGAAATACCCCTCAACATATGCATATTTACAAGATATGCCATTGAATGGATAAGGATGACATGTGGATAAGATCGATGACGTGTCATCTGGATATGATCGATGACACGTCATGCGGATAAGCATGAATCTGAAAAGACCCGAATGCCCTCGGCCCGAACACAAATAATGTTCATATAATTATAACATAACATTTATAATTTAATTATAACACGTATAATTAATTATAACCATCTTACTATTGATCATAACCAATTTATAATCAATCACAATAAGATTCTCCGATTAACTCCTATATGGTGTGACCCAATAGGATTTGTGTTATGTTGGTAAATAGAGTTAAAACTATTTTAACTTCTATAATCATGGGTGGCGTCTGGCAACACATCATGACCATCCAATTACACAGATGATGCTGTACAGTACAATATCACGATCCAGTAAACAATTTACTTGTGCCTGTTCTTCTGTCTCATAGCTATCAGATTAGTTTCAAGGTAGATGTGTGTCATCCTTGTAAACTTAATCTTTTCTTGATCTTGAGCAGATTATCAAATATGATTACTCTTGTAATCATACCGCGCGCTGATAATATTACTCTATCAAGGGGCCCAGTGATACTATAGCTCGTATAGAGATACGAGGGACAATAGTAATTTTGGTAAACCATCACTACCTCAGCTAAGCCATGTATACCGAAGAGCTATCGTTATAACTGCATTTTACCGACAGCGTTTGATAACAATCACAGATATACATTTCTTAGTAGGAAAGATGAATACCTCATACTTTAGAACTTAACACTGAATGAAAGCATTAATGACACGAACACAATTCTATTTAATGTTTTATTCGGGGTCTGTCAAATATCATGTTCCTGGAACATATATCTATGTGATTAAAATGACAACTCCTTGTCTATGGTCTGTAAAACTTAACCATCATTTAATCCACATACTAACCTTATAACGGTAATTAGTGTTCCTGCTAATTACCTTGGTCAGTGACCTTTTAAGATTAAGAGTATATATCATCTATATTATGGAGTTTTACAATTTCAGTCATGAATTCGAAATGATCCATAAATGCAATAATACTCAAGGCAACAAAATGATATTAATCATCCAATTCATGAACAAAGCTTTATGATAAATTATCGTATTATTGACTTCTAGATTATTACAAACTAACAAGGTTACCCACTCCCCGGACTCAAAATGCACAAATCGGTTAATGGTTTACTGGATTTGTGCATTTTGCCTTTTTTTTTTTTTTGAAAACATAATTTTTTTGTATTAAAATATTAGAAATATTGAATATATTTTTTTGAAAATAGATAGAATACAATATAGTTTGATTTATTAGAAAGGCTGCAACAAATAACCCGAATCAATATTTTTCAGATCGGATTTTTCGCGGCTGTAAGAAAAATTAATATATTTCTTTATTGTTATTGGAAAAGAATAAAAATAATTAGATTCTGAGTTATTGATCTCGGTTCGAAAATCACTTCTAGGTAATCCATAAAATATTGTGACCTTTCTAGTACATTTAATTTATAAAAAGTTGTATCTATTTTGAGAATTCTTTTTGAAAAATAATAATTAAATAAATTAAAGTTTTTGATTTTTTTCAAAAATAGATACAACTTTTTATAAATTAAATGTACCAGAAGGATCACAATATTTTCTGGATTACCTAGAAGTGACTTTTGAACCGGGATCAATAACTCAGAATCTAATTATTTTTATTTTTTTCCAATAACACATAAAGAAATATATTAATTTTTCTTACAGCCGCGAAAAATCCGATCTGAAAAATATTGATCTGGGTTATTTATTGCAGTCTTTCTAATAAATCAAATTATATTGTATTCTATCTATTTTCAAAGAAATATATTCAATAATTCTAATATTTTAATACAAAAAAAATAAATGAAAATTTTCTGTTTTCAAAAAAAAAAAAAGGCAAAATGCACAAATCCGGTCAATCATTAACCGGATTTGTGCATTTTGAGTCCGGGGAGTGGGTCACCGGACATTTCTATCAAATCCGGCTATTGAATAACCGGATTGGGTAATGATCGAAATTCAATGGTACTTCGGTTATTTTTTGTAATTTGATTTAATTTTTGGATATATATAAAAAAATCGGCAATTTCAACATTCAATTTCAGACATTTAAATATAAAAATCATCGCATAACAAACAAAATAATGAAAAAAAATAAATACCATTACAAAATATATATATTATGTGCTGTTGAAAGTTGCATGTAAATTTTCAATATTATCATTAATCTCTTTAAATATGAACAAAATCAATGAAAATAAGTTCTTAAAAAAAAATACTACAAATGCGTATCGCAAATTATAATTGAATGTAAATACAAGATTTGTTGGATTAGATGTTTCATCAAAACTTTAACCTTATAATATTAATTAGAACGTTAGATAATAATTAGAATCCTGAAAATTATAAATATTAATAATATTACTTGTATTAACATATATAAGTTAATTGAAAAATTAAGAACTATTCAACTTAAATAAAAAAGTTATAGAACTAATAAAGCGAGTGCGAGTAAACTATTAAAGTTTTAATAAATTTATTTTATTAATCAACAACGTTAAATAATAATATGAACTCCAAATTAACTTTATTCATCAAAAGAAAACAAAAACTGACGTGAGATAGATACCCACAAATTTAGTAGATCGTGGACAATTAATTCTTCTCTTCACACTAAAAGAAATAAACAACAAATATATATATATATATATTTTTAACCAAACTTAGCTACTATTTCATAGCTAACTCTTTTTTTTTTCCCACGATTTCATATGCAAACATTTTGTTTATTATTAGAATAATTTTTACATCAACATAAATTCTTGGATACAATGTAATTAAGTTGTACATTAAAATTCCAAATTTGTAAAGATAGATAAGGAAGGACGTACCTCATTTATGAGAAAAATTAGGATCTTAAAGTTCTTAATTTGCAATACATTAATTATCCATATATATATCTTAGCATATATGCAAAGTCTAATCAAGAGCAAGCTGGTACAAAGTAGAATATTTCCCCTGCATTACTCTAATTCGTACCCTCTGAGATATCTCATATTTTGCATGACTTTCTGGGAAATTGTAACCGTTTAAATACGTTCTGCACGAATCTCAAATTTCTAATAATACTGGCCCCCGCGCTATCCGCGAATAGGTACTGGAAACGTCGGTCACGCAAAATATGAGATATCTCAGAGGATACGCACTCTGCATTACTCAAGGGTTTGGGAATTCATATCCCCTGCATTTAACGGAAGGTGTGTTAAAGGGTCCGTGCGTTATAGGCGTGGGTCGGATTGGCTCCGATTTTGATCCGACGGCAGATATGCATTAAACTCAAAACACCCATCGCAGAAGATGTGAACTCGGATCTGTTTGCAATTTTATCGATTTAACGAGAGGAGAATTCAAATCACCCATCGGCCATCGTAGCTCTGTGCCCTAGAAACCATTGCCGATCTTATCAAACTCCTGTTGCTCACCCACCGTACTCCGCCATTATGACGATAGACTACAAATTTCAGCTTCTCCCCAAGTACAAAAAGCCTTCTCCCCATTTGATTCTCAGCCATTATCTTTTGCTAATTTTGTTAAGGTGCGAAGATGGTGGCCAAAGAATCGAACCTCGCTACTTGATTCTCAAGGAAAGACATTCAAATTCACGAAGAAAATCTAGTCAATCGAACAAATCCGTTTCCTACAGGCAAGTTTTTATTAATTTGCTGTTTTCTCTCTTTCCAGACATTGTTAGGGTTTGTCAAACAGAGTAGGAAGGCATATGCTGGTACCAGCTTTTAGTTTCCCCATCTAAACTCACTTAATTTATTAATATCCCCTTTTTTTGATTAAATCAATTGAAAATACTGATTAATAGAAATAAGAATTTAAAAGGACAAGTATGCCCTTGCATTTAAATCTGTGTTTCAATGGCAGTTTCACATGTTTTGGATTTGTTCACGTTAACTCACCAAAATGCATTGGTATCGACTGGTAACTGCACCCAGTAACTTACTTTTTTAACAGAAACGAATACAACTGTTAACTGTCAAAGTGAACTCAGTAAAATTGAAGTTGTCCCCATTTGATTCTCAGCCATTATCTTTTGCTGATTTTGTTAAGGTGCGAAGAAGGTGGCCAAAGAATCGAACCTCGCTACTTGATTCTCAAGGGAAGACATTCAAATTCACGAAGAAAATCTAGCTAATCGAACAAATCCGTTTCCTACAGGTAAGTTTTTATTAATTTGTTGTTTTCCCTCTTTCCAGACATTGTTAGGGTTTGTCAAATAGAGTAGGAAGGCATATGCTGGTACCAGTTTTTAGTTTCCCCATCTAAACTCACTTAATTTATTAATATCCCCTTTTTTGATTAAATCAATTGAAAATGCTGATTAATAGAAATAAGAATTTAAAAGGACAAGTATGCCCTTGCATTTAAATCTGTGTTTCAATGGCAGTTTCACATGTTTTGGATTTGTTCACGTTAACTCACCAAAATGCATTGGTATCGACTGGTAACTGCACCCAGTAACTTACTTTTTTAATAGAAACAAATACAACTATTAATTGTCAAAGTGAACTTAGTAAAATTGAAGTATTACCTCGTATAGTTTATTTTTTAACCGTGGAGCTTGTTGTTAAAGTGAATTTACAATAGAAGATACTAAAAACGAAAGAGAAATTTGGATATATACCCATCACAACTTCTTAAATTAGATATTTACCCATCCAAAATTGAAAATTAGATATTTCCCCATCTAAACATAACATATTTATTAATATACCCATTTTCAATTTTTCCCACTAAAAAAAAAATTAATTAATATTAATTAAATATTTCAATGACAATACTACCCTTCACAGTTCTCTACTTCTAATTACCGTACCAGTACTAATAGAACACAGCAAAACATAATGCATAGTACTGCAGCAGCTGTACTATGCGCCAATAACAGCTAGAAGATTATCCAATTGCATAATTGATGGCTGATTATGATCTATTTGGGTTCAATTGGAGCATTATTGCTGTATTGGTCAATTATGTATCTGTATTATTGACTGTTAAAAATGTCTTTGATTTATTTTAAACTTTGAACGCATATATCCTTTTCAGCCACCGAATGTGACATTTTTAACCCCAATCTACCATCCTTATAAATCCAATTTGATTGAGCATCTTGTGAATTTGTACAATTTAGATGCTTTAACAAATTGAATTTTATTTTTATAAATCCAATTTCGTTTTTTTTTTGTAACTGGAGTCAGTGGAGTTAGTGGAGGAGAGGGAAGATGGGGGGGAGAAGGAGAAGAAGGGTGGGATGGGGAGAGAAGAAATGATCGTTTCAAGGCATATATTAATTTCAGTATATCTTTGAAATTTAATGCTTTGAGTCATCAGTTATATATTTGGCATTGATGCTTTCCGGTCAATAGTATTTACACGGCATATATTTCAGTATACATTTGCCATTAAGTTCTATATTTCTAGCCAACAAAGTACATAGCATTTGTTGTTGTATTTCATTGGCACAGTTTTTCTGATGAACTAAAACAAATCAGGATGACAGTTCCTCCTTTTCTTTGTTCTGTGCATAAATGTTGTCATAGCACATGGAGGAAGGGATGAGAAGAAGGGTGGGATGGGGAGAGAACTGTGAAGGGTAGTATTGTCATTGAAACATTTAATTAATATTAATTAATATTTTTTAGTGAGAAAAATTAAAAATGGGTATATTAATAAATATGTTATGTTTAGATGGGGAAATATCTAATTTTCAATTTCGGATGGGTAAATATCTAATTTAAGAAGTTGTGATGGGTATATATCCAAATTTCTCAAAACAAAAAATGAAACCATAAATTTGTTTGTCCATTCTAAATATTTTTATGTGCTAGATGGGTTATTTAGGCCTAAACAACCACTAAACCGTAATTATTATGTACTTAGCTTTCACCATTGATATTGAATATAAGTAGTAATCTGTATATTGCCCATACATTTCAAAAGCACTCCTTAGTACTATAAATATAAGTGCATCTCTACATTAGCGTTAACATGCCAACTTCCTCCATAGATCAACTTCAAATGCAATATTCCTGCTAGCCAACAGGTTTGGTGCTGTATATAATATCAGAAATTTCTGAACCAGATGATAAAAGAAGCTGAGGGAAATTTCTCAAGCTAGTGAAATGATATTTCTGATGTTGTTTTACTATTAATACAGCTGAGGGACTTCTTGGTGGAGCGTGGTCGTGCAGTTGATTCCTTACAGTAAGTTTCCATCCCACTTCTATTTCGTAGAGAGTTCTGGTTAAGAAGAGTGTTTGTTGGAATTATGTTAGAGGGCCTGATAAACTTCTAAATTTGGGAATTTATTCATAGGGCTTATAACACCAAGTCTTTTTTTTTTCAGAAGGTATATTATATTTTACAAATTTTTCATGCATGTCTCCCAAGTGCAATAGAAGTTTAAGCCAGATGAACTGCTCCTACCACATCATAAGTCAAAAATCTACCATGCAAGACATGAGTTGTTAACACATCTGGGTAGACTTAAACAGTTAAACACATGTAATTTCCTAGTAATATTTGGTTTTCAGTACCATAATCATGCTCAAGTACAACTAGTTAATTCAATGCACTTGCATTCAATAAGAAAAAACGATAATCTGTTACAACTACAAGGTATCAGAAAGCTTTAAGAGTTGTACCAGGAAAACAAAAACTAATTAGAGAGCCTGTACATTCATTCTTTCTTTCTATGTTGAACTTAACAATTTCTGAGCCTATACAATTACAGTTTGGTTTTATTGGATGTTGAAGACTTTCAATATAGATATTAATTATTATTGACTGTACATTGATAGATTACATGGCTGGAAAGGGCAAGATGACAAGGTCACGTGGCACTACTTACTAAGCCTGTACGAGTACTGGCGTACCAGAGGATGATGCTGAAGTCATCCCCTTCAATGTAGTCGAGGAAGCACCAGTACCAAGAGACAAGTCCAAAGGGCGAGGCCCTACCAAAACTAAACAACCCCCGAAGGATGATGAAGAGAAACCACTCATATGGCCTAGTGGACCCAAAGAAATCCACACTTCAGGACATAAAGGCCATCTGATGTCGACCTACCGACTGCTAATACATACTCACATGGAAGATCAACCCACATTAACCTTTAATGGAATTGATCGCACTAAAAAAAATGCGATTTACCGAGATTTCTTGGTAATGTCTCATTACAAACATTCTCTTTATTAATATGTTATTGATCAATTTAAATTAATCAGTACAATTTTTGACACAATCTGAATTTGAACTTGTTTATTTTTTTTTTGAGCAGACACGGTACCAGTGGGCTGAATGGGTGACTGACATTCCTAAAGCCCGCGGGATCCTAGAGGACACTGTTAATAAGATGTGGTCTAATTTTATGAGCACACTTCGTAGGAAATTAGCTCAGGATACTGCTAGTGAAGACCCAGCAGATTGGAAGAACCATGCGTCGGTTTGGTGCCTCCACCAACAGCGTTGGAATAAATACCTTGCCCTTTGGAGTGAAGAAATTTGGTAGGATTTGTGCGCTCAAAACAAAAAAAACCGGGGAAAGTCGAAAGTGGTCCATCATTTGGGCAGCAAGTCCATTAAACTCACCGCAGCTAACATGGTTTTTTCTTCAACTCAAATTATTACACTTGATGTATTGCACTTGATTTATTGTACAAACAGTACTTGAGATGATCAACTCTATCATTAATATTAATGTACAAACAGTACATAATTTATTGCACTTGATTTTCACAATTGGTTCTCATAACATTCTTAAATTGTACAATGTAAATGCAAAAGATATTACTCATTAATTAATGACTTTCAAAAAATTTCTTAGATTTTATCACAATATTAAAAGTATGACATTTAAGAAAATGAACAGTACTCATTATATGATGACTCCTACATTACTTGTTGCTTAGTAAAATATTAGTTATACTATACCACAGTACGATTGTAAACTCTTGATTATTGCTAAGTAAAATATTAGTTATACTGTACCACAGTACGATTGTAAACTCTTAATTGAATGGAAGCTGCTTAGAAAAAAAATATATATATCAGGCATAGCACATCTAATACTTTCATATTAAAATCATAATATATATATCTGGGCCATTTTAGAATTCTTGAAAAGTTGAAATGTTTGACATATATAAAATATATATATATGAAGTCATGAAGACACAAGTTGAAATGCTTATCTCTATGTTCTCTCATTTGTGTTTTATTTAGTGAAGACCCTACAAGAGTCTCATAAGCAAGTGAGAAGACATATTTATATAGGGTGACTTGAATGCTAGTGGGCTTTCAATTTTCCTTTTCTGACATGTATCATCTACTACGGATGAAAAAAAAATCATTTCCAAAAGTCAGCTGTATTTTATTTTTTTGTCTTTAAAGGATTTATTGTCTTAATATAAACATATATTATGTAGGAAAAAAAAATGGTGAACGGCCCCCGTCCTCTACCTCCCTCTTTCTTCGTAGTAGGCTTGGTGAGAAAAAATGTAAGGAATTGGAATCTACCTTACAAGTTCATGATGAATCAAGTGATGATGTAGCGCAAACAACTTGGCCAATTACATTTAATGACATTGATAACATAGAGTTTCGTGATGAGAAATCTTCCAATGTTTTGGTAATTTCTTTTAAATTTAAGATTTATTTGAAACTATCAAAGCAAATAAAGATTGCATAGGGTTTGACATTATGTTGTAATTAAATCCCTTTTCAACTTTAAATATAGAAAAACTATCTCGGGCTCCGAAATAATCCGGAATATGTTAGTGTACCCAATGACATTCTATTTCAACAAGCTAGCGGACCAACCTCTCATCATAAACCTTATGGATTAGGCAACACATCTATGAAGCAAAGAAAGTCAATACTTCGTAGTAGATCAACCATATATGTTGGGCCAGATAGTTCTAGCAATACTAGAGATACGGAAAGACTATTCAGCAGCGAAGAGGTTGATGAAATTGTTAGAGCTGCTACTTTGGCTTCTAACATGAACGTCGAAAAGAAGTTGGCTAGCATGAATAAAGAGATCATGGATAGAGTAGCAATCGAGATCAATCAATTCTGTAAGACAGCGAGCATTTCATGGAATTCTTTATCGGTATGTACTATGGTTTTGCTAATTACAATGTATTTATTAATGACAATGTACATGCTAAATGTTATGACTTAGTCGTTTATTAGTAACAAATACTTAGATAGATGACAATGCCTCTAAACCACGCTTATTTATTTCTACATATTTTAGGAGGATGCAACCACGTCTCATCCGGTCGATCATGCTGATCCAGCTGAGAATGTCATTAATGTTGATCCAGCCGAGAATGCCGAGAATGCCAACAATGAGTTCTTTAATAACAATAGTTGGTGTTATGGTAACAACCAAAATAATTGGTACTGATGGGGCATGGGGCTACAGTTAGATACTACTTTTGTCATTGAACTATTGTCTTTAATTTGCTGTTGAACTGTTGTCTTTAATTTGTTGTTGAAGCCTTTAATTTGCTGTTGAATTACACATGTTTAATTTGCTGATGAACTTAATGGTAGAGTAACCATGATAATAATCAGATTATTACTGTGGACTGAATAACAACGGAATAATCAGACTATTACTGTGGACTGAATAACAACGAGAATAATCAGACTACTGTGGATTGAATAACAACGAGAATAATCAGACTATTACTGTGGACTGAATAACCACGAGAATAATCATATTATTACTGTGGACTTAATAACAACGAGAATAATCAGATTAGTACTGTCGACTATTCAATGGTATCAGTACAGCACTATTACTGTGGACTGAATAACCACGAGAATAATTAGACTATTAATGTGGACTGAATAATCACGGTAATAATTAGACTATTACTGTCGACTGAATAACAACGAGAATAATCCAATTATTACTGTGGACTTAATAACAACGAGAATAATCATATTATTACTGTGGACTTAATAACAACGAGAATAATCAGATTAGTACTATGGACTATTCAATGGTATCAGCACAGCACAATGCACGGCAGTACTGATTATTGTCGTGGACTAATCAATGGTAAAAGTATAACACAATCCCAGATTACAAACATTGCCACGTGGCAAGCATATTTTTCCTGAGAAGCTAACCTCGCAGATACTTTTCCCCTTAACCTCGCTAAAACTATTCGCGAGGATACGTACCTATAGCGACGGCTGATTTTAAGAGGATACATTTTGCAAGGAGCTATCCTCGCGAATAGTTTTCTGAGAGGACTTAGCCTCGCAATTACTAGAAAACTATCATCTCAAAAACCTAGCTATTCTTGTGGTGAGGAGGCTAGGATGTGGATTAAAAATTGTTGATTGGGGTATCTAGAATAGCTAGGCAGTGAGCGTGAAGGATGTAATTTATTTTTATTTTATTTTTTTCTGTTAATTGGCAGCCTCTGTCAATCATTCAAAAAAAAAAAAAGTTTTATTGCTTGACCAGCTTGCTCGAAAGTAATATATTTCATGTTCTTTATTATATGTTATTTATAAGTTGGCGTGTCACTTGGTGGAATGTGATGCCTCAGGCAGGTGCAGTTCTCGCCTGAATTCTGAGCATTTTGTTCCCTTTAACTACATAATATCGAAGGTGGAGTACTAAACGATGATTAAGTGTGTTCAATGCTAAAGTATTAAATGATTTTTCAGAAAAAATAGGTTTCGATGCTAATCAGAATGCAGCTGTGCCAAATATCCCAGGAGTTGTAAGCCCATGTTCCAACAAGAGCAATGAAATTTTATATAACTCGCAAATAAGAAATTCAATAGATGTTTCATGTACTTATTTAATTTATTTAGAAAATGCAACTCCCTAGTTCATGTTTTTTTTTTTTTTTCTGAGCCATTAAAAAAGTAAAAAAGGAAGCTAAATTATCTGTAATTTCCCTAAATAATATAAAATTTCAATCTAGTTTTTAATGAAAGGAAGTTCCTCTTGCATAAATACAACCACAATATACAGGATGGTACACAAATCAATTAATATAGAACCATCATTTTGTCCTGTCTATGATTAGACAATCTTCATTTCCTGTTGTGTTCTTTAGTCTCTGTTCTGCCTTCTCTACCTGTACACAACCAATCAAGTAGTACTTTAATTAGATGCTTCTAGCACCAAATTAGATGTAGTTTAGAACTTTAGACTCCTGTCTATGATACATTATCATGGATCATTTCTCCAAATCTCACAGAATTTGGAATGCTTAACCTATAGCCAAGGATTCTGGTTTCATCCAGGTTACAGTCGGATAAATGAACCAACTGGTATATCTGCAATATGAACTGATACAGGCTATATATACTGCATTTAGCAAAACTAAAATGTAACCATTTCAGAGTGAATTGTCAGTAGAGGTGTTAAGGTTTTCAAGTGAATCCAAATGAATTTAAAAAATTTAATACTTGCAAAATATTGTGTGCCATTCTTATTTTTAGAAAAAACAAACTACTATTTCTATTGTGCCACTGGGGCTATCACACACAAGCACATTTGCTGACAATAAGTATTCTTCAAGTAAAATTACCTCTTGGTCCCAGTCGATCCTGGCAGTTTTAATACTGAGTATAATAGTTTGCACTAATACTCCAATAACAACTCCCCAGAACAATCCCTGAAAAAAGCCATATAAATTATTCAGAAAACTCAAAGATGGCTCAAATTTTACCAAAAGCCTTAATCACCATCTTCTACAATCTACTGCCATATCCTCAATTTGGGAACTTTCCCTTTATAGTGAAAAATCAAATTGAAAACTTAGATTTTATGAACATGCTAGACATTGCAAGTACCATAGGTGCCTGTAGATTATAATTAAGAAATATATTTTTCTACCATTTAGATTGAATAATCAGTAGAGTTTACTAACATTAGCTGCAGTTGTTGAAGGAATCTATAATGCACTTACAGTAAGTTCGAGGTTCATCCAGAATCCAAGAAAATATGCAATGGGGAAGCCAATCAAATAATATGAAATAATGTTTACATATGCAGCAAAGTCTTGCCAACCGCTCCCCACAGCAACACCTGAAATGCTAACACTACTTAATAATGGTAATATCTCATTATGCAATCGTATATTCAAGAATGGCATGAGCAGAACTTTTCTACATCAAAGGAAAGACAAGACAAATGCATAACTTTCAACAACCCCGTTATATTGTATTAAACGTAACTCTATTCTTTAAGCATTTGTGGTGAGGTACCATTAGCAATTATACACTGCTAACAGACCAGATGGTGCAGTTCTACAAATTCAATCCCTACTTTGCTTGGGTTCTTTAAGTTCTCTAATTGAGGATCGTTGAGGTAACAATAAGGTGTGATTGAGACCTAATATAAATCCAATGAATAGTCTCAATCATACATATATTTGTCAATTGATTTTCTATTGGTTAAATTGCACGATTCATATGGAATACGGTTCCATGATAATGCGCTCATTAATTTTTAGGTTTCCTTTTGTTACTATTAGATTATTAGTTGCTAATAATAGTTCCTCAGATAGCAATTCTTGAAGAGGTATTGGAGGTATCCCAAGGGTGTTTCTGAGAACTGGTAATTTGCAAGGCAATATTAATGATATTTATTGGCATTACCTGACAGAATTGGATGGATACCATTTAACATGATGGAAATCGCCATTAAAGGTGATAGATCTTTCACTTGAGCAATCACATCGGTGTTGTAAGTGAATAGCTTTGTGAGCTGAGTTGTAAGCACCAATATTAAAGCAGTGACAACCACACTGATTGCAATTGTTGTAATTATTGCCACTATTGCTGAGAACTTGGCCAGTCTCGGGCGGCCAGCACCAAGTTCTTTACCTATTCGTGCACTGCATAAGTTCAAAAAATTTAAAGAAGGGTTTATCATATTTGGTAAAATATCTTGAACAACTTTTCATTTCTGTCATGGAATTCTACAGATTCTATTACTACTTTTTGCTCATGGGTTTCTTAAATTAGACTCTTTTAAACAGTTTGAATTAGACTCTTTTAGAATATCATAACTGAACTTGATATTCAGCTTTCCATGCTTGATGCATACTATAATAATTTGGATGACCTGGATTAAATTCATTTTCTGATTGTCGAACCTGACTGGGGTGAACTGGTATACAGTTGCAAGTCATGATCTTACCACGCATATTATCAGAACAGGTTGAACATATCAGTTGTCATGATTTAATATATAGTCATTTCTTCAAACACCTTTTATGCAAAAAATGTAATGCACGCAGATGCATAAGAAATGATATTGTCTTTTACGTAAGAAATATAAGTTAACAGATCATTTTTTAGGCACTTTATTGAGCTATACACCAAAATTAATGCAGACTTGATGAGTTCAATAAAAAGTATGCAAAAGGATAATTAATATGTGTGTGCTGTGCCCGGTGCATATTGATATATATATATATTTTGGACTTTCTGGGTATATATTCATGACCTCCTTTCATTATAAAAACCATCAAAATCTTTAGTTAGATAAATTGAGTAAGCAATTATCTTAATGATTTGAATCCCTTGCTAGGGTAGTAAAGATTTGTTATATTTGCTCTAACCTGGCAGCATTGCTCAGACCAAACATGATCATGAAGTCCCAATTCCACCAATTGGTACTGAGATAAGTCAGAATTCAAAAGGTTAGAAATGCGAAATTGAATTTATTTTTTTCACTAATTCAAAATTGATGTGTGTGTGTGTTGATCAAAAGTGGGGGGAGACTCACTGATTTCACTACGAAATAAGAAAAAAAATTCTCCAAAAGTATATAAATAACGTACCATATAGAAATGGCATCAAGGGAGATTTCAGGATTGCGAAGGTAACCACTGAGTAGAGAGATCATTGGTAAGTACCATATCTCCAACCTGTTGAAAGAAATCTAACTTATTTGTGCAAAAAGAAGAGCATGAACCATTGCCATCTTGGATCTTGGTAGTTGGCACTGCACTAGATATATATATAACCTTCATTATTATAATACCAGCACCTAAAGGTTGTACAAAACCAGACCTACCTGTATCTGGTAGGCAATCTTCCTTTATGGGGTTTGTGTTTATTAAATTGATGAAATATTTTTTGTACCAGACTACCAGTTAGGACCAGTATAAGGAGGAACCTGCTCAAAATTGTAAGCACCGGTACTACTGTGAAAAAACTCACGCTGTCATAACAGTCGATGCAAGTGCAAGCTTGACATAATCCCAAAAACCAGCAAATACATCTGAAGAAAAACCACTCCATGTCTCTTTACATGCTGCACTATGAATAATGTATAGCCATGTGAAGAGCGTGAGCAAACAACACGAAAAACTAATCGCAAGTGAAACCCCCGAAATTCCAAATTCCAGCACCACTACCGCTAACCATGTAATCAACACGTGAAAGACGAGAATGGCAATGGAGATATATGCCACCTGATAAAGTCACTACATTATTTTACCCCTTTTGAATTAAATTTGAGAAATCAACAATCCTGATGAACAAATTATAAGCATTGCCAGAAAATACATCTATACACATTCATGATGAGGAATTAATTTTTCATATACCGGTTTCACTATGTTCTGAGCTTGAAGAAACCTTTGCATCGGTGTGTGAAGCATGATAGCCAAAACATGAGGGATTAAGCCACGTGCATAAGATTGGCCCATAAAGGCGATCTCTTCTTCCTGGCCAATCTCAACTAGTAAAGTGCCAGAATAATAGAACATGAATCCAAGGAGGATGGCAACTATGAAGTGAAGCATGAGAGCCTTTTGAAGTGTTGTTCCCATGATTTTGTATCTCTTGGCACCGTAGGCTTGCCCGCAGATTGTTTGAACTGCATTCGCCATGCCAAGCTGTAATCATAATTTGTAATACATCGTATTATAGTAAAATTTTGACAGTGTGTGGCTGTCAATTAATTAATACCTACACAAATTAAGAAGGTATGTCGACAGATCTGTACTGAATTGAGTATATGTAATCAAACAAACTGCATTAATAAGTAAACATGATAGATTGAAAAACTATTTAGGTACTAAATCTAAAAAGTAAACACAGTTTTAACGACCACGTGGTGTACATGAATGGTCGTTAAGATTTTTTTAAAAACATATTTACAGTGAGTCAAATGACCGTAATTCCTAAATTTACTCTTTTATTCTCATAAAATCTAATCTAATAATTCCTAAATTTACTCTCTTTCTTTAATGGTCGTTAAGATTTAATTAAGCCTTTTTTGGGTGTCTATATATGAAACTACTATTAGTACTTTCTCCTTGAATTTCCTCATTATCAATAAAAATTAAATTCACACACTAGATTTCTCTTCTTGTAGTGAGTCCATCTTTTATAACCCATGAAGTAAACATTTTGACATATATTTTCCGTTTCAGAAAAGTACATCGATCCAAATTTGAAGTAAGGATTGTGTCAAAATTACTTTCTATCGAAATTTTGATGAGCAATTGCCGACAACCATAAAAAAACAAAAAAAACAAAAATCTGATGAGCACAATATATGTAATTTTATTCTATTTTCATAATGTGTTAGCTTAAAAAATTTAATTTATTAAAACAACCACACATGAGCAAGGAATTACTGTTTAATGACCATGTGGGAACGAACAGTCATATATGGGGCTCAATATTAAACTAAATACGTATCTTATGAAGTTATTATATATTCCATTTGTTTTAATAGCTTTCATTCGGTGACTACGTATCATGTGGCCGGGATGAGTACCCCCAAATTAAAATGATCAGCCCAAACGATGGGTAAAATATTTACAGAGCTATTTTAACTTTATGCAGCGCACCAGTTACATACTTTTTATTTGTCACTATTGATTGTGCGCTGCGTGAAGCTACGTTTGCTCTGTCAATATCGTTATCCCCAGTTGATCAACTAAAAATTGTAGATTGCTTAGATACACAATTCTGATTACTGACCCCCAGTTGGTACTTGGTAGTGTAATGGAACACCCCAATATTATCCAAATAATTTCTAGTTTTCTAAACTTGCTTACCGAGACACCGAATTCAACAGACTGCACGCCGACACCAGTGACTGCAACACCAGCAAGTTCGAGTGTCCCGAGCCGGCCAGCAAACATCATACTGACAGTACCAATCATAAAAGCAGACAGCTGTATAACGACCGAGGCCCAGGACAGGCACCACAGATTGCTCCACTCCCATGCCGCGACCCGCTTCACCAGATCCCATTGTGGTCCCTGCCTCATCAATTCTCTCTCCCATGCTTCTGAGGCCTCCTCTTCTTCCTTGCTCAGCAGTGGCAGCGTTGTGCCTCCCATGCTTAAACTATGAGTTGAATCACTTTGTGGCCAGTTTAAATGGCAATGTGGTTGGTTGTATGATTATACCGCTAATTAAGATTTGGTAGTTGGTAGTCATGTGATCACCATCGCTAATTAAGACAGTTCTTGTCAAAATTCATTGTCATTTGTCAAGTCACATGAGATATTATTTTTATGTGGCTTTCCCAATTATGACAATCCAATAAAATAGAAAACGATAGAAGCGCACAGTTTTAAGACAGAGAGAAGAACAAAACATTCTACAATAAACCTACCCAATTAAATATTAACATTTACAATATCCAGCATGTTAAATATATAAAAAAAAATGTATATTACACTTTACAATAACATATTCAAAACGAAAAATGAACAGTATAAATGGAAAAAATAAAAAGAATAAACCCTCTTTACAAAAACTCGCTTCTTAAACCAACAGACACACACACACACACACACACAAACAATGAAAGACCAATAAATTTAAGCTCTCTGAAATTGTTGATATGTACTGGAAAAATTCGGCAGCTTATCAACATGCTTCAATGCTCTTTCAGCAATCTGTCTCGTCCTAAAATCTCCAGTCCTGAATGCCTCGACGAGCGCGCTGCCTACGCTCTGATCGCCAGCCACCTCTCTCGCAATATCCTCTACCCTCAAAATTCTCTCCACTACCCAAACTGCCTTCTGAGTTATTCCATTAGCCCTGTTCTCCACTAAAACATCAAGTATCGGCCTTATACCCTCCGCCTCATACAAAACAAAGACCCCTTCCATTATATCCAGACCATCACTCAACAGTGTGCAAAGTGCCCCTAGTGCTGCCTCGACAACTTTCTCATTTTGCTGGTCCAAACATGCAATCAACCTCTCAACTGCTCTCCCTTGGAGAAGACAGAATGTCTCTCTCATTGAACAGAAACCATGATGCACACGGCATAAACCCTGAACTGGAGCTGGCTTAGAGAAAACTTGGCAGCATTTCACTGTTGGTGGTTCTGGCACTATTGTCAGATCTTTGCTCTCTTGTGAGAGATTTCCTAACACCGTGACACAGGCAATTTGCAAATTGTCCTGCCCAGTCATTTGCAATAAATCCAAAAATACCTCGCCAAGGTCATACTGTATGGCAAAATTCAGGTAGTCAGGTTCACTGAGGCCATAGGTGATGCGGCAGAGGATGTGAGCTATGCCTTCTTGGAATACAGTGACGTGGCGGTTACTGAAAATGACACCATTCTTTATTTCAGAGAGTTTGATGGCTAGGGTTCGGAAGGCTCCCAAGTCAAAGAGCTGACGTGTTAGACCAGCCTCCCTCTCAGGGAGGTCGGCTAAGAGTTTGACTGCCGCAGTTTGTTCTTCTGTTATTATGTTGCTGTCTGATATGATGCGCATGAGGCTGCTGAGGTGGCCTGCGCTGCCTCCAAAGGCGTCAGACAGCTCTTGCCCCATGTATGAGGAAATGTTTCCCAGAAGCTTTAGTGCGGCCACACGGATGTCCCTAGAGTTGTCATAGAGTATCAGTGTCATACCAGTAGGCAGTTGGTATATTATCAGCAAGTACAACATTACTGATTTGGTTAATTAGTTTTCTTTATGTACTGATAAAAATCTTTAAGGATGTCTATTAGCTTACTGAAATATAACAGCCAGGTATTTAATATGACATCTTACTGATAATGTAGAGGCAGGTGTCCAATTAGTATATATTGGGACAGTAGTTTTGCATATAGCACGTGTCCAAGTCCGGCTTAAATGAAACAGTATGTCCACCAACGTAATTGTCAATTTCTGTAGCTTACAATTTGTAATCAAACCAGCTTTTCTTTTATCCCTTTATATATATACCAATACAAAGCCTGACCATAAGATAACAGCAAATAACTTAATCAAATGAAACTACCTGTGTACAGCCTCAATAAACTGAATCAAACTTATAATTGCACCGGAGCTCCTAACAGCCGCAACAACTTCCTTAGCTGAGGCCGCTGAATCAGTCAATCCAACCAGAACCTGAAGTAGCCTACACTCAATTGCGGGTCCCGTGTTACTAATCAAGTGTAGCAAACTATGCACCACATCCTCTGACAAGAGCGTGACCATCCTACCATTGTGCTCAAACTCAATCGCTTCCAGCTGAGCATCTGAACTCGCCATGTTCGCTAAAACTGAAGCAGAAAGTTCCTTCAGGCGCATCGGGAACTTGTGCATACCGACTGAGAAGAGGTCCTTTATAAGAGGAGGGAGTATGCCAGCCTCAATTAGGGCTTTTGAAGAGGCCTCATTGGATGAGATCTCTTTTAGGGCCTTTAAGGTTGCTTCTCTGGCTTGAAGGGTACCAGTTTGCATTATCTTTATCAGTATGGGGCCTACCTTGGAGGCTACAGTGGCTTTTGCATCATTGGCTAGAACTAGCTCAGAGAGGCACTCAATCATGGAGAGTTGTACCTCAGGTGTACCTATCTCAGTTACAAAATATCAAAGAAAAAAGGAGTTTAATAATGTTGCTGTATTTGAGAATAAAAATTTACCAGATTTTAATTTGTTTGTGCCGTACTGGTGCAACCAATATCACTCTTGCAGTAGTACCAATATATATATATATATATATATATATATATGTGCTATGGGTAGCTAAGAGGCCTCCCGTGCTACGGCTCAATATTCGACTTTTCAAAATTCTAACAGTCGATCCGAACCATTCATCTTGTTTTCTGTATTAATATGTGCTTGGAGACCAAATTTTACATTTTTTGAAAATTTTTTACTATTTTTTTAGATTTCTTGAATATCACTGTTTTTTATGGTCCAGATTTGTCTGAAAAACAGCGATTTTCAATAAATCTAAAAATATAGTAAAAAAATTCCAAAAAATGTAAAATTTGGTCTCCAATCACATATTAATATGGTAAACAAGATGAACGGTTCGGATCGACCGTTAGAATTTTGAAAAGTCGAATATTGAACCGTAGCACGGGAGGCCTCTTAGCTACCCATAGCACCGTAGCCAAGTCCTATATATATATATATAGAGAGAGAGAGAGAGATAGGCTACAGTGAGTTGCAAAGTAAAACACGTTTATACTCCATGCAATATCTTCATTTTCAAAGTTCAAATAGCTGATTCGAACCTTCCAACATGTTCTTCATAATAAAATATGCTTGGAAATTAAATTTTACATATTTTGCAATTCTTTTACTATTTATTAAGCCACTTTGAAAATCTGAAAATCCAAATAAACAGTAAAGTTTTCTGAACCACCGGATCGGCAATTTTCAAAGTGGCTTAATAAATAATAAAAAAATTCCAAAAAATGTAAAATCTGGTCTCCAAGCACATTTCAATATAGAAATCATGTTGAGCGGTTCAGATCGATGTTTTGAACTTTAAAATCGCAAAATATAAGTATGAAGTAAAATAGTTGCTTTACTTCGCAACTCACCATAGCCCATCTCTCTCTCTCTCTCTCTCTCTCTCTCTCTCTCTCTCTCTCTCTATATATATATATATATATATATATATATATATATATTCCTTTTAACTTTCAAATAGAAGAAGTCAAACTTCTATGGCAAGTACAATCCATTGAGTAACTGGCAAAATATGCCAATTCATCCGGTGGGTTGTCTAAGCTATTTATCCAGTACATACTACTTTCATAGTTTTATATGAGGTATCCACCTTTTTTGACTTGTTATGTACCTTTGAGCTATTGTACTGAGGTTTTGCTGTTTGCTTGTTCATCACACCTGTATTGAGAAAAATTACCTTCAATGAGCTTCTTCAAAAGAGGCATGAGCCTCCCATTTTCAGCCATGGGCTTTATATTAGCCTCGCACTTCTCCAGATTTTTCAAGGTACTCTCAGCATGCTCTATAGCCACTATATTCTCAGCTTTACTGCTAGCCATACCCACCAATATGAGTATCGCACCGTACACTGCACCAATTTTTTCACAGAGAGGTTCCAGTGTGGAGAGCTCGTATAGTAGTGAGACAGCCAAGGCTCTTTCTTGGAAATATTCATTTGATAAGAATTTTATTATTGTTCGTATTGTATCTCCTTCACTTATAGGTTCCTGCAAACAGATAATAGAAATATAATCTGCCTTGTGCATTAATCTTTTTCTGACATGGCTTACCCCTTGTGAACTGGAACTACCTAATTTTGCACTTGAATTTTTTTTCTGGCATAGAGCCTCAATTACACCCTATAGTAGCCAAAAGTAAAGATTAGTTACCAGAAAAACTGCATTATGTAAATAAGACATGCCTGACAAGCTTCAGTTCTGAGTTTTACATACTAATATCATGACAAATTGAAAAATAGCAAACTCCAAAAAAGTTTCCCTTCTTTTTGCACCTAATGGTTTCTGTCTTTTTGTTTTTTTTTTTTTTTTTTTTTATCTTTTTGCATTTTGACATGAAACAACTATGCTACTAACTAAAAATATTGAAGTGAAATCACAAAACTAACCTTATTATCATCATTTTCTACTGAAATCACACGAAGAACCTCCAAAGCCTTAAGCCGAACCTGTCTATTGCTACTCCTCAGCATATCAACAATCATTGGTATCAAACCCTGATTCCTTACCAAATCCTTATTCACCTCATTTCTCTGACAAATATTAATCACCTGCCTTAATGCTCCCACGGCATTTTGTTCAGAACTGATCAGTGTCAGAGAGACCCGTGCCTTTTCAAGCTCCCTCTCTGCTCTCCTCTTCCTCCATTCCTCTATAGCCATTCTCAGTGATATGCAGGGTGTTAGATTAGTTGAATTTAATGCAATTTGGGTTAACGGGCATGTGGGTTTGCGCCCAGTTTCACGGCACTCTTTGAACCATTTTAGGATGGCTTCTCGCTCAAAGGTCTGGCCACTCTCTATGGTGACTGGGTCCCGCATTACCTGACGAGTCAGAGGGCACATGAAGGCATCAAAGGCTTTTTCTTCATAAACATCGCTAGATTGTTCATCAGAATCAAAACTTAGGTTGTTTGACTCCATGTCTGCTGATGAGGCTTCTAAATTTTGGAAGAAAAAAAAAATGGAGCATTAGATGTTGAATTTAAGAGTTCAATAAGGAAACCACCCTAATTCTAGGTCAATTAACAGAATTTTGCAAAGAATATAGTTAAGAGAAATACTTTGCTGAATGTTGAATAACACAGGTAGAAGGCGCTAATCTAATTGAATGCAATGAAACTGAAGGCTGTATTAAGAATCTAATATGCAACAATGGAGATTTTTTCTCAATTTCACTATTTTTTGTCTAATTTTTTTTTTAAAACCTCTTGGCACACTTTATAACATAACCCTTAATAATAATAAAAAAAAAATTGTAGGTTTTTTTCGAAACGAAAATATTGGTGCTTGGACAGCTTGGTACAACCGTGAAAGGGTGCTAATTGATCCAATTATTTTAATAAATGAATCGATGAAGAACACACCGCTTCTTCCCAATCACAGAAAACTCACTACTATGCACACACAGCCAAACTCAACCACCCACAAGACCACGGCCACAGAGAAGAAGAAGAAGAAGAAGAGGGAGAGACGTTACCTTCTATTGATTAGAGAGAGAAGAAAGAAGCTTTGGTCAAATGGCGCGAACCTTTTATTGGCTAGTGTATGACACAGAAAAGCAAGAGGAGGATGAGGAAAGAACTTTTAGCAAAATAAAAAATATAAATAAACCATAGAAATTTGGCTGCGCCTGGAGCACGGGAGTGAAAACTATTAGTTCTTGCTGCAAACGTAAGGACCCACTTTATATGGACGTGGTTTTGTTGTGTGGTGATGCTCCGGTTCTTCTCATATTATTAGTTGTCATTATTTTAAGGGAGAATTTCTCTCTGTGCCCATGTAAACTTTTAAAAGCACAATATTTATGGAAGCATCACAATATCTAATAATTTCATGAAAAGTTAAAATTATTTATTCTATCTTTTTTTAGTTAATTTTAAAATTAAATTGACAAGTATATTCTTCTTCCTTAATTTCTAAATGAACAAAATTAAAATAATCTTAGTCAAATTAGATAAACATGCTATATGCTATGAGATCTATGCAATGTGTGTTTCAAAATATGTATTCACTGTATTCTAGAACTTTGTAGTCATGGTATATTTATTTTATAGGAGTGTTAGCGATAACTTTCAGCACATTAATCGATGTTATCTTCTCAATAAACTAGATAACAAATAGGAAGGTTTATTTTTTCGCGCATACCAACAGATTGAGAAAACTAGCAAGGAAAAAGAATTCATTTTTTCATGCACATTACTTTGATTCTCATATTGGTCCTTTTCTCAATCTAGAATATTGAGGAAAAAAAAAAGTCTCACATTGAACGTGGTACAATTTCTCATTTGAAACAAAGAGAAAATATGAATCCATTTTAAGATGTAAGCAAAGATAGAGCTTTGAAATATAAATATATCTTCAATCTTTGCGGAGTCTTGGATATTGATAGTCAAAATACAATTAAATTGAGGAAGTTAAAAATTGCTTTTGAGCAATTAATTATTTGAAAGAGTATCTTTTAATCAAATGATAGTAATTTTTGTAAGGAGAGAAGTAGAGAATAAGAGTATACTTATCAATTTTGATTTTAAAATTAAATAAAAGAAGATTAAAAAAAATATTAAGTTTTGATGAAAATATTAGATATTATAGTGTCTTTATTGAAAAATTGACTATTTTAAAAGTTTATATGGGAACAGAGAAAATTATCCCCATTTTTAAACAAAACAAAAGAAGAACCTACACCCGGAGCAATGGGGAGTGGGCCCCACTTGGCCAACTGGTTACAAATTAGCAAGCAATATAATTGATAGAATATTTGACAAAAGAAAATATTTTGAGTCAATTCCTTGCCGCTAGTCAGATATCTAGACATCTAGTTGTATTCTTTTTTCTAGAGCTATATATATATATATATATTTTTTTTTTTCTGAAAAAGTTTGGACTTTTTAAGTTCTATTTTGTAACTGCTATATAATATGAGTGAGTCTATGTAACTGCTATATAATATGAGTGAGTCTATGGTACTATGCATATTACGATTTGTTACTGTGTTACGGTTCTATATTTGAGTTTTTAAATTCTAATAGTTGATCCGAACCGTTCATCTTGTTCTCCATATTAATATGTGTTTTAGAGACCAAATTTTACATTTTTTGAAATTTTTTTACTATTTTTTTAGATTTATTAAATCATTTTTAGAATTTATATGACAATTTTGGTTGAGGAATTTAATCATTTTCTTTTAAAAAAAAGTCACAATCTTTTATATGCATTTACTTCTTGTTATGCATCATGCATTTTGTTGGCATCACGGTATATTATACTTGTCATTATGCATTGTATGTTTTAAAAATAAATTATGTAGATTTTTTTTTGTAAAATAGCACCAAATTTAAGTAATTCAATGGAACAAGCATATTAAATTTAATTCTTATGAAAAAAGCACCGATTCTGTTGATTGGTGGAGGCAGAAATACATTTGTTCCACTAAGTTTATTGCATGCATAGTAAATTGCCTCCACTAATTCACAAAATTTGTGGAGTTGTTTTTTTATAAAAATAAAATTCAGCGTACTTGTTTGCTTCAAATGATTAAATTTAGTTCTATTTAACAAAAAACAAATCGTGTATATATATGCGATTAGAGTTCATTAGATATAAAATAAAAATACTTTTGGAGGAAAAAAAAATATGGTCCAACATATCTTATTTTGTTTTATATATATTTTTTTAGTAAAGGTAGAGGTCAAGCCATCCAACTTTCTAATATTTTTATTATTACAACAAATGATTTCTCCCGTCCGGTTTTCGAACCCATGACCTCTTATATAGAGACCATGTGTCTTTGCCACTAGACCAAAGGCTAGTTTTTTTTTTATGTACTTTATTTAAAAATTTATTAATGTAATATATAATTCTTGCAATTAAGCAATAAGTATTTACAAATTCTACTTTTTTATAAAATTGATTTCTTAAGTATCATTTGAGCATAGAGATACTTTACTGGTATTAATATTCTTTACCTTAATAATGATGGTTGATGGTTGTTGTTAGATCCATAAATTAGTCGAACAATAACTAAGTAAATCACGATAACTATTTATTTTCTATATAAAATGAAAAATAATACTACCAGAATCTGGAGGTATTTATGAGGATGAAAGATTGTTATTGATGAGAATAAATCGATAGACATTATTATTTTCAATATTATTATTATTATTATTAATAACTGGTAAAAATTGTTATTTTGGAAGATACCATTCCTGTATTTATTTTTAAATTTGCGTATCGGTTTGACAAATTTGCTAAGTTTAATTTCATTTTCTTAACGAGTAGAACTAGGGTGTTCTTAACCTCACTAAGGTATTTGGTGAACTTAACTCCAAAATCTATTATATTGGTTTCAAACAATAAATATATACCGTTGAAACTGATTTACTTCATGAGTGATGAATTTACATGTAAAGTTTTTAAAATTTTAAATTAATTTTATATAAAGTCAAGTGATCAGAAAATAAATGCACTAAAATAAATTTATAAACTTTTTTAATTTTGACCACTTAACTTTGTACTAAAATAATTCAAAATCTTAAAATCTTTGCATGTAAATTCATCACAAGTATTTGAATTTCAACTACTTGAATCTGTCGTTTAAAATTGATATAATATATTTTGGAGTTGAACTCATCAAACACTTTGATGAGCTTAACAACACCCTAATTTTACTCTTTCTTAATAATAATAGTTCGTAGTATTATTATCTTGAGAGCAGATTACCTGCCTTCCGGAGTGCAAAAAAATTATATCCCTCTATCTCTGCAATTGAAATCGGTCATTTTTAAAGGATACCGGTTACTGTTCATTTTTAAATTTAGAGTTCATTAACAGTGATTCTGGAGACAGGAATTTTCTGCACAGAAAGAAAGAGAGAGAATTCGATCTCTATTATCTTTCTTTTTGTCTCTCTTTCATTGGTGTTTGACTAGGGTTGGAAGGCCGCCCCTTTAGAAAGAACCTCGCCGACTCCGCCGCGTTTGAATGAAGCCTGGATTTGCCTTTTGGAACGTCTCTTTCTATGGTCCACCTCGGTGTTCAGTCCGGATTTTGTGTAGCACTCTTTGAATAAAACATGCTGCCACGTCTTTCAAAGTTTCAACAACTGACAGCGGAGATGTTAGACTCATGAAACATATTAAGAAAGTTGAGTTTGAAATCTAACGAGTGAAAAATATAAAAGAAATAAGTTTATAATAAAGAGTAAGTCGGACTTTGAAGCATAATTCGGCTCAGACTGAGCTTTTCTCATAAAAGCTACAATTTTTATGTTTTTTTGCTTTCAGAACCTTTTGCTATTTTTTTTAGATAAGTTAAAATTTAATTGATTTGAAAATTCTAGACCATCCAAGAGTACTGATTTTCTACATATCAAAATAATAGTAAAAAATTATAAATATGTTAAATTCGATCTTTAATTGTATTTGCATATAAATATCATATTTAATGATTCAAAATGACTGCTTGAACTTTGAAAAATAAATATGTGAATACATGTCATGGATCGATTTCAGGGGCAGAATTTAATTATACGCAAGGTTCTAAATAGCTTTTATCGCGTCATAGCGGGGAGCCTCGAAAAAAAGCTATAGCGAATAGCGACGCTATAGCGAAAGCTATTCCAAATAGCGTTTTTAATTTTTATAAAAATTATATTATATATTTGTACTAAATATCAACATTATTTAGTCTCATAGAATAATAAATAATATCAAATTGATTAAAAAATTATAATATTCATATTGAACCAATACAAAGTCTAAATTGCGACTCAAAATATCTATAGTAATACTAATATCATAAACTATCGATCTTTTTCTATTTAAAATATCTTCAACATCATAACATAATTTATCTTTTTTCTATTTAAATTTCAAAATAACCTAGAAATTAAAAAGAAAAGAAAAATCATACTTCTAGTAAAATAAATAAATGATCATTGAAGAAATTCTTGTTAGTCCCTAAAATTTCCATAATTTAGCAATTATTTATTTGATTTATCATCAGTTAAAAAAAACCAAGAGCAAAATGAAAAAAATTATTATAGCGGACTTTAATTTGATATAATGTAATATTCATCAAAATTAAACAATATCTTCACCATTTATTTATTTTAAAACTCATATAAATTGAAAAAAAAAATAGCAAATGTTGCATAGCGCGCGCTATTTGCACTACACACTATACGCTATAGCGGACCGCTATTACTGCTATAGCGTCTGTAGCGCAAATAACGTGTTTTAATGTCATAGCATAGTGTTTGATCTCCAAAAACGCTATAGCGCCACTATTTAGAACACTGATTATACATATAGGAATTTAATTGAATTTTTTTTTTAACTTTTTATATAATCTAGCCACTCTTAATAAATAACATACGTTTAATTTAGCCTAGTAATTAAAACTCTATTTTATGGTTGAGAGGTCTTTGGTTCAAATCTCATTCATTACAATTGTACATTTTAATTTTCAGCCATTCTATCAAAAATTTCTAGTTATGCCCTTGATCAATTTGTTATATACATATTACAATAGTCTCACTGTTTCCTTTTTAGATGAGACTTTCTAACAAATTATTTATTTCTTCAATGCTCATACAGACATACTACACTTGCACTCAACTACTGCAGAGAAGAGTAGGTTTAGTCATTTATATATATCTTATGGCACATACATACATGTTATAGAAAATCCAAATTATATCTGTCCTTTTGTGTACATGATTGGCGCCTCTTAGTGATTTCCTTTTTTTTTTTTTGGGGGGGGGGGATTGACGTTTCTTAATTTACTGGCAAATTTTGTGATCACATCTTAATTTAATATGATAATCTAACAGGACAGATAATTATGTATTAATAATAATAATAATCTTCCTGTACTTCCCTGAATAGTTAATTAATAATGAGACATAAACTAATTATTCTGCAGCCCATTGACAGTCAATATGATAGCACCACCATAACAGTAAATTTAACCCCTCTAGATAAGCATCTGTTCTATCAGCCACTAACCTTCAAAAAAAAAGATAAGCATCTATTCTTTTATTTTCTTTTGATAATCTTGACAGTAGTAGTCAATTGGAAAGCACCAGGCAAGTTCTTGAGTTAGAAGTGGAATTGGCTGATTCCTCTTATTTGGGAAATTTAAATTGAAATATGTTGTAATTATTTCGAATGTTATATCTTGGTTTGCATGTGTTGCACAGGATTGGTACTCTGTAGTTATTGCTTTGGTCGTCTCTATCAACCATCTCAAAAAAAAAAGTTTGTGAGATTCGTCTCGGTATTGGATTTTGTCAAATGAAACTCTATGACTTACACCAGGCAAATTTTATGTGTTAATATTTTATCTTAAAACTATTATCCGATATGTGTTAAGATTCATACAAATAATTTTATGACTTAAAATTTAAATGATTATGTAAATCTAAATTGTCCGGACTAATTTTAACATAAATCAAATATTTAGGTCCAGTCCGACATTAGACTTTAATAAATTACATGTAAGATTTAAAGTATTGACATGTTAAATCTCTGTCTACAATTTGCATTGAAGTTAGAATAGCTAGAATAGTGAAATTTAAAAATAGCAAATTAGAATAGAAAATAAATAGTGATTTTTAGATTAGTATAAAAATGGTGCTATTCGGATTAGTAAAAATATTGTTTGGATTGTAAATTTGGAATAGTGAATAACTGTAACCGATAAAGAATAATGTTAACAATGTACTAATTAAGAGGAAAGATAGATAAGTAGGGTCCTAAATGAATTGTCACAATGTAGAGATAACAGAAGTGGTGTCAATTTTATAACTTCGGGACTGTGTTAGCGGAATTATGAGAAGGAAACATTTTTTTTTCTCTCTTCACACTTTCGAACAGTAGCTATTCTAACATTTAAATAATGCAAAAGATGTATAGATTAAATAATAATCTCATTCAAAAAAATTCAAATATATAATTTGTCCAAATGTTTATTAATTAGATTATGACAAAATATAAAATCAGAATAACTTTACATGTGTATTGAACATAGCAATTTGAGTTGTGTAAAATCAGAATGTGATAGTTCAGAAACCTAAAAAAGCAATAACGTGGCGGAGCCATATTCGTTCCGCTAGTGGTTGATTTAGCTGAGAAATTTTGTTTGAAAAATGCAAAATAGAGTAAATATATTAACATAGCAATTTTGGCTTTGTTCATGTGCTGCATGAAGTCAAAACTACTCTGTTAAAAAATATACACAATAGACGCAAGGCTAGTCGATAGATTCGGTGGATTGATCAGCCCACTGTTTATTAATTATTCTTCAAAGCTTATCCCGAGAAGTTCTGTAAATTATAGAAACGTAGATTTCAGACTGGGTCCAGATATAAACGGATTGTTAAGAACAAATTTATAATCTGACTCAGAGTAACAGATTTGTCAAAATCCAACCTACATCCGATCCAGTAACATCTCAACTCAATAAAATATGAGTCGGGTTGGACGGATCAGATGAATCGGGTGGGTCAACACTTAGACAGTATTTTTATACACCCCTGACTAAAGCAGATCGTGCGATCCCGATCTAAACTGAAAATTTGAGTTGACTCAGGTGATATGAATTCGAGCCAGGCTGAGCTACAAAGAAGTCTTGAGAACAAAAAAATGGAGGTTGAGAATGGAATACAGCCCGAAGTCTAAAAGATTAAAAAAGAGAGAGAGAAAAAGGAATTAAGAAAAATCTGGTCAGACCAAGAAAATAAATTGGGCCGAGAAAATAATGGCAAAATTTTAAGGAAAGAAAAAAAAAAGAAAAAAGAGAGAGGGATATTAAAAATCTTAAATAGAAAAGGGATCAAAATGAAACCTACATCATTTTTTTTTTTTAAATTAATCAACCAAGTAGCTAAGCGGAAAGATGCACAACCCGACTCAAGAGGAAGTCAAAAAAAAATACGGGCCCAAGCAGAAAGGTGCATAGACAGTTAGACACTAGTTAACTTCAGAAAAGAGTTAGCAAAAAAATATTAAATGTAACGATCGCATTTTTGCCATGTTAAGAAATTTTACTGATTTGATGCTATATGTATTTTTTTTAAATCCTACAAAGTAACAAAAAGACAATCGATAGCATCTGCTAAATATTAATCAAAATTCAATTTATGCTTATAATATGTGACTTCAATTTAAAGTTCATTATGGACTATTATCAAATTATCAAGAAAACACATTATCAAATGGTCCTCGTTTACACTGCCCAACTGTTACTAATTAAACTTGTACTATTTTTCATAAAAAAAAGTCCGTAATCCATTCACACAAAAAATACAGCGTGCCAAAAATGCCAAGTTTTTGCTCTAATTTACAACAATGAAAATTGAGTTGAACCTTCTAAGACTAGACCGATAGTGTGCTATTTTGAGAATTCAATTCCTAGTAACATTGGTTCGCAAATACATCTCTCCTAGTCTTGTTATATGTTATAACCCAAGTTGTTTCAGGGAATCCGGAGCAATCAGGAAAATACGTCTTCTAGTCTTCTTGTACCGAAATACTACAACCCCTTTATATGCAGTCCTTGGTACGCCATCCTGTAAATAAGATAAATAAATAAGTAAATTTGTCTTTTGACCGTACCTGCCTTGCCCTGAGCGATACCTTACCAGATTGATTTTTTTCTTGACATCCCTTTCGACTTGTGCATAAAATCACAATAAAAACCTCAAATTGGCTGGGCAGTAAGCACTGATTGCAAAGTCAAAAGAAAGTTCAGAGGAAGCAGGAATTCAGATTGCCCCTGGTACAGTACAATTACCAAATCTAGACCGTTCTTTAACTCTAGCACGAATCTCAAAATGGACACCCTATATCTACAATAGGCATTGAATTCCTTTTGGCCTGGCTGTGATCAAATCCAGACCGATCTTTTCCCTAATTGCAGGTACGGTACTTGAGGGGATACGAACTTGAGGAAGCAGACACAATTACAGGTGGGGCCAAAAACAATATAATTTAAAATAAAATAAACAAATTGCAATTTTCATTATAACCTTCCACTCTTCAAAAATGCCAAATTGCCGAGCGATTCTCTCAAAGTCTCTCTGATCATTGTATTGTATCCTTACGTCCTCATCCATGTTGTGTGCTTTTAGAATGGCATCAGACCCTTGCAGAGGCTTTGCGGCTGACACCTCTTTTGCAAACTTTTTCCTGAAGTTCTCCTGCCATTGATAAAATATAAATTTCCTAATAAAGACGAAACTTTCCAAGTCCATAAAATCAAATAGAGATTAGACGTATAAAAATAAGTCGTTACCTCCTTGAGGTAGCTCAAGTCGGCTGATTTCCAGTTAACCTTTAAAGCAAAAGAAAATTAAGCTAGAGATAGATATAACAATTCTAGTAATTATATTTCTTAAGTCAGTATGAAGTATATTTACTTGAACATCATTTAGCCTAATTGGCTGCAGGTACTGCTGGAAGAATTGTCCCATGCTTGATCCCTGAAAATCAACATATCTACAGTTAAAAACTGCAAATGCCATAAAGGAGCATAGGTTTATTACTAATATAAATAAGAGATTAACTTGTTTACAAATGACTGTACAACAAAAGGATATTCTTGCTAAAGAACAAAATAGACAATAATGTTAACGTTGATCTTAATTTAATCTATAGAGCTGTTTTATCATTTTATTCTCATATTATTACTAAAACAGTTTGGACTAGTGCTGAAATTAATTTACTTACATGTTCACCAAAATTATATGTTCTACAAACTTCAGGATGAATAAATTGTCGGTCCTTGTGCACCTCCTTCAGCCTCACCCAATCATCCCAATAAGTAAGTCATGTCAAGGAACAATGAATACAGTAAAAACTAATCTAGTAAAAATTAAACTATTATGTTTATCATGTTAATAAGAAATAGTGAAGGATATGCTTTAGGCCACTTCGGTGATAGCTCTTCCCATATTGATTTGGTCAACATCCATCCAAGCCCGGGAAAGAAGTCTGACCGATATAGAACCTCTACAATTTATTTAAAAATGAAATAACAGTATGGTTAGAATTCTTATTGGCATAGAAGAACAACCGAAGATACCTTTTTTGGGGGCAATTTTATGCATGCCCCTGGAATATCTAAACTATTTTGTATACCCAACATTATAGGAAATATCATGTTTACACCCAACGGAAGCCAAAAATAATTCTCATTTCTGGTTAACATGAAAAGATGGAAAACTGAAGACCTTTTCTCACTAGTATTCTATGCTTTAATGAACTAGAGAGAAGGGCGGTACATTATAGAAAATAAAGAGAAATGTAGGAAATATGCTACGTATTTTGTTAGGGCATATGAGATATTTCTCATTTTGCAGGGGTAAACATGTCACATGCTAATTCTAATGCCCTGCAGTTGATCACATGAATTTACTCTGTTTAGTACTAACCAGGGTCATATACGAACTGCTGTTGCCCATTATCATTCCAAGAAGAAACAGCCATGATTGTCCTTTAATAGCAAAATATTAATTACTAAAATGAAAAGTCAGTTTCCAGAATTGAAAATATAAACAAGACATATGATGGTCCTTACTTGTCAGTATCAAGTAAAGTAGCAGTGGCCTCGAAGTATTCAAAGAAGTCTGGTGCAATTTCCATGTCATCTGCTTACCAAATAAAATGCTCAATAAGCAATATGTATAAGCAATTACAAATATACAAAGTGAAAACATATAGAAGCATCACCTTCTAATATAATCACTCGATTGAAGCTACGTTTAACAAATAATTCATCCAATGCCCACTTGTAATGCCCTGGATTAGCAAAAGCCTTACTTAATTATTATATAAAAAGGAAACCTAAAGGCAAAAAGTTGACAACAGAAAAGGACAATTACTGGCAATCTTGTAATATGCAATTAATTCTCCTGGTCTTTCTGTTTCCACTGGCTCAAGATCAATGTGCTGGAAAGATTTCAACAAATTATAAGACAATTAATTCAGTACAGTTCAAGTTTGTAACTTTGTCTCAAAACAAGGATGGAACGGGACACATAACAAAACCTGCATGAATGTGACATCAGTGAAGCTCATGGCTTTGTTTTTGACATCAGCATTTGTACCATCCTATAATATAAGAAGCAGACCTGTTAAACCACAGTCTTTTCTCCTTATTTTCTCTGAGTAAAAAACAATAGATAACAAACCAAGAAACTTCCATAAATAGTACCTGAGATATGAAAAGTGGGAATTTTGAAGCAACTGAGGTTTGGTATCTGGAATTCACAGTTTAAATTATAAAAAGACCTCTCGGTGGTTGATTCAAAAATTTAGTTCACATAAGATACGTGATACTTGTAATATATCTCCCAAATGTGAACAACAAACTGTTTAGTATGTTACTGCTGACAGGATTCTAGAATCATGACATCCTATTATTCCACGATTACCTCTATCATACTAAGTTACTATAAAAGGCTGTGTAATGAATCAAATGTTGACATGCACAACAACCTACTTGCCTATGATAATTTCAACGGACAGGGAAAATAAAATAAAAAAGAGTAAATTATTACTTCAAGATAGATTGGATTGTCCTTTCTAGATAGTCAGGGCGATTGCAAGCCATTACCACAACAGCTGCTACAGGGACCTAAGCACAAAAGGGAGGAAATAATGTGAAGTTTGTAAAATGTTACTCTACAAAGGACATTTTTAAAAGTCAAGGGAATGTAAAGTGAAAGCTGCAAAGAAAATAATTAAGAGTTGTAAATAAAAATTGAAGTACGGACCTCGTCTCTATGGTTTATTGTCAGTTGAAGCTTTTCTGCACTCAAAGCAAGAATAGTTAACAGCACAGCCAACTTATCACACATGTAAGCAATCAAAGCAACAATAGACATAAAAATAAATACACTCTACAGCTTTATGCATCTTTTAGTAGCTCAAGTTTGGAAAAAAGAGGTGCCTTGACTCTTGATTAAAAAACAAAACTGAAGGTGAAGGTGAAGAGAAAAACTGGAACTGTAAAGAACACATACTTTGAAGATCTTGAATTAGTGTCTTTAGTTGAGCACACTCTTCATTTTTCCGTAGCATCTTTTCTAAGATAAGACCAAAAGTTCATAGTTGGAATTAATTATAAAATAATTGAAATTAAAGGGCAGATCTGTTTTTAAAAGGGACAAAAGACTGGGCCCAGGAAAAAAACCTAAAGCTTTCCTTGAACCTGGATTGGAAAATGCATGGCTGGTAACAGATGTAAAGTGTTGGGACAGCCATGTAATGTATAATGGTAGTTTGGACCTTCTATTTCATTAATGTTCCTCTTCTAAAACTTATCATATGCACTTTCTTCTTCACTTCTATGATTCTATCATAAAAGTTTGTTGAATCATTCAAGTGTCAAACTAAATACAGGACACAAGATAAGAAAAGATAAAATCAATAATGTTACCTTCTAAATCTACAATTCTTTCCTGTTGCTTGCTTATTTGATCAATTAATATTCGCGACTCACTCACGCATTGGTTTTCAGCCTTTTCCTGATTAAGAAAAAGCATAGTACCTAAACATTAGCAAACATTCCATATTGTGCCAAGATATAGAAGTAGAACTCAGTTTATAATTTTGTTTGCACCAAGGACTACAATACGATATGTTGGTATCGAACTTAGGAAGGTCGTCTGCTGTTTTTGCCAAAACTTTCCTTTTGCAGCTTGGATTTTCTACTTGCCCATTATTTATCCTAATTACACAATTCAGTTAAAGTGACTTGAACTATGTCATGTCCAAGCTCAGTTACAGTATTGATTGTGGGTCTAGTGTTGAGGCTCAAGCAAACACTGAAAACAATATATTGAGGCTAAATTAACGTATACTGATGCTTAAAAAAACAAATCAGGGATTGGTCAAGACCATTGGCCCCACTGGATAAGTAGATGACCGATTGAAGCTTAATTTGGCTAACTAAGAAGACCAAGTGTACTGTACTCTCTCTTTATCTTACCAGCCAGGTTCAGTATCAGTATAATTTTGACACACAGGACCACTATTTTGAACATACGTTAAAAAATTAGAGAAAAAATAATAATTAGGTTAAAGCAAAACAGTACTTACTATCGCTGCTAATCGATCAGCATAGTGTGATTGCGTTGCAAATAGGCGCACCTGATAGGAGCTCAAAACAAATGGAACTACCAGATTAGATTGCATGATGGTTGCGACTTAATCAAATTTCTCTAGCTACTTTTATTCAAATGAAATGCAAAAGATTGCTCAGTCTCAAAAAAAAACACAAGAAATAGAACAAATTGCAACCAAAGAAACGAACTAAGATCGATCAAACAGCCCAAATTAACGATTCAGAAAGTGGACATAGAGAAATGTAGAATTCTATGCTGTTAAAATCGCATCACAGATTCTAACAAGTACGCATGCCAGGAGAAGAATCATAGAGAAGTCGATTTGAGATAGAGACCTGGATGTAGATAAAAATAGCGGCTACAACGAGGAAAAGCAAGCGTATGTCCACGATGCTTCTTGCCATTTTTTCTCTTTGTTAGTTTTTTTTTTTTTTTTTTTTTTTGTTTCCTCGGGTCAATTTGGCGGGGCGAAGAACATAGTCGCTCGGATCTGGGATTCTGGGTACGATGGAGCAATGAAAGAGAGAGAGAGACGAAGCTTTCTGATAAACCGGTTAAGTTTTAAAAGACTTTGGTATTGACTTGTCGGAGCAGCTTATATAGAGCTCAATGTCAATGACAGTTTAAAAAATGGAAATGCTCAATACTGGCTAAAGAAAAATCGGAAGGAGCTCGCAAATTGTATGTAAAATCACGGAAAAACATGTTTTTGCGATTATTCGATAAAATAAATAATAATATCAACAGCTTGGATGGAAAATGTAGATAATAAGTAAAGGGCTCCATTGGTTTCCATGCAATGGGATCAATTTTACTCTAAATTATATAAAATGTGATTTATAAATATATAAATTTTGAAAATAAATAATGATCAAACCACATACATTCAGAGCTGGTCTGTTCGGTTATCACTATACGTGTGAAAAAAAATATATATATATATATACAAAAGTGAGTTATGGTGAGCTATAGAGTAAAAGTAATTTTTTACTTCATGGCAAGAAAATTTTATTTTGAATATCTAAATAACCGATCCGAACCTCTCAACATGATCTACATATTGAAATGTGCTTGAAGACCAAATTTTATATTTTTTTTGAAATTTTTTTACTATTTATTAAGCAATTTTGAAAATCGCTGATCTGATAGTCCAAAAATTTTTACTGTTTTTTATTGTTCGTCCAGATTTTCAGATTTTTCAAAATGGCTTAATAAATAGTAAAAAAATTTCAAAAAATATAAAATTTAGTTTCCAAGCATATTTTATTATAGATTAAACATCTAACGGTTTGAATCGGCTATTTAAACATTAAAAATAAAGATATTGAGTAGAGTATAAACCCCTTTTACTATATAACTCACCATAGCTCATTTCATATATCTATATATCTCACTCAGAGTGAATTATTTTTTTTTACACGCATAAATTCAAGTCCATTTTCGTTCCCACTTAGTAGCCGAACATGTCCTAAGTGTGCATCACTGCATCCGCTTTTGGGAGCGAACAGATCTTCTTGGTCTCTTTTTTTACTTGAGAAAAATAATACATCCTATTTAGTAAAAACATAAAGTATAATTGCTTGTAATGGTAATAAATTTTTTTTACAAATGACAGCTATAAGTCTAAAACAATGAACAACGAGTTGATAAATGACAAATTTTATAATTGTATGCACTTTTTCCAAGGTTTAGATCGGTTGTGACAGTGTGTATCAAATTTGTTACAATTTGAAAAGCTATCACTAATTTATATAATGATTAAAAAAATTCACAGTTTTGTTATATTAATATTTATCCCTACCCAAACAATTTTCAAATTATATAAAATTTAAACACATAATTTATCTAGTTAGAAAACATATAATTTTATCTTCAATTGTGTTAAATAAAGTTAGTTGTCACTAATTGCTTGTTAATACATCCCTACCCCCAGGTTATAAATGATTTTCTCTTTGTTTGGTATGGTTGGAGGGACCATGGGCCTATGGATTCAAATGAGTTGGGGATGCAAACAAATCGGATATTATTCGATCGTATCCGAATTAGTATCTGAGAATTTAATACGGATATCTAATATTCAAATATCTATGCGGATACGGATACGGATATGATTTTAAATTTCAATTATTTATATCTGAATAGTAAATATATACTATATAGTTTAATATATATTAAAAAAAAATTTATGTTATTTACTATTATAAAAAATAGATATATATATCTGTATCCAGTTAATATCCGATCCATATCCGTATCCAAAAAAAAAAAAACAGATACAGATGATTTTATCACTATCCGATCAGTATCTGATCCGTTTGCACCCTAAAATGAGTCTTGTCAGAAATTGGAGCACCCCAACGGATCAAGGCCCGTAGTTCTGCTGATTCTCAAATTATCTTAAGCTAAATGTCTGCGGTCTCTGATCAGTCACTACCAGAAAAGCATTTTTACCAAAATAGACCCGGCCTGGTTATTTACAATTTTTATACTAATAAAGTATATCTGTCAATAGCATTAACCAGAATTATTCATCTCCAGCTTCAACTACAGTGGATTTGCACTTTCTTAAAAAGAAAGCTCTATTATTTTTTTTCTCAAGTAGTATGTTCAGAGAGATCCAACTCGAGAATTATTTCAACCAGAATACAATGCTATTGGTGCAACAGTAACAACAAAACGAGCGTTAAACTAGGAGTAGGTAATGTAAACTTAATACAAGGTCCAAAAAAGAATAATTTGCAACTGCATTATACAAAATATCTAGAATTTATAATGGCACATATGCACAAATATAATCCCTCCTCTCATACGAAAAGAGATGAAAGATATATAAAGAATGTCACACATCACACACGCACAAATGAGCCGTCCAACAACAAACCCGTAGATACCTAGTTACAAAAACAAAAACCTTAATCTCAAAAAAGAAAAAGCAAACCATCCTCATAATAGAAAACCCAGAAAGAAATGAATTATCATACCATGCAAAGGAAAGAAAAAACAACAAAAAGGGATCAAAATGCGCTCCAATTAGCAGTACCATGTCTTGGGCTATTGTTATCTGAAAATTTGATAGGGCCTGAGCCGAAGGTGTCGTTATCATCAAAAGTGTAATCCCTATCAGTTGTGCTTCTCATTGAATCAAACCTTGCAAATTTATCACTTCCTGAAAGATCAGCAGTGCTCCTCATTGAGTCGAACTGAGATAATTGATGACCCCCCCATGAATCAGATGTGCCAAAAGTCTCCGTTGAACCAAATGGATCAGAAGTATCAAACGGGTCAGTGGTGCTTCGCATTGAATCGAACCGAGAGAATGTTTTCTCAGACCCAAACTGATCACTTGTACTGTTTGTTGTATCAAACCTCCCAAAACTGTCCCCAAATCCTTGGTCAGTAGAGCTACGAAACGAATCGAACCGACCAAAAGTATTATTTGAAAAGATGTCGCGGGATGACCCAAATGTATCAAAATTGTTCGAAAAATTATCGAATGAGTTGTTGTCATCACCGGCCTCACTATATCGAGGTGAGAAAGATGAGTTGTTGTACATAGGGGTTGACGGTACTGACGAATCAAAGAATGATCTTTGTGGAGGCCCATTATTATTGCCAAAAAGGGACATAGGGGTAGATGGTACAGAATCAAAAAGGGATTTTGGGGGATCGTTGTAAGTCGCCGTCATTGGTGTGCTGGGGACTGAATCAAAAAATGATTTTGAGGGATCATTGTAAGTAGCCGTCATTGGCGTTCCAGGGACCGAATCAAAGAAGGGTTTTGACGATCCTGTTTTGATGGGAAGTAGGTTGGCCCCACCGAAGAATAAATCATTGTTGTTTTCATTGTCCTACAAAAATGAATTTTAGGTGACAGGTGAATTATCTCCAAAAAAAAAAAAAACCTAGAATTAATTAGATGAAAATACAAGTTATTACAAGTAATTCAGCAGACAGTAGCTAGGTATTTACTAATGGGTGGAGTTTTTGTCCACAGCCGGTTCTAAACCATCCGATCTGTTCTAAAATTCACACGGACGGTTTGGATTTAAAGAACCATTTAAATTAATTAAGTTCTAAATATGTTAGCACGAATCTTAAAGCATGTCAGACGATTTAGGCCCAGCTTTGGATGGGACTTTGGACAAAACCCAAGTCCTTTACTAATACAAGTTAAAACACAAACTGGGCTTATGCAGTTCAAACAGAAAAATCAACTGTACTGGATCTGAGCTGGTTAGACAACAACATTCTTCTTGTTCTTAAACAATACCTTATCATTGAAGTTCCATGTTGAGTCAGCATCATCGGCATTATCAAACGATGGTCCCCAAGAGTGCTCATACTTATCACCAGAAACAGATGACTCAGCACCATCACGATCACTACAAATTTAACAAAATCAGAAGGTACAAGTTGATCAAGAGGCATTTGTTTTCTGTACTGATCCAAAATATACTACACTGTAAAGTGGGGCTGTTAAGTAGCACCAATTATCCCCGTGAAGACATGATGCATCTTAAATTAAGAAAGATATACTACATAAGAAAGGAATACTAAATCACACGAGAATATTTGGACTAGCTTGGACACTGCTCTGGCACCTCGTTATTTGGTAGTAAAATCATCTCCTATACAGAGGGCAAAAAGAAAGGTACTTGTTGTTACCTGATGCTTTCACTAGCACGAGGTGAAACATCATGAAAGATGCTTGATTCTTTATCTTTTGCATTAAACCCATCATTGTTTTTCTTAGGAGATTTCTTTGCTGGACTAGAAGGCACACTTTTTGGTGACTGCACCTTTTTATCATCAACACTGGAAGTGGGAATTACTGAATCACCCTCAGTCACCTGCTCTTTCACAGGTGGTTTCTCAGTCATTTCATCTTTGTTTTCTATTGAAGAATCAGGAGATGCCTCGTTTGTGTTGGCAGCTTCTTTCTTGTCAGTCTTGTCGGGTTGAGTCTCTTTTTTAGGTTTTTCTATTTCTATGGTCAACTCCTTTATAATTGCAAATCCTGAAAAACAAATAAATTAGGTACTAGTTAGCTGATAGAAAAAAGACATACTATAATGAACATAACATATTGTAATTGGGCTTCTAAATAGCATGCTGTAGCGTTTTCGGACCATAAAAGCTATGGTGGTATCGGCACTATAGCGGCACAATATGAGCATAGCGCCGTATTTTTAGCTGTTCCGCTATGACGCAATAAACGTTATTTAAACCTTTGATTGTAATACATGTTATGTCTAAGAAATGTGCAATTAAATGTACCTCCATCTTCAAATTTGTCCCACTCATCATCCCACTCATCAGCGGTCTCAAGAATTCCTGGCTGCCAACCTTCAGTATGGAAACAAATAATAACAGTTATTTCTTTCTTCTAACTTGTCTGGGAATGTGTTTCTGTGTGTGTTTTCTAGAAACTGAATACAAGGTCATTCTAAGCAAAGAAAAAGAACAGAAATGGATGTGAGAAAAAGAAGTACCAAATGGAAGCTCAGTTATAGTTGTGGGCTTTGTTCTGAGCCCGTAAGTCTTGCACTTGTCATTAAGAGTTTTCATAACCTCTTCAAGGTCAGATTGAATATTCTTAGCTCTCTCCTGATTCGAAAAAGAAAATAAGAAATAACAATATGAAGATATGAAGGATGTTTCATGGTCAATTGATCAACTCAAAAGCTCAGTTTAGTAGATATAACAGTTTTTTCAAACAAGACTATCAGCCTTCAATCTGGTACAATTTTTCAACAGAATATATGATGATAAAATCCAGCAAACAGGCTGCCAACGAAGTTAAAAATTGTATCCATGCTAACGAATGTACTTGTAACTCGACAACACAGACTGAGGAGAGAGAGAGAGACCTGAGCAGAATCATCTCCTTTGTCCCCTTTTTGCAATTTAAGGATAGCATTGTAGATCTCCATTTTCTTTTCCTGAAGTATAGGCAAAATATTACCAATCAGAACATCTTATATAAACAATATTACCAGTAGACTATCTGAAGCAGCAAAGATGTCTTTACACAGAAAAATCATATAAAAATGGATTGGGATTAAATGGCAACAGGAATAACTTGACATTTTTTACAACATTTCTCAGGTCAAAAGAAACTAAAAAAAAAAAAAGTTGTAGGCATGTTTATCATATTCCACCAAACGTCATTAAATATGGACCTTTTCAAATTTTGAGTCACCTGATAAACAGTGACACTTGTTAATCATATTTCAGCAGTAGGATTTCAAAATTACAGGTTCTTTTTTACGTAGTCAACATTGTCAAGTAAATCCACCCTCCACCGAACCCAACCATAAAAAAGTGCACCTATAAGCTGTCCAAGAATAAAGCATACAGTATGTAAAGAAACCTGGTTCCTAAAAGTAAACCACCAGAACTAAACCAACAATAGTTAGCTTATTTTGCTTCAATTTATGGTCGGTTCAAATCCATCAAAACAACAGAAAAAGTGCTCACACCTGAATTTCTCTAAATGTAGCTTCCTCCAAAGTCAATCTGGAAGCAACATCTCCGAGTAGTTTACATTTATCCTCATACTTTTTAGACAAAGAAACGACCTAAAATAGTATATACAGAAATTAACAATGTTCATGTACAACCCGAATGAAGACATATCATTTTTAATTAACTATAGAGCAGTACCTCGCGTTTATCAGAGGAGACCCGCTCTGAGATCTCATTTAGCCTGTTATCACACCTACTTTTGTAAAGAATCTAAAAATAATTATAACAAAAATGGTCAGAAATAATTCTATTAACAACCAGGCAAGTACAATGACCAGCAGAATAAATTTTACTTACAAGCTCTTGCATCTTAGTGCGGTAAAATTCATTCTTCTCCCTCGACTCGATGATTTCCTTCTCCAATTCTTGAACCTTTTGTTTGAAATTACAAAAAGAAAAGAGAACAACTATATGTAAAAACACCGTGCTACCAATTGATCCAGAAAAAAAAAAACTATCAACAAATACGGGAAAAGAAGTTGTATGTGTACCTTTTTTTCAGCATCTGCAGCCTCTTGAAACTTAGAACTCAAGGAATTTTGCTCCTCTTTGCTTAATTGATCGGTTAGGTGCTTCTCCAAGACAGGGATCTTTGACTTTGGAGGCTCTTGTGGGTGTGTCCCATCAGATTCTGGTGGGCCACGTGGAGGTGGTTTCATCAAGCCAGGTTGCATCATCATGGATCTTGGACCTGCTTGTACCCCTTGAGGTGCAAGACCTTTTCCACAAAAAATAATTGGTACCTTCTTAGACTCTTAAATTATGCAATCTTTTGGAGATATCATTCCATATTTTTCATATTTCCCAAAATATAAAATAACAACAACATTGAAATTAGCACCCAAAATATTTCTGGGACATGTAATTAAAATCCAACCATTGGCAACATTGGAAAGATACATTTACTCAAAAGTACTGACAGTTGTACCCTTAACTACCTCTATTTCCTAAACACACCTCGACCCATATGGCAAAAACCGCTAGGCTCTATGAGCTCACAATCAACATAACTTGGTCCAAAATGTCAAATAGGATTGTCATTATATTCAACAATATTTAATATCTCAGGTTTTGGATAGTAATTATTATGTTGGGGTAATGCCATGGCAGGCCCCCAAATGTGGGTTGTGACAAGTTGACCCCCGAACTTTAACTTTTCACAATCACAACCCCCCACCCCTCCCTGCCCCGCCCCACCACCCCACACACACACCCCACTATGCAATCAGTAACGAACACCCCATCCCACAGCAGTTAATTTACTATTAAATATCTATTGCAATCAATTAATGACCAGAACAACCTTGGTTGTTTATATAATAATATTTAAAATATCTAATGATTTATCGCTTTTCAATTTGTTATGTTTAGGAACTTGCCCCCATTGTTTCTCAGCTTTACCTAAAATTAACAGCTGGGTATTAGTTAGATAAACCCAAAAATTGTGCAGACAATCAGACATTACTTAATTCCATTAGAAAAATCACCTCTTAAAATGCAGTGAAATAGTGGGTATAACCTTGAAAGAAAGAAAACTGGCCAGTGTGTGGTCAGTACCTTGAACTTGCTGTGGGGCTGGGCTGGTGTTGGAGGCAGAAAATTGACCAGTGGAAGGAAGAGAAACCCCATCAGACCAAATTTCTGCAGGAAGTTGGTCAGGAAGGGGCCGATGCTCACGATTTCTCTCCATTAAGTACACTGCTGAGCAGAATTCTCTGAATGACAGCATGCCATCCTTATCCTGGTCCGACAGGTCCCACACTTTTTTCAACACCTCTGAAACAAATCCATTTGATGGATAATTCAGTTGTTAAGTTCAAGACTTGGGCACATGAATCTGGTAAGGTGTTAGTACCATTACCATACCATACCCACAGTAAAGGTTGTTACAAGACTTAAGCATAACATAGAACCGCAACTCAAACAAAAGAAGGAAAAAAACCATTGAGAGAGAGAGAGATAACTGGAAATAATTATTACAAGTTTGATAAAATATCTTATGTACTCGTACCATTATATAAATAAGGGTTGAATCCATTGACAATTTTGACAACTTTTCAATCAAGCTAAAAATTATTAAAAAAAGAAAAGAAAAAGATTTATAGGTATGTGGTTTGACTTATGGATTGGTTGTGTATCAAAAATCATGCAATTTGAGTGTTATTTGATACCCCCATCAAATGCCATTAAATATAGACTGTTGCAAGTTTCAAGTTGCTTGATAAACGGTAAATTTTGCATCAAATTTTATCATGTTTAATACGCGAGATACAAGTGTAGTATAGACCACGTTCAAGAGGTCAGCTTACAAAATTGTAAGTAATTGTTGCCAATTGCCATAATTTGTCAGCTTGAAACATTGTCAATGGATCCCAAACCTTAAAAAAAAACATATGGTAATTCCAGTACCAACCTTAATTATGTACTTGCAATTTGAGCTAGTAAAATCAACCATTTTTTTCAAACATATACTTATCACCAGGCATCTAGGAAAAAGAAACCAACATTAGGAATCAGAAAAGAAAATGAAAAAGGAATAAAAAATAAAAAACCTCTAGGAAGCTTCCAGCTGAGAAACAAATTGCGTGCCTCTTGACCACTAATCTTCCCATCTCTATCTTTATCCACCTTAATAAAAACCGTCATGTACTTTTGTACGTCTGATTGCGTTATTTTTGGCCATGGAGCCTGAGCCAGATGACCTGCTCCAACACCAGAAACAGCTGGCACCATCCCAGCACCAGAGACAGTGGGTCCACCAGTAAAATTCGAGACAACAGGTCCTGACGAAGCAACAGAAACAGGAGGATTCATTCCTGTCTGTTGCTTCGGTGGTAACTGGTTCCCACTTGCTAGAGTAGTTGATGATTGTGGTATGGGAGAAAAAGCAGCAAATGGGTCAACAGGTGCACTGGGGACAGAACTGGAACTGGATGTGAACCCATTTCCTGATACAGTCGGAGCCTTTGAATCCTTGGCTTCTCCACCAGAAGTCAGACCAAAACCCAATCCAGCATTTGCATTGTTTGCAGGGCTAGCAAGAGGCGCCACTGGGCTTCTCACCTGTGACACGGGTGGCATTACCTGTGCCTGTACCGATACAGGTGGACCCCCTGAGGGCGGTAAGTTCCTCTTACCGGAAAACCAGTCAGTCGTCAGATTTGATGTATTCTGAACATGATTTTGACTGGCCAAAGGTGGCTTTTGACCCATCCCTAATGGGCTCGGACCAGTTGGCCTAGGACCTGCATGAGGGGCAGCTTGTTGCTGTGGAGTTATTCCCCGAAATGCATTATTTGGTTGAGTAGGGATTCCTCCTGCTACTTGAGGGGTGGGTGTTGGTATGGGTGGACGTGCTGGTGTTGATGCTGGTACTGGAGCAGGTGCAGCTGCACTGAAATTTATTCTTGGTGGTGGAATTTGTGAAGCGGCTGGACCAAATAAAGCCGAGTTAACTAAGTCAGTGGTTAGCTGACGGCCAGTTTGTGCTACAGTGACAAGCCGCAAGGCATTGTAGAACTCAGGTCGGCCAAGGAAACCTTTTCGGGTTTGATCTGCATATGTCCATACCTGCCACAGTTAGAACAAGCAAATTGTCAGGAAGTGACTAGTTGTTGCAAGTTAAGTGCATATTTTCCCTTGAATCAGATTTGATTAGGCATTGTAATTTATCAAACTTTAGTCAGGTAGACCATTTGCCTTCTTCTAGTAATTTCTAAAATGTTCTGGTCCATATAAATCTAAGAGGTTTCTATCATGTTCCAACTTACAGCACCTATAAAATACAGGATAGATTAGCTAATCATGTATTGATATGATAATACTCACAAGTTTGTATTGTGATCATAGATTTAAATTACCAATCTAGTTGTGACATGATCTTATGCAGGAAAAGGAAATCGACTTGCTGAGCTTCTAAAATGAAGTACAATTTAATCATTTTTTTTTTCTGAATCTTATGTCAATCGTTGAACTACACTTTTCTATTTGACCAATATCTGTCAGAACTCTGACCCTGTTCAGACCACAGAAATGGGAATGTTCTCACAAGCAACTTGGTAGATTTGGACAAAGTAGGGCACAAAAGGTCAATTTTCTAACTATTAAGCTCAAGTTATAACCAAGTGGTAGTACTTTGGAGAGTCAATTTAGGAGGATACAACAACTCTTAACATTTCACCATAAAACAATACGAAAATGCATTTAGAAACCAAACTAGCCAAACCACATCATCCCCAGCAAAAACCACTTTATGCAGAAAGAGATGTAAATTATGTAAAAACAAAGTTGCATCGGATCGGAACCTGAGCGAGTACTTGCTGGGGCAAATTGGATCCTTTAAAGAACGCCACCGCCTCGTCTCCGGTGATCTTACCATCATGATTCAGATCCGCGGCCCGGAAGTAGGCGTCGAACTGATCCGCACTTGCTGCTGCCATGAAGATCCGAAACCCGCAACTGAAGCTCTTAGATCCAAATTCTTCACAGACGAGAGAAGTTGCTTTGCTAGGGTTTATGCGACTTAAATTGGGGGTAAATTGGAATTTGAAATTGAGGAAATTAACTAAATCTCTCCTCTCAAGAGAGAAGAGAGGGAATCATCCAAAAACGAAGGGATCTAGAGCGAGCGAGGCAAACACGAAGCATCGGTTGGGTCGGAGGGGGAGAGAAGTGCTTTCTGGTCTCGGGGTATTTTAGGTATTCTTTATTTTTCCTTTATTTTTAATTTTTTTTATTGTTATTGTTATTGTTGCTTCGCAGTCGCACCGGTTTTTTTCTGAATTCGTATCCTCTGCATTAACTTAAAAAGGAATCTTTTAAGTTAATACATCTTGACCGTCAAATTATCCTTAAGATTCGTGTGAAGTAAATCCTCACTAATATTAAAGACCCCAATGTTTTAGGCAGGGCCCGGATGGGCTCCGTTTACAATCGAACGGTCGATATCTATTAAATCGAAAGATGCTCTATTGAGTTCATGCAGACGATGCGGGACTCCTGTTTTTCTAGGCTATAGTTTCTCAATCACTCCCTCACTTTTGGCAATATTATATTAAATTATCTATTTTGTGGCAGACAAAAACTATGGAAGGACTGTAACGATAAAGTTTTTTTTGTTAAAGAAAGAAAAAGAGGGGATGATTTTTTTCATAAAATGGTGCCAACTAGTTGCTTCCAGTCTAATTGCTTAAGTTAAAAAGAAGAAGGTTCGAATGACTTTTTTCTTGTCTGTGTTTTTAATAATTATTTTTAATAAAAAAATGTAAGACTTAAATATTAAAATAAAAACGTTATATGTAATAAATATATATATATATATATATATAATTTTTCTCTATATGTAATAAAAAAATATTTTTTGTACTTTTATATGAATCAGTAAGCTGAAAAATCAACATTCATAAATTATCTACATCTAATGTGCATTTGTGTAAACTATTGATAACAATCAAAATAAAAGCTGAAATGTCATAAATTTTTGCATATACATAGAGAAAATGATATAAATCATGATATTTTAATTTAAAAGTTGAAGTGATTAAAGCTTTAAAACTAAATAAATAATGGAGACAAAAAAAATATAAATATTTAAGCCATTTCAAGTTAAAATAATACCGGTCTAACTATTTGGTTGATGGTGGAAGAGTATAATAGTAGAAGAGTAGAATAATAGAATAGTGGAAGAATATAGGTACATAAATCAAATTCATCTCTTGAAAAATGTTAATTTCTCTATTCCACATTTCGTATGGAATAAGGAATAAGGAATTGGTTCACAGAGATATAGAGGAGTGACCAATATGTAAAAAACAAGAGTTTAACTGCATAAGTTCAAATCAATTTCACTATTTGTAATTCTTCAATTTCATTCATTTCTTCTCTTGTTCAGTAAGAATAAAACATTTTTTCTACTTTATTTCTCTATTTTACTCTTACCGAAGGGACCCATAAAATATTAACATAGCTATTTTAGCTTTACGCTTGTCTAACCTCAAAAGACATAAGACATTGACAAACCTTCAATTCCTCCAATTCCAACTCATCTAACCTCAAAAGCTTGTGCATTGATAAACTCCATATCATAAGGTAGCATTAGATATAGCTTTACAAAAATTATCTCCATTATCCTTACAAAAATAACAGTTAAAGGAATTGTCTTTCACCTACATATCAAAATGATAATTTACAATTACCCCCTTAAAAAATATTTAATATATTTATTCTAAATGCTTTATGGTATTTCTACTTCGTAATTTTAGTAATATTTTTATTCGTTGATGGTATACACCAAAAAAAAATTATACCATAATAAAAAATAAAAAATAAAAAACCTCCGTTTTAGAGAAATTTCACCTTTATCCAGCCAATCTGCAGCCCCACTTAACGGGCCGCAGGGGATGTTTTGGTTTGTTGTAACATGTAAAGTGGGACCACAAATTGGCTCTACGGTCCCCTCGCCCCCCCCCCCCCCCCCCCCCCCCCAAATGGAGCCACAGAGCCAATCTATAAGATGGGTAAAAGTGAAATTCCCCCAAAATGGCAGTTTTTTTTTTTATTTTGTTATTATGGTATTTAAAAAAAAATTCAGTGGTATATACGTATCCAATCTTCATAAATCTACAAATTTATCACCTACAAATTAGAAGATATTGTAATATACAATTCAGCTTCATGTAATTTTAACTACATATATAACAACTCACAAAAGAAAATTCAATAAACTCAACTAAACCACGCGTCATAAACAAAGAGGTAGAGTATGTATATATACCTTGCCAACCTCTTTTAAGTAAATTACTTTTTTTTTCATGATTTTTCTTCTTTTTGTGAAACAAATGAAATTTTGAATTTTGAGAGATAATTAATCTCGCTAAAATCCCACCAACAAAATAAATTTTTATGGTAAAAGGATTCTGAGAAGTCGTTTCTTTTTGCTAAACAAACGACTTTTTATTTTAGTTTATCAAAAAAAATTTGTCTAAAGACTAAAGTCTCAAAAATTAAAGCATTTTATATATGGAAAGTCAATATAAAGAAATTGTTAAAACATCATAATTAGAAGAGCAACTATCCCCCTTAAATTAATACATCTATATCTTTTTCTATAAGCATATTCTATTTCTCATTGTTTAGCTTTATTTAATGTAAAAGGTACCTAAAATAATTAATAGATTTTTGCTATTTTTCATCTTAAAAATATTGTTAATTGAACCCCCACATTGAGCTAGTGGAGCTTGTAAATGTGTGGAAAATGAATTCCGAGTAAGGTTTCAAAATCACAAGTCATTTGTGCCACAAAATGCCACCATTTTACATTTTCATTTGTATTTGAAATTTGAAGCCCAAGTATCCGATTCAAAGTGTTAATCTTGTTTATTTTCAAGAGAGATGCATAAATGTAAAATTTTATGATTTTTAAAGTTCTTTTTGTACTAGATTAGGATTTAAAAAAAAATATGTTTTAAAATTACAAGAGATGCATCTGTGTAAAATTCTTATAATTTTTAAAGTTCATTTCATACCATGTTATGATTTAAAATTTAATATTTTAAAAATATGAGAGATGCATCAATGTAAAATTTTATGATTTTTAAAATTTATTTTGGACTACATTAAAACTTAATAAAATAATGTTTTAATCTGCCATTATGTACTAGATTAATTTATTTTCTGACAAGTTCATCTTGGATCAAATGAACTAAAAAAAAAATCACAAAGTTTTGCATCAAAACATATCTAGTGAAGAATAAGATTAATAATTTGGTTTCGACATTTGAAGAATAAAATTTAAAATATCAGTGAAACATAAAATTAAGATAGTTTGTGACTTTGTGGTAAAAAATTAAAGCCCTTCTTAATGAACTAAACCATTTTTTGATGTATAAAAAGACTATTTAATGAGCTATGTTACATGAATACGGATACTAGTATCATATCCAATATGACATGTATACGGTGGCAAGTAATCGATCATACCACTAAGATATATGCAGGGGCGGATTCAAAATTTTCATCAGTGGGGGGCAAAAAAATATCGAATCAAATTTAAATAGCTAATTGGATTTAAACCCATTAACTAATGAGTACTCTATAAAAAAAAATTTTAAATTTTAAAAAATAATGTTTTGACTTATACTCTCCAACGTCATGACTTATAATTTATGATGCTCTAATTTATAAGTATTCTAATTATCAATCATAACTTAAAAAAATTATTTTGATTTTAACACTAAATTTAATCTAAATTACAAATCAAATATTCAGAGGGGGACAAAAAAAATTTCAAAGAACGAGCGAAGTCAATCAGAACCGATAAATTACCACTAAAACTCAAAATTAAGAAAGAACAGCTGCCCCTCAGAACCATGGAGGTCTGCCCCTGGACACACGTACTTGTGTGATATTAGATTAGACAGCTTTAGTGTTGAAACCAAAAATTTGAAAATTCAAAATTTCATCACTGTTTCGTAATATTCATAAATTTGAGGATTAGACTGAAAACTATCTTACTTAATATCTCTTTATATTTGCAAATTGCCAAATTGCACCCCCGGGCCCCTTCACTGACTCTCTCTAATTTTTAGATACATATAAAAGTGGATCACCCCCTCTCTCTGTTTTTATTTGTGAATCCAAGAAAAACAAAAACAAAAAATATTTTCTTTGATTCGCTCTCACACCACCTTTCATTTTCAATCTCTCTCTATCTCTATCTCTGGGCTGTTTGGTCCTTATCAATTTTACTTGTCTGCTGAATTGCATTTATCTGATTAATTTGATATTAGCGCATAATCATGATTTATGTGGTAAATATCATGATTCCTAAATATATTTTATTATTTACCGAGTTAGTTAATTTTCAATAAATTTAAAATTAACGCTATTTCAATAAATTTGACAAATTGCATCTGATATATATGAGTTGGTCAGATTCTTTATAATTTTGGCACATTACAAAGAAAAACATTAAAAATGAAATTCAGATCCAGATTTATATATACTGACATGGTAAGATGAGATCTAGACCGTTTATTTTAATATGACATGAAATTTAAAAACCCTCCCAAAAATTTAAGACATGTATCCTTCTGTCTGAGAAAAATTAGCAACGGACGGTCCAGATTAATTCCAGTTTGACTAAATTCAATCTAGTGTCTATAAAAGCTATAAGGGGCCTGTTTTGAGATTCGTGCCAGATTGAAAGAACAGTTCAGATCTAATATGGTATTTATTCATTTTCCTCAATTGTATAAACTGCCGGAAAGAGAATCCGTCCATTAAATTGTCTTTGAATGAAATTAGGGTCCATTAAATTGATAATTGGCAGCAAATTTAGAGTTCCAATTCCTTTACAGCACAGCACGCCGTGTAGCATACCTACTGTCCTTGGATTTATAAGAGATTTTATACCCACCAATCTTAATACAAACAAGAATAATGATGAAAATATTTCATCTTATCTGAATTTATAGCACTAGTGATAGTGATAGTAATATTCGGTCTATTCAGTTGAATACTTAGTTGCACTTCAAATAAAAAATCTATATTTGGTCTGAATATGTAGTTTAGAGTATATTAATAGTGGTTCATACCACATTATTACCGTATACTTGTTTATATATATATATGAATTCTCATTTAAAATCCGTATATATAATCCACATAAAAATCCACATATGCAGTATGTAGTGCTTTCCGCATATCGCATATAAACCGAATATTAAAACACTGAGTGATACAACCTCCAATTTTTATTTTAAAAGATAAAAAATCCAATTATCGGTAACAAGCTATTTATTTTTAGATCTCATGATATCGAATCAATAATTCAGGCTTATTAGAATATCCACACGGACAAATCAATAGTTCGGTTTCAGTAATTTTTTGTAAGTCTACCAAAAAAAAATCCAAAAACTATCAGTTCTATTGATTTTTCACGTTATGTGATGTAGTAAATTTGTAGAAACCAGTGAGACTGAACTATTTAAGATAGGTTCGGTCCCATCTATTTATCGAGAAAAAAAATATATCTTATTTTAGACAAATAAAATTTCAATTTCTAAAATAAAAAAGTTGCACAATCCCCAAATATATACAACTGTACATTAATTAAACCACCGCCATTACGTTAGATCAAGACTAATGACAAAATAATAAGATTGGATCAAATAACTATACTAAATCCATGAACATGTACTACTTGCAAAAGAAAATTATTTACTCAATTTGATGATGCTTTTCAGTAGCTTGCTTAAGAAGAAGAACACCTCTTTTTCAAAAAAAAAAATAATAATAATAATTTATTAAGATGTTTTCTTATAATATATTTTATATTTTATTGTTCGACGAGATGATTGCTGTTCATTGGTACAATTATTCTCCATCTGAGTGATCTCTGATCTGACTAATTTAGAACTATTTCAGGCGGAGATAACAAACTGTAGAATTTCAGAGCAAAACCGACAAATTCGAGGCGGAGCAGTTGGTGTGGGGACCAGTCGCATCGGACGATTGATAAAGGAAGCGAAGCCAATATGGACGGCTGAGATGATCCCATAGCCAGATGGTGGAACATTACGTCAGGACCAGCTCATATTTCTGGAACATCGACGAGTGACAGCAGATAAAGCACGCGAGAATTATTATTGAATCTGTTGTCTTTGCGTGGGTAGATCCAAATATCTTGAATTAAGTTATAACGAGGTTGATCTCATTTATTATATTTCTTAAAAGACAAAAGAGAAGTGGGTTTAACTTTACAAGAAGAAACTGTAGAAGCATTAGATGTGTTTTTTTTTTTACAAGTGGTATTAACAGAGCAATTTTGGCTTCACGAGTGCACTAACTATACGCTGCGTTATTTTTATTCTGTAGTCTCTGCGCTGTATGAAGTCAACACTGATCTGTTAAAAATCTTATACAGAGGTGGTTGTCCTCATTTCTCAAGGCTGGTTCTTATTTTTGAACGGGTCATTGGCCTATTTTCATTTTTGAATTTTCTTTCTAGTTCAAATTAAAAGTGTTGTTTTCTGACAAATTTGGACCATAAAAAAATAACAATTTTCAATAAATTTTAAAAAATAGTAAATTTTTTTCAAAAAAATGTAAAATTTGGTCTTTAAACACATATTAATATAGAGAACAAGATGAACGATTTGGATTGGTTATTTGGACTTTGAATCCGATTATTTATAGTCCAATGTACAAAATGCATATATATTGCAATGTACCGTAGCTTATCTCTCTCTCTATATATATATTCTTGCACTAATAAAGAGTGAAAATATTGTTTGGTAATGAGTAATGACAATATAACAACAACAGTAGAGTAATAACAAGAATAATGATGACGACAACGACGATGATAATGATATGATTATAGTGATGGTGTTGATTATGATAATAATGACTATGAGAATGCTAATAACATATAACATAATACAATTACTAATAACACTTGGCAGCTTCAGCTTAGCTAGTTTGAAAAAAAATACTACTAATAATCATAATTATAATTATTATGATAATAATGGCATCATAATAGTAAATCTAATAATAATAATAATAAACAAATGATATAAAATAAGAGTTGGGCTACGGTGAGTTGCGAAGTAAAGCGACTATTTTACTTCACGCTCATATTTTGTGATTTCAAAATCCAAACGACCGATCCGAACCGCTCAACATGATCTCCATATTAAAATGTGCTTGGAGACCAAATTTTACATTTTTTGGAATTTTTTATTATTTATCAAGTAATTTTGAAAATCGCTGATCCGATGGTCTAGAAATTTTACTGTTTTTACTGTTCACAGCAAAACAGCAGTTTTAAAAAGTATAAAATTTAGTCTCCAAGCACATTTCAATATGAAAATCACATCTAATAGTTCGAATCAGTCGTTTAGACTTTCAAAATAAAAATATAGCGTGAAGTAGAAACGTGTTTTACTTCGCAACTCAAAATAATCCAACTCATAAAATAATAACAAATTTTATTTCCTGCAGCAATATATGTTATTAAACCCCATTTGGCATGCCATTTTACTATTTTGCTTGCCATCATAGCTCATATACTTCCGACAAATTTTAATGTATAGCACTATTTTAGTGCTTTTTCTTGATTTGTTAAAGGAACCCTATGAAAGTATATATATAATAAAAATGATTCTGTTGACTTTATGGTTTATATAAATTCTCAATTTAGATTCTAAGTTTTCCATTATGATTTAAAAAAAAATGTTACTCTAAATGAGAAAAAAAAATTGACCTTTACATATCCAACAACACACATGTGACTTTATTATTATTTTTTGTTTTTGTTTTTGTTTTTAAGCTTTCTTGGACTGGATTTTAGAAAAGTTGTCAATATTGTCCACTGATTCAGTTGTCACGGACTCCTACCAAAATTATTAAATGGGTTAAAATGCACCATCTTTTTTTTTGTGCTTCTAACGTGCACCTTTTTATCATATTTTTATTTTTAAAGTTCAAATAGTCGATTCGAATCTTCCAAAGTGTTCTTCATATTTAAATATGCTTAGAGACCAAATTTTATATTCTTTAAAAAAATTTTACTATTTTTTCAGAATTTTTGAAAATTATCTCTTTGTTGAATTTTTTTATTATTGTTTAGTTTAATAAAAAATTCTAAAAAAAATAGTAAAAATTTTCAAAAAAATGTAAAATTTGGTCTCCAAGCATATTGTAATACGAAGAACACGCTGGAAGATTTGAATCAACTATTTGAACTTTAAAAATAAAAATATTAATGAAAGGTGCACAATAGGAGCACAAAAGAGAGGGTGCATTTTAACTCTCTTCTAAAAAAATATATCATGATAAAACAGAGAAAATACAATCTGGGTCAAACATTTTAAGTAATTTGACCGAATTAAGAGTAGTGTTTAAATTAGCAACCAGCAATATAAAACTATATGAAAGAAAGTTACGTTAATCCCAAAAATTGTATATATATTCATATTTGACTAAAAATGTTTGACTTCTACATTAGAACAAGAAAAGTACATACCATAAGAAATTTTACCATCAAATTTGCATCTCTCACTACGTGACATAAACATAAGTCTTCTACATTAGAACAAGAAAAATATATAACCAAAGTTTTAAATAGTGCACAATAGCGTTTTCGGACCATAAAAGCTATTGCGCTATCAACCATATAGCACGCTATTTTGTACTATAACGGCACTATATGAACATAGCGCCATTTTTTAGCCATTCTGCTATGATGCAATAAACACTATTTAAACCTTTGATATAACATAAGAAATTTTACCATCAAATTTGCATCTCTCACTACCTAACATAAACACGATTATTTATGAGAATAATTATAATATTTTCCAAAACAAAATTTCATACACATACAAGATTGTTTTATTTATTTTATTTTCGGAGATGTGTATGCAGCTTTTTGTTTGGTCAAGATTTGTTTTGATGGAAAGAGCCTAGCACTAGCAGTGCCCATGTGCAATGGATGAGCTCTGATTAGCTGCTTTTCAACAATATTTTTTCAAATCATGCATATCAACCATGAATTTAATCAAATCAGGCATGAAAACTTGACCAACAATAATTTACAAATGTACAACAGTTGAATTCTACAATGGTACCAAACCTTTTGTTATCATAATCAAGATTATTGATGATAGTTACCAGCACATTCCAATTTATAATCAGATTAATTTCATTATTATAGTGTAATCCATCTTTCATGCAAAAATTCAATTGCCAAGTAATCAGAACAAAGAACTATATCAACTCTAAACTGGTATTGACTAAACAAATTAAGTGGGAAACAGATAGAACTCTCTTTCTGGTACCAGGTGGGAAAAGGTCTCATCAGCAAGCATCTGGTACCAGTTTTGTACTTGCAGCTGATAATGTAGCCTTACATAATTACAAATAAAAAGAAAAGCAAGATAGTAAATAAAAAGCAGGACAGCTCTGTTCTATCAAAAATCTGTTCCAAGATATAACATAAGATCAAGCAATTCACACTGTAAATAAATAACAAAAGAAGCAAGCAGGAAACAAAATTAAACGAGACTCTGTCTGCTCTCCACCTGTGAAAACATACATATCAACAAGCAAACCTAATAAAAACACACCAATTGAATTCATATTCAAACATCCGATCTTACCAACTAAGCAACGCAACTACTTCAATATTAATCATCTCATCAGTACTTGTTCAGCTTCCATCCCAGGCATAAGTACAATTTTACTTAACTCACCATTAACTATTCAGCTTCCACAATAGCTGATGCCTTGGTACCAGTCCTATGCAAAATGTTTGTGTCAGAAGCACATTTTGATGTTTTAAACTTAATGCATCTCCAAACCGAAGTAAGTTTGTTCGAATTTGAACCATCTTTTGAACTATTCTGATTTTCGATTTTCTCTCTACAATCCACAAAATTGGTTTTTGGTTTTAATCTCTTTGCCTCCCTCTCATCAACTCTGTTCAAAAACAACCTTTTTCTCTTTACTCTGGGCCTCTCCATAGGACATTTTTCATTTCCCCCCTCATCAAAATCAGGTTTGGCACACACAACCACTTTCTCTTTACAAGTTGAAATACGTGGTGAACTATTCATGGCACGGTGTAATTTCTTAGCAACCTCTTCATCAGAAAATCTAACCCTAGACTTTGAACTTGTTAACTGTGTCACCTTTTTCCTATCACTGGAACAATTTGCCGATTCTTCAGCGTAGCATAAAACCTCCATAGATACTTGCTTCTTCTTCAACTTCGGTCTCCCCCTTACCTTACTTTCATTTTTCTTACCAGAAGAAAGTGAATCTAAAACTTCGAGGGCTTTTTTGGCATTCTGCTTTGCTTTCTCTGCTACAGCAGCTTTCTCCATGGCCACAATTCTTGCAGCAGCAGCGGCCTCTGATGCAGCCAGAGCAATTGACTTTAGAGAATGGATGGCTTCTTCTGGGGACAAATTATGGGAATTTATTATCTCACGGATGCGGAACCCGGTTTCTGTGGAAGTGAGTTGAGCAGGGAGCTCAAGATCAATATTTGGGTTCGGGTTTTTCAACCCAGCTAGCAGTCTCTTACGGGGTGGTAAACGGGTTGCAAGATCCGATAACTCCATTGAATTTGACTTGAATGTTTATAAGATGTTTAGATCTTATTGCTCCATTTGAAGATTCACCTCAGTTGAAATTATGTATTGCAATTTGGTTCTACAGCAAAATCCTGATCAATTGAGCAGCATGAACAAACAATATTTCAAAACTGGAATCTGGTAAAGAAATATTGAATCAATTAACCCGTGATTACTCAAAAATATCAATTAAAAGACAAAATTATACCTTAAAATCAAAGATTAAAGTATCCATATATATGAGATCCAGTAAAATTAGGAGAAAGAAAATCAATTAATCAAATGATACACAATTGAAACAATAATCTGGGATTGTGAATTCTACCTCAATGATCTCGAGGAGGATTTCACCTTAGATCAGAGATTAAGAGGCGTTAGAATTAGGGTTTTCATCACCAGTTTTGATTGTGGCAGAGAGAGAGAATCCCCAAAACCCATGAGAGAGAGGTAACCTCTCTTATATATATAAGGTCGCCTCCAGTGTCGTTGGCCCTGGGCAAGCATGAATTGACTGAAATAAGACCGACGGTTTGAGATGATCCTGGCCGTTGGTTGGAGATAAAAGGAGCTGATATGGCGTACTTACCCTAGGGGTGCAACCGGGTCCGATAATATCCGACTGTATCCGCATCTGTACAGAAAATTAGATACAGATATCCGATATTCGAATATTCGTGCGGATATAGATATATTTTTGAATTTTAATTATCGGTATATAAGTAGTAGATATATACCATATAGTTTATCATAAATTATGAAAATATTTATGTATATATCTACGGATATTTAATATCCGATTCGTATCTATATGTATCCGTTTAATATCTGATCCATATCCGTATCCAAAAAATTAAAAGGAAGCTGATAATTAACCCTGCATCTTCTACGTACCTCGCATAAACTTTCAAAATAATCATGGGGAGACCGCTCAATCATTAATAAATTGCTAGTATTTAATTTAAAGCATCAAAGTATTTATGTTGAATTTGCAAGTATTAATTTCTATGCAATTGTCTCTATTTATGATAAATCAATCCATTAATTATCCCCCCACAAAATTTCCTTTTTTTGTATCATCTCTGCACAACTGGAGACCATTAAATAAACAATCCCCTTACCCAATAATAAATACATGTCAGTTATCCCCGCACAACTAGAGACCATTAAATAAACAATCCCTCATCCAATGATAAATATTTCTCAGACATAATCATAAATATTTGTCAGAAACAATGATAAATATTTTCTTGAACATCAATAAACATATAAACATTTTAATTGCAACTTTCAGTAAAACATCTAAATTAGATGAATATTTTATGTTACATGGATAAATACTTGATGATACAAAAATGAATATTTTGTACTTGAAATTGTCAATAAGTAATGTTTAATCAAATTAATGTATCATAATGTCAAAGACAATGGTAAATACTTCTCAAACATAATGATAAATATTTTATTGAACTTTCTTCTTGGATTTGTCAATAAATAATGTTTACTAAACAAACAGATAAACATTTTGGAGACAATGATAAATACTTCCTTGAACATCAATAAACATATAAACATTTCTTAGCGGGGATTGTTATTAGAGGATAATATAATTAATGCGGGGATAAATAAAAATTATTAACGGAATAAATGGGAGGATAAATGACAACTAAGAAAGTTAATATTAAGAGAGAGTGTGCGGGGATAAATGAGAGGTGGGAGGTGAGAAAAATAATATAATTATTCAAATTAAAAAGGGATACATATATGGTTTTACCACTATCCGATCCGTATCTGATCCATTTGCACCCCTAACTTACCCTGATGGAATTAGTTTTTTTTTTTTTTTTTTTGCCAGTAGCACAAAGAATTATTAAATTTTTTTAGGGAGTAGAAAGGGTTCTCAAAGGAAAGATATTAACAATATTTTTTTGACTTCGTGCAGCACTATCGTATATTTTTGTCATTTTGACGCTACTGTCCATACACTGTAGGAAAAGTGGAAAACAAAACAACATTGTCAATATTTTTTATCCAAATTTTCCACAAGCTTAATTCGGCTTTTTCATTAAAAAAACATGCTCAATCCAAAGCTTATAAAAGTAAACAATAGAGAGATTTCAGATTTTTATCTAGCAAAAAAAAAAAAACAATTATATTAAATGCTTGTCATGTGAAATTAACACTAATTTTAAATATTAGTAAACAAACCAATAATTGTACAGGTGGCTTAGAAAGTGGACATCCCATTTGGTAAGGGAAATGAATGGTTAGTGGTTGCATATAAGAGAACGTGTTTCCAGTTCAATTTAGAATTTGGATTGATTTCTAAGGTTATGATTCTTTTTTTCTTGCTTAAATATCTAGTACAGTTGTGGTCCTTGGTGGGTAATAGGTTATTTTATTTATTTTTTCTTTGGAAAAAAAAAAAGATTGGGACGTTGGGTAATAAGTTTAACTCTGACCAGATTAAAAAAAATGTGAGATTTCCTTTTTTTTTTTTGCAATTTATTACACCATATATACGGCAAGTAATTTGGAGAAAGCTCCTTGTTAAAATTATTGATGGCAAATATGACAACACAGAAATCATTTGCTAACCGTTGTAGTTTGCAAGAAGAAACCTTTTTCAGCAAATGTTTAATTATGAAGGGGCTCCATTTGCAAATTAATGGGAACTTTCTTAAGTTTCAAATAATATACTAGTTTGGTAAATTTGAGGAATTGAAAATGATATTTAGACTGAAGTTAGTATTTTGAGCTTATCAATATAGTTGGTGTTAGTTGGTGAGTTTAATTTTTTAATTTATTGAATTGATTTCAAATTATAAATCTGAACGTTAAAATCAATCTATTTCATTAGAGATAGATTTACATTTTAAATTTATAAATTTTTCAAATTTATCTAGTAAATATTTATGTGTTAAAAGAAATAAAGAATTTGTAAGTTATTTTAGTAATTCGTTTTCATCATATTTTGCCACCCCAAATTTGCACTTAACAAAATATCAACAATTAGTAAATTTAGCATATAAAGTATAAACACATCACTCATGATATAAATTAATTTTAACAAGTTGAATTCATCATTAGAAATCAATCCAATAAAATTTTGAGTTAAGATCACCAATTATCTTGTTAAGCTTAATTTATTTAAAATAAGCTTGCAGTATTCTCTACCTAGATTGCATCATAATTAAGCATTAGAACTTTTAATAAAAATAAAAATAATGAAGCATTAGAAATGTTCTTATTAGAAAATAAAAAATGTTTTTTTTATTCCTTGGAAGTTTTTAACTTGGTAGCATTCTCCTCCTTTCAACTATTAGCAAAAACCATATGCTACCAACATTTTTCCAACTACGTTAGAGCATTTATATCTCAACAACTCAAATGAGTCTGTAAATTATAAAGTTTTTAATTTTCATATCTCTAAAATTAGTTTTAGAGTTTCTATTAAACCACATTAGTAATAAAATTAAAAAAAGAAATAATTTCAGCAATCATTTAACTAGTATAGAATTTATCAAGAAACTTTCCTGTATAGTTTCTAAATAAGAAACTCTCCACATCTTAGAAATTGCTACATCAAATTAAAAACTCTCACAATATTAAGGATGTAGATACTCCTATAAATTTAAGTAGGAAGAAACTTGTGGCAAATGCTTGCTTTAAATCCTGAGAGGATAAAAATTACTCTTTGAAAGGCAACTTATAGAAACGAATATGCTTCATTTCTTTAACTAAGAAACGCACCATTGTTTCTCCTTGGTTGGTCTTAAAAAACCTAGACAATGGACCCTTTTTCAAGTTTTAATGCTATCAACATCAGCAACACATGGATTGAAATTAATTGCACATGCTTATCATCACATTAAAACCATACATACACAGGAAATTACAAGGCAAAAGAAGGAATCACCTTAAGGATTCAAGTAGACAAATTTCTATATATCGAGAGGTTCAGGTGCCATAGATATCAATAGCTCTCTTAGCACTGGTTATATCTATATATATATCGGCACTGGCTTAACCGAACATGTCAAAGCTTTCCCCTGGTCGAAATTGGCAAAAGGTCCCTGGACTTTCCATTTTTCCCATGTAGTGCTCCATTCCTACATCCACTCGAAAAAAGTTAAGATGGGAAATTTTGATAAAAGCAAAATAAAGGGCAATAATTAACATATAAAAAAAAACTAGTCTGCTATGACTTCAAAACCTCTGGCTTATTGGTGATTGCACCATTGTGCTGATTTTCTGTCTTGTTAATCCAAGTTTGGGATTTGCTCAAACACAAGCCTTAAATCGAAACTAAGATGGCTTGAATTAAATCGGATCGAATTGCACAGTCCAGAATACATAACAGCAAAATGGTAACATCACATAATGAAAGTGTGAAGACTAAGTCTGGTACCAACACTATAGGTCTAGCATGAAAAGCCAACTTAAAGGGGATACAAACAAGTTTATCTCGGTATTGTTAATGAGAAGCCGATCTCGGTACCTTTCAGCTCTCTTATATAACATTCAGACTGTGCACGACATACATGCATATGCATCTTCTTTAGTTGGTAAAGAAGTGCTTTTCTTCTTTTGAAGAATAAATTTGACATGATGTGCAAATAAAACATCGTCCCATATTTACAAGAAACACTTGAAATTTTGTGAGTTATGTGAGAACAAAACCATATGCATGAAGGCTCAAAAGTTTGCTGTATTCCTGATTTTAGTTTAACTTAAGCAAATTCAGCAAAATATGAAGTCTTGCACTAAAGAAAGTATTATCATGAAAACTGCAGAGGCCTTGCTGGGACACTAAATTTGAAGTCATTCGTGCAAACTCTATCATTATTTTAAACCACTGTCCCCTAAAATACAAAATTAACAAAATGGAAAACAAGGAAAAGACATACTAGGGTTAGAGAGGATATTGTCATAGAAAGACAGGTGGCCTGAGCTGCCAGACGACCTCGAACTGTCATTAGACATCATATACGCCGCCCCACCACTACTACCAACTACTCGATGATTATCTTGGTCAAATTGTGCCTCGTCATTCCTCTCCATTGCATAAACTGAAGTTGAGATGGAGCTTGGTGATTTATCAGGCTTCGGCTTCTTCTCTCCCGTAGGAGAATCCTCATCAGCATCAGCCTCAGAATCCGCATTATTGTTTGGCAACAGATTAGCCACCTGCCAAGATGGAATGGTAAGCATAAAAAAGATCAAGGTAACGGATTTGGGAAAAAAGGTTCAAAAGAAAGAAATGTCATCATCATAGGTGCTTTTGGGACACAAAAGTCTCCCACTTGAAAGCTGTGCTCTACCAGCATCATGTCAGCTCGTCATGCATTTATATGCTGAGAAACAAAAAAGTAGGAACTAGTATCTTTTGTATTGTGGCGGTAAATATGTAAGAGCTAATGATTGTGCACGAGAGTTTGTCTCTGTGTATGTGCATGTGTGCATGTTTACTTGTGCCTCTTGAAAGAATGAAAGGAGGGAACTTATAGATCACATACTGTAATATTTGTATCAGTAGTGTGAGTTTATGGATTGCATATTGTAAATATTGCTTTCATTTGTTACTTCTAGAGGTATGGGGATCACATGTATTAATCTTCTGTGAATCATTTGGGGCTCCTCAATTCTACATTCCTCAAAAGAAATTCTATAAAAATAATAACATTTATGATGCATTCACTGCTTTTAGCAGAACAATTGATCCTATAAGCAATGCTTTTTCTCCACTCCTGAGTGAAAGATACTATTGTTGACAGATTATCAGAGAGATGAAGCCTAGAATTAGTGTTAGTCTAAACAGGGTAGGTCTTGTTAGGTTTGAGATTGAATTTGGTACAATTGAATTTCCACGGTGGATTTGTGTTGGGCTAATAATGGCTTGCAACCCCCTTCACTAAATCCAATAAAAAATAGGAAAAAAGGAAAAAAGGAAAATAAAAGGATAATATAAACAACAATGCCAAGCACAGACCTGTTTTCTCTTGGAGCGGGCGCGGCGGTTTTGAAACCAGTTATAAACATTGGTTTCAGAGATATGGCCGTGTTGAGAGAGTTCATGTGTGATCTCTTTGATCTTCTGTTTGCTTGGAGTGCCAGTGCCTTGCTCGAAGATCCGTTCAAGGATTTGCAACTGCATCGGGGTCGGGGTCCACCGCTGCCTAGCTGTTATTTTGTGGCCCCCAGGCGTTACTAATGGGTCACAGTACAAGTTACCCAGCCGCATACCTATTGTAATTGTCACTTATTAAGTATATTTGTATATCAGACGATGCTTTGAATGTTTACTATAAAAAAGTAACAGTTTTTGGTGTTTTTTTTCATGTCTTTATTGAGAAAATTGGCAAACTAGCCAATTTTATTACTGGGAATAAGCCATAGCCTAGTTGGTTCCATAGAATTTAAAAGGGTGTTCTTCTAGCATAAAATGGAATGATCTGCACACTTTTTGGAGAGCTTGAAAGAGGAGTTTAGGAATTTTAATTCAACTTGCAGTATTTATATTCAGTTGTCAGTCCTCAACTTTTCTAAAAATATCAAGTTGGTCCTCAAACTTTCATTTGTACCACCTTGATCCTTGAAACTTTCAAAATAGCACCAAACTAGTCCTTTTATTTTCCAAGAAGAATTAAGTTAGTTATTCCATCAAAATTTTCGGCTGACATAGATTATTTATTTCACATGTGAATTTTGGTCTGCCACCTGGATTTATAGTTCACAAGAATGATATAATACAAGTCTATATTGTTCAATAAAAATTAAAATAATTATTCAGCACTATTGCAATCAATGTAAACTTAGGAAATGAGCGGATGCAAAACTATAATATAGTATAACATATTATAATAATTAGCACATCAAAACTCACTTTGATTTTTTTTTTTGCTCCATATATACAAGTGGCAGATTAGAAGTCCACTTGGCAAATAGAACAATCCACATTAGCAAAAATCTGATGGAGAAACTAATTTAGTCCTTTTTGAAAAATAAAGGGACTAATTTGATTTCTTTTTGGAAGTTCAAGGACTAAGTTAGCGCAAATGAAAGTTACCAATTTGGTTCTTTTGACAAAGTTTGAGGACTAAAACCAGAATATTTCCTACTTATAATTGAAATATATATATTAATTGACCAGCCCATTCTTCTAGTCCATCTTCACATGGGTAGTTCAAGTATATAAAAGACACTAACAACTGAAACAAAATAACACTATATTAGGAAGAAATAATCAATTTAGCATGTATGAACTGCCTAACTTGGGACTTATGAATAGTAAAACTAGCAAACACACCAGGCCATTTGCATAAGCATCCCAACAAAGAAGGGAAATTAAAATCAAAGACAACGAAATCTGCAACAGTAGTGGAGTTGTGGGTAGACCAAACACATCAAAAATAGATGAGAATTAGGTCTAAAGCCTCGCGTTGCTTCATCCATTTATTATCGATCTTGTGATTTTATTTTCATAGATAAAAAATCAAAATGTGTTATAATTTAAATGACAGTAAGATTTGAACTATAGAATTATCTTTCGCATTATCTTACTTCTAATATAAAGATAATAAAATCGTTAATTAAGGTTTTAGGAAAAAAAAATCATGAAATTTAAAAACATTAATAATTTAAAAAACATTAATAATTTAAAATTTAAAATTTAAAAGTCAAAATAAAACCATTGGATATGATCTACATTATTTTATCTATGCACGTGTAAGAAATTATGACATTTTAACTTTGTTTTGTCATCAAAAATTTGTAAAAACGTACTAATGTAGATAATTTCTATAAGTTGATTTTCAACTTATTCATTCACATATAAACAAAATCAAATGTGAAAATTTTTTATTCACATATAAATTAAATTAAATGTGATAATTTTTTATGAGTACATAAAGAAAATAACATAGATTACATTTAACAATTTTATTTTGACGTTTATAATTTAAATTTTGAGTTATTAACATTTTAAAAATAGAGATACAGTAGAGACATAAAAAATGCAGACATTTGTACTCTGTGAAGATGATATATACAAATAAAATTATAAATAATTGAAATCATGATTGGTGGAAGTTTGTCGCAATTATGAATTATCCAAAGCAAAAACTAAATATTAAAATCACGTTTATTATTCTCTCCGTGGCTTCAGCCAAACGACAGCCAAACGACTTTTAGTTTGACAAATATTCATAAAATTCGTCACCACGACGGAGCAACAGGAGATCCAAGTCATCCAACGGAAGAGAAGGAAAACACTGCTCACCCGCTGATTGGGCGAAGTGCTTTGCGGGGACCACGCACAACACAAAACGTAACTGATTCTGATCCGTTACATTGCGGGAAACAAAAGAATATGCTACAGAAGATCCTAGAGAAGAAATTCGGCACAAAAATCACAGAGAGAAGAAGCTGTTGGCAAATTTGAAATTTTTTTATAAATCATAATTAAGAAAATTAATTTTAGCAAAGTAGTATGATTATTTTTTTCTTTAAAAAAACAAAAAGACCGAATAGGCTATTCGCTCTTGGATTTTTACTTTTTTTTTGAACCAAATAGACTATTCGATCCTTCTGTTTTTTGTAAAAACAAAAAAATAATCATGCTGGTTTGCTAAAATAAATTTTATTAATTATGGTTTATAAAACAAATTCGGCAAATTTAACCAAAATAATAGAAATGATAATTATTTGGAGAAAACTATGTGCTAGTAATGAACCACAAATGATGAAATACATTTGTGCATTGCACGAAATATTGCAAAGGAACAGGTTCTCTCCAGTATGCATAAACTGAAGATGAGATGAACCTGAAATGTATCTAACTTTGACTTGTATGCTCCTCTACGGCTCTAACATATTGAACGAACTAATTCCATTTTATAAATGTATATATAGCCTACTAAAGAAATCTGATAATTAATTAAGGCATGTGTTAAATGATAACTCAAGTACAAGAAACAAACAGAGACGTACTTGGACCAAAAATGTTCTAAATTTCAGCATGAATTGAAGATTTCACATCCAAATGTATGTCTGAACATCAATATTAGAGACTAAAAAATTGCGAGGTTTGGAAAATAATTCTTCAAAATTGACCAGAAAAACGAAAAAAATTGGATCAGAATTCTTTTTTCGAATAAAAATCTAGATCAGAAATTACCAGCAAGAGAATCCTGTTGTGCAGTTACAGCCTTGTGCATCTCTACTAAATTTTCACAAATCGTGGCGTAAATGGAGATCTGTTTGCGAAGCAGCTCCAGTTGTTCGTCAGTCATAACCTTCATATAAGGCACATTGTTATCTCCAATTGCCTCGCTTCCTTCCATTTGACGATTTCTCCAAAAATCGCTTCAAAATTAGAAAATCCAGTGAGAAAATAGAGCTCCCTTTTGTGGTTCTGCTTCTATGAGCGACAAATCGGTGGTAAGATCAAAAATCCCTGACAGAAAGAAAAGTCTGATTGATATCTCGCTTCAGAGCTGATCAGAGAACGCATCGAGATCGAAGGTTTTTGAAGGAAATCTGGGTTTTGGATTTTTGCTTCTGTTTGTTTTCCCTAAAAAACAAGGCAAAATATTGTTTTGCGGTTTCGACGGGTACAAAAAGAACAGAGGTGGTATGAATGGCAATAGTTGAAAAAAAGGGAAAGGAGGGAAAAAGGAATGGCCCAGCAGGGCAAAAAAGGAAAAGGAAAAGGCACGCGTGCTCTCTCTCTCTCTCTCTCTCTCTCCTCTTTTCTCTCTGGCTGTGTAATTGGAAAGAGAACAGAGAGAAAGCGCGCAGTGTTAAGTGGGAAAAGAACAGAGAAGAAAATTTTCGAGAGAAAACGAGAAAGAAAGGGAGAGAGAAGTTTGTCCGAATTCGTATCCCCTCAGGTTACCTGACTGAGTAGAATTGAATCGGACGGTCCGAAAATGGTTGGCACGCAATCTCAAAGCACAAATAATCCTGCCCCCTGTGTCATCCCGAATCCCGACCGGGTGAGAGTAAATCTGAACTGTCCATTTCAATTGTGTTGAGTCAGGTACCTGGGAGGATACGAATCCAGTTTTGAGGTATTTCTAATTTGACAATGTGGAGACTTTTCCCTCGAGAACAAAAAAACACAATATTTAATATTTAATATTTATATTATCTTAATTCCCTACCTAAGTGAAGACGTCGGTCGCAAATCCGAATCCTCTCCATTTTCCTCTACAGTTTCCAGTTGACAAGGGGTACGGGAGGCTCCGTCTGTTGCGTAAATGGAGGGTGAGATTGTGAAGGTAGAGCGAATGAGGCTGAGGTTGTGGTGGTGTAGGGATGTGATATGGTCCGTGTTGAAATGATGGTTACTAGCCCCTGCTTGACGTTAGTGTCAATCCATTAGATATTGACATTTACTAAGAAATTTAGATATATACGGCCTCAGTTTGAGAAGACCAGAAATCTCAAAATTTTTCTATAAACCATAATTAAAAAAAAAAATTATGAAATCAGCATGATTATTTTATTTTTTTTTACAAAAAATATTAGAACTGAAATTTTATTTTGGTCAGAATTTTTTTTGGACTGAAATGACAACTCAGTCAGAAGTACTTTTACAAATTTTACAACATTTTTTTTGAAATCTGTGAAAATAACTCAGACCGAAATGATAATTCATTAAAAAAAAATACTTCGGATTGAAATGACATCTTGGTTCTTATGACTTCTGTAAAAAACAAAAGCAATCAAGTTGGTTTAATAAAATCTATTTTTTTTATTTATGGTTTCTAAAAAAATCGGAAATCTCAGCTGCCTAAAGGAGCAATTTTTTTTTATATTTAGATATTAAGAAAATAAATGATGATTGTATTTTTCTTCGAAAAAATAATTGAGATTGATCCAATAAAATTATGGGTAACAAGAATAATTGAAAAAATAATTGAGACTAAACGATTGATTTGATCTATGAGGGGTAGGTTAATGAGATCAAATCAATTATTTTTGTCCTAATGTCTCAGTGGTTTCAACAAGTGTATAAAATTAATGCAACATAATATCTTATTTTATTTTATTAGTCTTCAGAGCAAAATTAGAAAATTCTAATAGAAGTGGCTGAAAATTAATATACACTATCATAAATAAAAATATAAATTCAAATCTCTACAACTACAAATGGCTCTCTAACCACTAAACTACAAGCTAATATTTGATATTTTATGAAGAGATGAAGTATATAAAAAGTTTTAAAATAGATAATTTAATTAAATTTTAATATATATATATATATGTATATAATTTAAAATTTAAAATTATAATGATGGCTAATCAATGATTTTGTTCCATCAATTTCCGGATAGTCTGTAGACTTGACTAATACTGCTGGGCTAGCAAAAGCTTCACTAAAACCGAATCATTATGGAACAAAAAAAAAGATATCATTATTTTCTATGATATTTTATTTTTTAACTTCTAAAGATAAAAAAATGGTAAAAGTGCGCTAAAGGTGGAAGAGTTGGTGAGGTTTATATAATTGTTAATACATTATATCTAAAGAGAAAAAAAAAAAATCTTTGAGACTGGTTGTTGTACAAAAATACGTGGCTTTTCTTAATAATTATTAGTTTTCTTTTGTAGGTTTAGTGTGAATAGTGGACTCATTAGTCGTCACTTGGCTCATGTGGCATTCCAAACATTGTTGTTTCTTTGAGTGGAAAAAAATGTGTTTTGTCGTGTCGTAATTAACAAAATGTCGTGCTGTGATTAAGTTAATTTTTCACGTGCTGTGATTAAAATGTCGAGAGATGGTCACAGCACGTGAGTCACGCCGTGTCTAAACATACCGTGACTAAACGTGACTCACATGATCATTTAATCATAATTTATGTTAGTTTATTTAAAATTCACCAGGCATTTAACCAATATCTAACAGTCTTAATTAAACGTGACTCGAGCAATCACGTGCCATGCTGTACCAAGTTTTCAAAAGATGATCACATTACGTGAATGATCACAATACGGGATACGGGAAGCACGAATCACTGCACGTAACCGACACACGTACCGTGTCATTCCGTAACAGAACCGTCTCCGCGGTGTTATTTTTGCCACTCTAGTTGCTTCATTTGATTAAGTCCGTGCAGTTTGTAACTTTGTACTACAACAGTACCAGTACTTTTTAAGTACAAATGTTAGAACACAATGACTTGATTTTGAATTTTATATAAATTATTCTGCTATAAAAGAATGGCCGGGTGATAAAATGAGAATCAATCAGCTGCTTTTCTCCAAAATTATATATATAAGTTTATGTTTTTCTCATCCCAACCGTTCAAATATATTTAACATTCGAAATTCCATACTCTTCTTTTGAGATTCAAATATGTGCTCTCTTAAGATCCGCACACATCATATTTGAATTGTTGAGAGAATTTGAACGGTTAGGATTAAGAAAAATATAAATAATCTTTTTTTTTTTTTTTTTTTTTTTAAATAGAGCAACAGATTCTCAAGTTGTGATTGTATCTCCAGTTTAAGCAGACTGGATATCTCCTCTGCTTCGTAATTCAACGTTAAAGAAGAAAATTCTTTGGGACCGGTTGTTGTTACACAGTGTTCAACTTTTGCAGATATCTAGTGAGAACGGAGAACCAATTAATTACTATTTTTAGTAATCCTAGTTTAAAAAAAAATTAACAATAATTTTTCTTATTTGCAAAGTTTAACAACCTTATAATCATTTTCTGAATTCAAGTGTTCACAAGTTCTATTGAACTAATAATATGTTTATATACAACTTAAAGTTTTGTTGTAAGTACATAAACAACTGCTTATTTTTAAATTTTGTTCAGCTGTATATGAAGGTAGTTACCGCAGGAGTTCAGTTATTACTGTGTTCGTGGAAAAAAAAAATTCACTCAGAGTGAATTTTTTTTTTCACAACTCATTCTTCAACAGGCACACAATCAAAGATTATTTTCTCGTTCCACTGCTTGGAAGCTCACGGTTTCATATTCTATTTCACTCCATCGAGAGGTTCTTTTCGCCTTTCTCTCACGGTACCACTTCGCTATCAGTCAGTCAGGAGTATTTAGTCTTGCAAGATGGTCCTTGCTGATTCACACGGGATTCCACATGTCTCATGCTGCTCAGGTCAGAGCTAAATTTAGTAATACTTTTGACGTATAATATTTTGACCATTCAAATTGGATTTAAATTCAAATCTATTTCCAGTTCCATCTGACAGCTGAATAGACCATTAAAATATTTGTGCTAAATATTATAAACACAAAAAAATTCGGATTGTCAGAAAAAAAAAGGGTTCAAGGACAGTGCATCATCACTTGGTTTAATGTGCCGATGAGACGGATGAGTATTGGAGTTTGTCTGATCTGCTTCAAGATTCGTATTTGTTTTGTTTCAAGATTTATGTGCATAAATTTTGAAGCATATCGGATGATTTTGATATCCATCAGATCTATATTTGTTTTCGATGAGCATCGGATCCAAATTACATTATTTTATGTACAGATACCAATGGATTAATTGTCTAGTGTAAATATCTAAATTTTAAAGTATATTATTCTAATATATTTATGAAGAAAATTTGAATTCTAGGTGGTGAATTTGGAATGTAAGTTTTATTGAAATTATTATTCAAAAACCTTTATTTTTATCAATGAAAATATAATAGACAATTCACTTCCTCAAAAAAATAAAAATAAATAAAGAGTTATCAAATCATAGGAAAGGTGCTTTCTAACTGTCAGGCCAATTCACTGGCATTGCTGTACCCCTGATCTACCAAAGTTATGATTATGATTTAGAATTTTTGTTTGCAATTTTTTTTTTAATTGGAATTTTTAATCTGTAGAACTTTATTTTACCCCTGAACTACCAAAGTTATGATTATGATTTAGAATTTTTTTTTTAATGGGAACATTTCATCTGATGAAATTAAAATAAAGATAGAGAGAGAAATAAAAAGAGTATATCATATTTTTTTTATTGGTAGAAAGACTGGTAGGGTTTCTACTGATCTTAAAAATAAAAAAAAGTTTGGATATGTAGGAATTCTATTGATCTAAAACAGTTTGTATTTTTTTTGCTTTAATTTTTCTAGAAAAATCTAAATTTTTTTACAAAAATAGATAGAGTATCTTAAAATCTATATATAATAGAAATATTTCATCTATTTTTGAAAAAAAATTACATTTTACTAAAGATATAAGACAAGATCCTCTCTATATATGCATCGGATTAAAAAGAAAAGAAAACCAAGTTTGGATCGGTATAATTCCTGCTGTTCTAAACTTTTTTATTTTTAAAATCGGTAAAAATACTACTGATCTTTTTACTAATAAAAAACATAATGTACTCTTTCTATTTCTCTCTCTTCCTTTTTTTTAATTTGTACAGATAAAAAATTTCCTTTTTTAATGGTGCTACTGCAAGAATATGTTGTGAAAAATATCATGCATTTAAATTAAATTAATTATTTTGCATTCAGATCTCAACTCACAGGAATCGAATTAATTTTTATATTATAAATATTTGTGTCAGTTTAAACCTAAAACAAAAATGGAAAAATTTAAGGTTGAATAGGAAGGTAATCAATCTGATTTTTGTTTTGTTTGAGAATATTTCCAAAATGCGTCAATTACTTCTGCATTCTTTTCTGTTGCTTTCCTTCCAATAAAAGAAGACCTAGCACTATGAGAAATTAAATTACTGGGTCCCACGTAGAGCGCACCTGTAACCAACAATGCAACAACGCTGAATTTTTTTTTTTTTTTTTGTATTTAGAAATAAAATAATATAATATATTGGAAAGGGAATTGTTGATGTGAGTTTTCGGAAATAAGGAAAACAGAATTATTTTTTAGGTGTAGTTTTTTTTTTTTTTTTTTTGCTCAGTTTTTTCTTAGTGGATTCTATTCTAAATGCATAAATTCTACTTTTGATTTAAATCCAATTTTTTCTTATTAAATACCTTCTTATTATATTTCTAATTCTTGCTATCAATTATGGAAGGATAATCATGAAGCCTTTTGTTTTGAACTAGCGTGTTTTTAAGTTTATCAAGTTTATTGGTGAACTCAACTCAAATTTTATTTGTTTGACTTCAAATGATAAATTTAAACTGTTGAAACTCATCAACATTGCGAGTGATGTATCTACATGTAAAAATTTGAACTTATGAATTAATTTAGTATAAAGTCAAGCAGTCAAAATTATAAGATTTATAAATTAATTTTAATGTATTCAGTTTTTGAACATTTTTTAATCACCTGACTCTCTACAAAATTAATTCGAAAATTTAAAATTTTTACATGTAGATGCATCACTCGTAAAGTAGACAGGTTTCAACAGTTCAGATTCATCATTTGAAGCCAATCTTAAATTTTTTAGCTGAATTTGCAGGCTCTTTGCACCGATTTTTTTTTTTCAGTTCTTCATTTTTTTTCAAAAACAAATCCAAACCATACTCTTTTCAAAATAAATGTTATTGTATTTCTAAATAAAGAAGATTTCAACAACGCTGGGGAAACAATGTTTTTAAAGAATCAAACCACCTCTCTAAAATTGGTGCTTTTATATGGAATAGATTTTTATAATCTTAACAAAGGAAGTTTTAAAATTAAATAAATGCATGATGTTTGAGTGTAATTTTACCACGGTACATAACGAGTGGTTAAACAAATTACGTTAAAATAGTAAACAAAAAAAAATAGTACAAAAAGTCCTATTAATTTTATTAATTCGTTAAAAACTTATTTTTAATAATTTTTTTCAATATTAATGACTATCAGATTAACTTTAGACGACAAAGATGAACTATAAGACCGAATCATCTGCCCCCGGGGGGCAGGAAATTCCTGTCCCCAGAGTTATTGCAGGTGGGCCCTCATTTAAAAATAGTAATAGTAATTAAATCCTTTAACGGTAACCGGTTTCATCCTGCAGTGACTCTGGGAGCAGGAGATTCGGTTCCACGAACTATAGTCTATAGGTCATTTGAATTGATCTTTGTACAAAACAAATTTAAAAAGTCAAAAACTTTCTAAAGAAAACCAGTTATCAAAATAATACATTATTATATCTCTTAAACTGAGACAAAACAACCAAAAAATAGCTTTTGCATTGATTCTCATAATTTATCCTCCTCACTCATAAGATAGATCAGTTTAAATTTATTATTTGAAACTTATTTAATAGATTTTGAAGTTAGTGTCACCACTACTGAAATAACACCAATATCATAGTATCCGTATTTTTTATATAGTTGATCAAAATATTCTCTATGTAAAATTTATGGAATTCAATATTGATATTGCTAGTAATTTTAAAATTATGGTTCTCATTTTATATAAAAAGGACCCACAAAAAATCAGGTGAGTAGAAAAATTCCCAACTTTTTTTTTTTTTTTCAATTTTCTTAAGATGATCTCATTATTGAGAAAGAGATCCGTATTTCACGTAATTAAAACGAAAAGAAAATTTAAAAACATGTTTGGTATTAAAACGGGACCATAGCTACCTAGCAAAAGATATATTCAAATCCGAGCACTCAAAATAAAGGAGAGACACGTGGCAAAAAAATAAAAAAACTTTTTGACTTCAAAAGAATTGACATGATTGTTTTTTAGACTTAATTTGCATTCATGTGAAATTCAATTTTAACATTTTATTTAGACGATAACTAACAAAAAAAATGTTGAATATTTTTTTTTTCTTTCTAAAAAATCGATATTAATTAGGCAAGCACTTCAAAATTGCGTGCTAGACCTCGTATAAATAGAAAATTGTTATAATGGATGGTTCAACAATGTCAATTTATAATATTTTTCAATAAATATATATATATGAGTAAAGCTAATATACACTTAAGTGTACCAATGAACCCATACACTTAACTCTAGGACCGTACGATTAGCTTTGAGATTCGTGTATCACGACTTTTAAAGAAGCTACATGACTTTTAAAGAATTTACACGAATCTCAAAGCTAATCGTACAGTCCTAGATTTAAGTGTATGGATTCATTGGTACACTTAAGTGTATATTAGCTTTACTCTATATATATATATATACACACACACTTTAAATCAAAGCTCTTGAGACTCAAAAATCAAGACTTGAAATCAGCTGAAATTTCAAACTCAAATTTTAGGATTTTGAAATTCCTCCTCTTTATATCTCTCTCTTCTTTCTTTCTTCTCAAGATTTGAGAAGAGATAAAGAAGAGAGGAGAGAGATTTGAGGACCTGAAATAGGGGTAGGAATTAATTTCAGCAGATTTGGATTCAAAAATCAACTGCTAGCTATTATCTTTCATGCATGCACATGTAGTACGTGAACTAATTAGACAGCATATATGAAGATATAATATACTATGCATCTTATGTTGTACCTAAACACAAAGCATGGAATTATATTATATAAATCTCTTCTAACTCAAGATTTTGTCTTTTCTCCATTAATCCCTTCTTGACTAATTATACAAAAAAATGCAACAAACAGATTCTACACTCCAATCATCAATTAATCAAGTCTCATTTACAAAGAATCTTTTTTTCTAAGTATAAATTCCCCTGCACACGGAGTACAGTAAATAATTAATCCCTTGAAGTTCATCTATTTTTATCAAGTTATTGTCCAAATTGGAGAGTTTCTTTTTAAATTTCTAATTTGCCTTATTTTCAAATCAAAAACTCAGTTAAAATCGTTCGATACATGCTGAAATTTTGTAGCACCGAAGAGGATATTAATTCATTTTTTTAGTAAATGTTGCAGGTAAAATTATTTAATTATTTAATATTTTTAAATATATATATATTTTTTCTGAATTATGAACTTGCAACTACTCACATGAAGAGCATTACTTTTGCCACTAGATCAAATTAATTCTGATTCTTGATATTAATTCATATTTAATTGTATTTCTTTTTTCTTGGAGATTGCATCTTGCAAAGTGAATTCAAAAATCCAGTATAATATCACAAGGCGCAATGTGAGATTCAAACTGTTTGTTTTATTCTAACACAAATTTAAAGAAATTTCACAAATTTAAAACATATCTGTAAAATTTTTGTTTAGTTGAAACTCACTATGCCAGACATTTAAAATAGATCCGTAAAATTTCGCAAGGTGCAGAGTGAATATCTCCTACGATCCTACAAGAAATAAAATAACATTCTCAATTGAGCTAAATTGATTTCAGAGTCTATTTAAAATATAAAAGGGACTGTCTTAAAATTTGTACCAGAATAGATCGGATGACTTAGATCTCATTCAATTCTACACTTTCCAATCTGCTGCTATTCATATCCTCTCTATCTCTCTCTTCAAAGAAGAGAAAAGAAAGAAAGAACATCACGTGAAAAAGAAAGTAAGAGAAGAGAGATAGAGAGAAGAACATGAAAAGAACATGAAAACAATAGCAGCGGATCTTGTTCCCTCATTAATTCTACACGGTCTAAAGTATTGCACCAGATCTGAATTTCTCTTACAACGTCTCATAAAAAATGTTGTCTCAAGTGATAAACCAAAGACCCGTTATATATGAAGAAACGACAAGGGATGCATGTGGAGGTTCTATCTGTGTGTCATTATCTTGCAAATTATGATTAAGAGTTGTCATATTAATTACTTGTTAGTTTGGAATTTGCATGATTAAATGAAATACATGCACCTAGCACCTTGATGTTTGTGCCAAACCTACTACTCAGCTTTAGCCTTTGGAGGTACCTCCATAGACATAATATATATATATGAAATGTTAATTAATCTAAATGTTAATCAATTCTATAGGCGTCATTGTATGCTTCATCTAGATAACATCTTATAAAAGGATAAATCAAAAGAAGGGCTTTCATGTAGAGGTGGCAACGAGCTGGCTCGGTCCAAGTTGGATCTAAGGCATTCGAGTTAATACCTAAGTTGAAATTGTGACAAACTAGTCTGACCTAGCTCGCGAACTGATGAGTTGGCTCACTGGATTTGGTTGAATCTTGTTTTAACAAGAAAATAAATTAATTTTACAAACTTTTTGGATCTAGCTAGACTGTATAAAATGCACATAAATTCATATAAATTCACAAAGTTGATGCCTAGCCGAGCTAACTTACGAGCTAACAAGCAAGTTAGGTCCAGCTTAATTAAACTCATTAATTATGGACTAACCTAGTAGCGAGCTGACTCGTTAACAGCTTGGTTCAATAATGAGCGAGTTAGATGCAAATCATAATTGAGCCATGGGCCATGAGCTTTTTTGACACCTACTTTCATGGATTGATGGAGAATTGTTCAGATTGGAGCAATTTTGCGGAATGATACATGGTGTGAGTGAAGTTATGATACTTTGCAATGCATGTATAAATATGTAATATGAATTTAAAAAAAAAAATTAAACAATTAATTCAAATAGTTAAACATGATTTTTATATATAAATGTACTTAATTAGAAAACTAAATTTTATATTTTTTGATAGATAGAAAATGTAATAAATTTCTATAAATCTAAAAGATAATAAAATAAATTCTACAAAATATGAAATATGATCAAAATTTTTTTTTCATATAAAGATCGTATTGAACAATTCAAATTGAATATTTTAAATTTTAGAATAAAAACATGAATCAATAACTCAGACCAATATATATATTGCAAAGTAGCCTAGCCTCAATAATATATATATTCTACTAAATCTGGAGCTCAGAAGCTGAGCACTTGTAATTATTCTTCCTTTGACCTGAAAATAAGCACCTCCGTTTGTTTTATTTCCTTGGCCTAGACTATAAATTATTATAATAAATGTCTCCGAGACTCCAAGTTGCATATGTTAGGTACTCCATGAAGGCCATGCAAACATCAAGCCAAATTTTTTATTAATAGCATAAAAGAAAAAAAAATAAAATACTTTTAAAATAGAGAAATTTCACATTTACTTGGATTGCTAAGTCAATCCACAGCCTATTTATGTAGTTGTCCTCCAAAAGAAAAAAAAATACACTGTGATATTGAATATATTTAAGTTTTGAGGGATCTCTAAGTCAATCTGCGGCTTTCATAAATGGACTGTAGATTGGTTTAGCGGCCCGAGTAAATGTGAAATTCCCCTATTTTTTCTGGAGCCGCAGATTGGTTTAGTGGCCCGAGTAAATGTGAAATCTCCATATTTTGAGAGTGTTTTGGTTTATTTTTTATTTTTGAAAGAGTATAAATAAAAGTTTCAAAACATGAGGATCATTTACAACATAGCACTTGATTAAATTGATGATTAATTAAATAAAATCTTAAACGGTTTTTGGATCCTCTAACATTAGAATGATCTTAAAATACTCCATTGTTTACCTATCATTAAATGGCGATTAAACTAACTAAACTATTAAAAGCTTGAAGAGAAAACAAATATTCTTCCATATTAAAATTATGCAAAAACTACTTTTAAATTGGAGAGGATAATCATTAACATGATTTCACATAGCCATTTATCATAATAATTATATAACATAAAAACACACATTTTGCACTCATGATCATATAACTAATTAAATACATTTAAATTTTTTAAAATAAATATTTAGTAAAAATTTACACAAACAGTAGCACTCCAACTGTTCGAGTTAGACAACCCTAAAAACCTTGAGAAACAATTTTGTTATTCATCAAATGAGAGGGATGTATCATGTACAACATGAGGTTGTTAAAGAGAGAAAACAGAAGACAAATAACTTTTGGATAGACTAATGAACCTGTGCTTCAAAGAGCACCAACATATCATGTGCTAGAGCGCCGTTTCCCCCCTTTTCAAGGGATATATGTTTTTAATTTAATAATGACATTTAAGCTATTGATTACTCTTAAATCTCTCAGTCCTGTTCGGCTGTCACTGTTTACATGAAAAAAAAAAATTTACTCTCGTTCTATTCAGTTGTCACTGTGTCCGTGAGGAAAAAAAAAATAATTCAAAGTGTTCCCATGCACACAGTATTTCAATCATTCAAATTAGATCTGGATCCAAGCCCATTTCCGTTCCTGTCTGGTAGCTGAACAGGCCCACAAGGAAATATGAAATGCTAACTTTTTAATTAGTTGGGTTTAGAATATTTAGGACCCGCACTGGCATTTGATTTGGATACATACATTGGAGTAAAACTAAGTTGTTCTTAAGCTCGTTAAGGTGTTTGGTAAGCTTAACTCCAAAATATATTTTATTGGTTTCAAATGACAAATTTAACTTGTTGAAATTCCTATACTTCACAAGTGATTAATTTACATGCAAATATTTTAAGCTTTTGAATTATTTTAATATAAAATAAAGCGGTCAAAATTAGAAGGTTTATAAATTAATTCTAATGCATTTACTTTTTGAATATTTTTTATCACTTGACTTTGTACAAAATTAATTCAAAATCCTAAAAACTTTACATGTAAATTCATCACTCGTGAAGCAAATTGGTTTCAACTGTTTGAATTTATTGTTTGAAGCCAATCTAATAGATTTTGGAGTTAAGGTCACCAAACACTGTGGTGAGCTTAAGAACACCCTAGTTCTACTCCATACATTGACATAGCTATTTTGACTTTTACATTTAAATGAATGAGAATCAGTTGACTTTTATTTTTATTTAATCTCTATAGCTTGAAAGTCTGACTCTGCCTTGTTCATTCAATACATAACTAATAGAGAATGAAAAGTGTATAACTAATGCGTTGCATGAAATTAAACCAATTTTGTTAATATGTCCTGCTAGGAAAGAAAAATAGAGGAATAATTTCATTCATTTGTTCTCCACTTGTTCAAAAATAAATTTGTCATATTTTCTACAAATATTAGCTTTAATCATGTTAATTAAATATGAATCATGTATAAATTTAATATGTAAATGCTATTCATGCTTTGTAATAGCAACTCGGACACCTTGAGGAAATAAAATATATACCAAGTTCATCTTCAAAAGAGGTCAAAATTTCTCCTATTAAATTGCATTTGACTTCGTTTAAAGGAATCAAATACTCTTAATTATGAAGAGGGATTCACTTACAACATTCGAAAGTTACAACATTTTACAACAACTTAATTTTGTGATTTTAATAGTCTAAATTGTCGATATGAACCGTTCAACATAATATTTATATTAAAATGTGCTCGGAGATCAAATTTTATATTTTTTTGAATTTTTTTACTATTTATTAAGTATTTTACAAAACTACTGTTTTTAGACAATTCTGGACCACTGGAAAACAACATTTTTGTAAAATACTTAATAAATATTAAAAAATTTAAAAAAATTGTAAAAATTCATCTCCAAGCACATTTTAATATGGATATTATATTAAATGATTTGGATAGACAGTTTAGACTATAAAAATCGCAAAATCAAATTGTTAGAAGATGTTATAACTTTCAAATATTGTCAGTGGATTCCTTCTCCTTAATTATTTAACATTGTAAACATATTCATGCAATGAAATTTACTACCAGCTTCTTTTAACAATTCATTGTATGAGAATAGAAGCTTCGTACTGCTTTTGCATATTACATTATTAATATAGTCATTTTATATGACTACATTATGCATATTAAATTCATTGTATGAGAATACTGCTTTTGCATCTCTTAGATGTGGCCCACTTTTTTCTTTTCCGCGACTGCAATTCAATTGAAATTGCTGAAACTTTTGACCAATTCATACTGCAATTCAATTGAAATTGCTGAAACTTTTGACCAATTCATACCGCAATTCAATTTTTTTTTTTTAAACAGGTTGACTTGTCGGCTAACAGAGAGAAGGAAAAAATTTTTTTTTAAAAAAAAGGGTTGCTACTATGGGCTACAGCCTCTATTTTGGGTCCGCTACATCTAGATGTGATCTTCAAAATAGGGGCCGTCATGTCTAGATGCAGCCGTGTCAAATTTAAATTTTTTTAGAAATTGTGGTTATTTAAATTTTTTTTTTAGTATGATATATTTAAATTTTTTGGCTTTTTATGTGCATGTAGAAAAAATAATATAGATCATATCTAACTTAGTTTATTCTGACATGCAGATCATAGAATTTTTGTTATTAAAAAAATAAAAAATAAAGGTATAACAAATGCACATAATACAAAGGCATTTGAATCTCCTCCTTGATCATACCCAAAGTTGTATTTTGTAAGTTCAATGAGAATCTCATTAATTCCATGTCCTTCATAGTCACAACTTAGCATCATTCAATTATCCTTTTAAGTTGCAATAATTTGAGGACTGCATTTAATAAATCCCTGAAAAGGACCGAAATTCTATTTTTTCCTAAGTTCTTAGTTTTTTTGCACTGCATAGAAGCCCTCAGAAAAATCCTAATTATCTAAAACCGAACTAATTGTAAATGTCCATATCTCTCATCCTTATTAAGGAGCTTATATCATGTTTGGTTGTGGAGTAAAGTTAAACCGGATTAAATTTCTTACTCCAAGCTAAATCGGAGTAAGTTAACTGTGTTTGGTGGAGTAAGCTAAACCACCTCTCTAGGTGGTGTAAGTTACTCTGGTTTAGCTCAAATCTTACTCCATCTTAAGCCGCCTAAGTTACTCCTCGTTTGGCTTCTTAAGCGTGGAGTAAGAGGTTTACTCCACCTCTTACTCCACAACCAAACATGGCCTTAATGTCTAGATTATGCAAAAGTTCTGATTTACTGTCTTTTTTTTTCAGAATGATGCTCAGCCGTTGAATTTTCAGATCGCATATAGATGAATTTTCCAAATTATGAGTTTCAACGCTTAAGTATGCATTGATCGCGCCGCATATGATTCCAGTGCCCGTAGACCGTGCGCCGCACCCGTGAAATTCTTACCACTACACTAGAGTTCACATGTATTATCTTGTAGATAAATATAGTATTTAACTATTTTTCTCTACAAATTTGATTTAAATTATCTCTCCTCCTTATTAAGGAACTTAATGTTTTCTATTACATAATTTGCTCCCGTTACTGTGCACGAACACAGTTACTAGTATACATCAAAATTAAAAGTGATTTGTATTCCATTCAAAAACAGGGTTATTAGTCTCTTAAATAAAATTTCGTCGAAGGGTCCGGATCCCCTGAAGTAACCCAATTTTTTAGTTAAGATCCGGACCAATTCGGTCTGAAGTGGAGCGCACGGGACCTCCTTTAACTCAATAAATTGTTGGTAGGAACTTAGTTATTTAGGCGCTTCAAATCACAGAGAAGCCTGTTCGAAGCAAACGCATTATTCTCATCAAGTTAGATTCTCAATGGATCTCCGTTCATGTTTTTTTTTTAATATATAGGCCCCATGGGCCATGGCATTTTTACGGGCTGTTTTTATTTTTTGGTCTTTTTTTTATCACCCTATTTTTTGTATTCTAAAAGGCCGTTAAAGGATAGATACAAACCATTTAATTAAGGGAGCTGATAATAGTACCCACGCTACAGTATCCGCATTGTACCCGCAGGGGGACCACCGAAAATTAAATATTAAAATTTAATTTCTTGTGGGGATTACAAAAACTGCACAATTCGAATTTTTTTTCCTAAAGTATTAATACCTATGAACGGAAGTATTTATATCTATGTACAAAAGTATTCATACTTGTGATGTGAATAATTATTTATTGTGTGGATTATGTAGCACCAAGATAACAATACTTGTGCTACAGTACCCGCACTACAGTACTCGCGCTACAGTACCCGGGGACCACCGAAAATTAAATGTATAAATATAACTTTCTATGAGAACTACAAAAACTCCACAATTTGAATTTTTTTTAAAGTATTAATATTTATGCAATTTTCTCTTTCAAATGAGATCCATGATGACGTACTTTCAGGCTCGTCGTCACGCAAGTGTTTATACCTCGCCTTACAAGTATTTATACCTTTGCAAGTATTTTTTACATATGACACTGAAAGTATTAATATCTAAATATTGAAAGTATTTATACTTATACACTGAAGTATTTATCCCTATGAGGTAAACTATGTTTATTAGAGGAAAGTTGACGCGGAAATGATTAGAGAACTCGAAAAGAGATTATTATAACAAGTTACGCATCAAAGTATTAACATCTTACTTTTTTAAGTGCTGATATCTAATCTTCTAAGTATTTACATCTACGAAGGTATAAATATATAAGTAACTTTTACATATGATACAAAAAATATTAATATTTAGACACAGAAAGTATTTATATCTATGTACTGAAGTATTTATATCTATGCACTGAAGTATTTATTTTTATGAGATCAACTACTTTTGTTAGAGAAATGTTGACACAGAATTAGTGCAGGGACTTTGAAAGGGGAACCATATAATTAGTGGAGACCATAGAGAAAGAGTACTGCTGGGATTTTAGAATAATAATTAGTTGAGACTATATAATATATTTTTAGAATTATTATTAGTGGACACAATATAATTAGTGGGGACCATAACACATTATTTTTTTTAAGTCCGGGTACTGTAGCACAGTACTGTAGCGCGGGTACAAAAATAATTATTCTTTAATTAATAGAACTAACTAATAAACAGTAGGTCTAATCATGCTTTTTTAGAAAGATTAAAAAGAGTGTGTCTTTTCTGTTATTTTTCCATAGAAACAAAAGACAGTTTAGATTTGGCTTTGATAAGTTTTATCCAAATTCTTATGGACAAAACCAAATTCCTACGCACAATTCATACAATCATCAATATACCGTACACCAAATTACCTAATTAAGCACTTTTTTTGTAAAACCAGGAAAGCTGACAATCATATATATAGTAGCAAAACTTCTTGAATAATATAGATATGAGAAAATAGGTCCGATTCTCGTTGGACCTACTCTTGAGTTCAATGGACTTCATAATCATCCGATTGACCGATTCTCTTTAAGATTCATGTACATGAAAATTGATGCGAACATATACAGATATTAAAGCAGAGGGCACATATCTTAAAACAGATCAAACAGTTCTGGAGCCCATCAAACTTAAAGTAGGTCCAATGGGCATTAGACCTACTCTGCAGTGTTATATCCAATTTTTTTTTTAAAACTTATTTCTGAATTATTTTTGAACTTATTAGACAATTTAAATATTTACATATATTATTATTAATTTATTTAATCATTATGTATAACAACGAATCATTATATTTCGAATTTTTATAACTGCATGCACAGCTCATGCAGATTGGCACAAAAAATCTTGTTGAAAGCAAATTTCGCCAGACATTTTACAGAAAATCGAAAAAATGTTTACAAAGGGTGTGGAAAGCCACCATAAAACTCATGAAGGCATGGACACATACTAATCCATATCCTCCGTCTCTATAATCTACATGTGGATTATATTCTCTCGTAAGACCCCAAAGTGTAGCCATAAACAATCCCACCAACATTTGAAAGCAACCCAATGAATAGCAATGAAATCAATGGGACCCACATATTAGTAACTACAAAGTCTCAAGTCTAAACCCTTCATTTTCCCAAATATACAAATGATCTCCGCTGCTATCCATTTGTTTGATTTTAACAGAAAAAAGACAATTAAAATCGGACTGAAACAGCCATGGCAAAATTCATTTACTATCACTGACGTCATTAGCATTAGCTTGCAGTTAAACAAAAACAAATGCAAAAAAACAGATCAGTAATATGTACGCACATAGCTAAAAACCATAAACTCTGAATAACAAATCTACCAGATACACCAGGATATTTCATCCCGTACCATACCCCCTTACACCGAGGCATATTACATGACCATAACTAAGGAGGCATAACAACAAAAACAAAAAGAGTGTCCTTTCTCGCTTATTACACATAGGTATCAATAAGAGAGCGGCGCATCTCATCAACAATGGCGGTGGGCTGGGCCTCACGGAGCTTGAAGACGGACTCGATGACAGAGAGCTCAGTGGCAGTGGTGTCGGCACCACAAAAGGCAGTCCAGTCATTCACTGTCATACCCCCAGCAATTACCTCGCTACCCCTGTTCACTGTTCCCGCCACAAGAGGCACCTGAAGCAGTGTTGAGAGCTCGTCTAGGTCCTCTATTGATGTGTGCGGGTGAACCTGAAAGATCAAAACCAAATCCAAATCCTCACTCATTATGAGATATCATTCATTTAAAGTTATCATCCACCATTTCTTTGCTTTCTTCTTTCTTTTTCAACATTCTTACATGGAAAATACTTTCTTAGGAAACAGAATGAGAAGAAAAAAAATGCGAGACTGCTTCCGAGCTAACTCTTTATGCCCATAACAACTACTATATGTGTACCTAATTGATGCAGGGCATTGTTTACACTTTCTAATCAAGTAAACCTTCTTTAACTTCGCTTACCCAGAAGTGTGATGGTTTTTTCCTTTTCCAAAAATACAGTCAAAACTCTAAAATCTCACCATCTTACTCATTATTTAACTTGCAATGAGCTGATTTTGAGCTTTATAAAAGAATCTTGAAGAGCAAATCATGTGGTATATTTACCTTTTTTTGGGGTTCAACCTAAAGAATCTGTGGTTTCAAGTACTGTATGTGATGTTACAATGTTATGTTAAGGGCCATGTAATGAAATGAAAATGAAAATCAAGAGCTAATTAATCTGTACAATTATTTGGAAGAATCTATTACTGAACCAAAGGGAAGAGAGTAGGAAGACTAACCATGCCTCCTCTATTGGAGAAGACGCAATAACTTCCAACTAAAATGTTCCCGGCAATTGTCTGACGAAATACCTCAACTCCTAGCACATCTGCTATTAGCTCTTCAGTCTCCTGTAATAAAAAAAAAATAATTTGTTCAGTACCAAGCTGAGTTCAGCATATTAATCAGCCAGTACCAGTAGTAAACTAGACTGGATTAGAAAAGCGGGATGGTCATACCCGATCAAGATCAGGATGAGTGAGAGCGACATGATCATTGCAACTGATACAGTTGCCAAGGGCAGAAAGCCTCTCCTCTACTCTCTGTACCACGACATCATCTGGCAAGCAGTTCCTCATATGCTGTAGCTCTTTTATCAACAAAAGAACAAACAATGGATGAGTGCATGAGAACAAGATATCTTATTTGCATACATGAAGGCAAAATGAGGTCAATTTAAGCTCAAATTAAGGACAAATCAAGCATAGTGGAGGTTTAATTGCATAGTAGAGGATTAGCCAAAAGTAATTCTGATCAAGGTGCCTAACTGCATAATAGTGGTATCCATTGCTACCAATTGACACCCAACAAAATACATAAGTCATAAATGATTTTTTCATCAAATGCGAAATCAACCATATATTTCTTCTTTCTTCATCAAAGCAGTACCTCAATTTCCATGGGGATTATGATATAACATGCTAACTTTATAATATACCAATAAAACAAGCAACAAATCTCAAGCAGCACGCTGAAGATTGTTTTGCTGAGTGTTGAGATGGCACAGATTTCTTCAAAGTAGTTCAGAAGAACAAACAACAGGTAAAGAGAAAATTACAGAATAACTAAGATATTCTAAAATGGTTTCTACCTTGGTCAGTGGTGGTATGTGGCAAGAGAAGTCCATTCTTGTTACCTGAACAAACCACAAGAAAAATTAAATATGTACAAAATACAACATATTCTAGTTGGTGATGGTTTCAGACAAGATTATCACTAACCTGCACACATTCTTCCAACAATTCTTGTACCAGCAATAGAGGTCTTAACAACAGGGATGACATCAGCAAGCTCTGATTCAAATACGCTACATTCAAGAAAAAAACATTAGTTAAAAATCAATTTCGACTGTTTTGTTTACAATAAATTGACCCAGAGGTCACCAACTAGATCATATACTCACGTGCATAACAGTACCAGTCATAGGTTCCATAGAAGCATAAACAAGTACCAGTCAATGGTTCAATAGATTGTGTTTGGGTTCCTTATTTGAATTGAATTCTTAGAAATGAATGAGTAAACTGAAGCTATAAGTTTCCAATTTACGTTCAAAAGATATCCAAGTTTATGGCATCAATATCTGTTACAGTTACTGTCATACTGACCTGTAGAAACTTTCTGAGCCTCCAATGGCAACCAAGCAGTATTTGTTTGTGAGCTTGGAGAAAACCCCAACTTCACAATTGTTTTCAAATTGAAGACCTGAAGATATAAATACAATGTTATTTTTTTATTCAGATTAATACAACATAAACTCAACAAGCATCCTGTTGTAATAAGCCTTTTATTTTATTTTTATTTATTTGATGAGTAGGCCTGGATGACTAACAAAAATTTAACCAAGAAAAAGAGAAGTTCTGATAAATTTCAGATGCATTCTATTAGTCTTTTATGCACGGACAATTAATAAATAAATAAAACATTAGGAGAACCGCACATTAATTTTTTTTTTCTCCATATCAATTAAAAATGACATATTTTTTCAGAAAGTAAGAGATAAAAGGAGATGGAAAATACAGAAAAGAGGAAGCGAAACTTACGAGTCGCCATGGCTTGATTGATGCGCAAGTATTCCCTTTCCTACACAAATCAGACAATCAAATCGTTAAACAAGACATATCGAATCGCTCCCCATTAAGAACAAGATCATTAACAGGATCGAACCTTTGCAATGGGAAGAACAACTACGAAAGGAACTAGGGTTTTCGCTAGGATATAGATTACGGTTCGTACTGTAAAAGGAATTGGGAGTTAGGGTTTAAAAGGAACGAGGAGCAAGAGGGCGGCTTCGAATCGGGACGAGCCAGGTTTTGGATCGAATTTCGTTTCCTCTGAGATATCTGAACCTTTGCGTGTTTTTCTGAAATATCTCAACTGTTAAATTACATTCTGCACGAATCTCAAATCAAAAATAATACTGGCCCCCGCGCTATACCCGAATAGGAACCAGACACGTCGGTCACGCAAAAGTTGAGATATCTCAGAGGATACGCACTGGGATCGCTGTGTCTTGGTTGCCACGGTCCGGTTGACTGGTCCAACAGATAATACAACACAACAATAGAAATGTGGAAACAAAATCCTCTGCCCTCCGGGGGGCAGGAAATTCCTGCTCCCAGAGTCTCTGTCGGGTGGGACCGGAGTGGGACCGATTACTGTTTAGGGTTTAACTTTTTGTTACTGTTTTTAAATGGGCCCCACCTGTAGAGACTCTGGGGGCAGGAATTTCCTGCCCCCCGGGAGGCAGAGGATTCAATCTCAGAAATGTGGGAGCCAAGCAACGAGATCGAATCCTCTGCCCCTCGGGGGGCAGGAAATTCCTGCACCCAGAGTCTCTGCAGGTGGGGCCCATTTAAAAACAGTAACAAAAAGTTAAACCCTAAACAGTAATCGGTCTCACCCCGGTCCCACCCGACAGAGACTCTGGAGGCAGGAATTTCCTACCCCCCGGGGGGCAGAGGATTTTGTTTCCCAAGCAACTGCCTTATGCTGTTATGCAGAAAAGTCCTCAAAATTGCATTTTTTTTCTCTTTCTGGTTAAAATAGAATACAACAATAGATTGTTTGGTTTTCGCTATAGCAAAAACAACAGACTAACACAGAGTTCTGAAATGCAAAATTTGAATCCTTCGGTTTGGATTGTTTCATACTAGAAATTCCTTGTAAGACATCGGCAGGGGTGGACGCAGGATTTTTGTCAGGGCGGGGCAATAATCGGATGCAAATAGCTTATCGGGTTCAAACCCAATAGCTTATCGGGTACAATTTAACATAACAAAAAAAAATACCAATCAATATAATAAAAATCCTAAATTACTTGAAAAAAAAAATCAACAATTCAACATTTATAGAGAATTTGAAATCAACAATAAACATTTTGGTTCAAATTGACAGCCTCTGCCTTTGAATTAAAAAAAATAAAAAAAAAACATTTTGATTCAACTAATTTATTTCGCTCAGAGTTTATATGGGTTCTCTTCCGTCTATTAAATTTCCAGAATGGGCTACAGGGGGGCAATTTGAATTCTAGGGAGGGGCAGAGGTCCGAAAAGCAGATTTTTAACACTACTTTTGAAAATCCAGCGGGGGGCAGCTGACCCCCCCTGTGCTACAGTAGATCCGCCCCTGGACATCAGTTGTCAATTCAATGCGCTTCATTTGGATGGCAAGTGCGGAATGCATATCCTCTGCATTAACTCAAAAGGGAATCTACGATTTTAAACGGAGTCAATTTGGCTCTTGCTTATAGTATAAGGAGTTTTAATAATAATGTGAATCTAGTATGTTGTATGAATTTAAAAATAAATCGGATTATCGAGATGTATTAATTTAAAAGATTCCCTTTTAAGTTAATACAGGGGATATGGATTCGGTAAGTGCGGAGGGATCCGTATCCTCCCAGGTACTTGACTCAACACAATTGAAAAAGACGATCTAGATTTAATTTAAGGCAAAGGCTTCTATGAACCAAAGGACCTATTTGTCAAATGAACATATTTTTATTTTCAAAGTTAAAATAGTCAATCCGAATCTTTCATCTTGTTCTCCATATTAATATATGCTTGGAGACCAAATTTTACATTTTTCTGAATTTTTTTACTATTTATTAAGATGGGTACAAAAAATATCAAATTCAGACCATTGAATTTTGTATCCATCTTAATAAATAGTAAAAAAATTTAGTCTCCAAACACATATTAATATGGAGAACAAGATGAATAGTTCGAATCGACTGTTTGAATTTTAAAAATAAAAACATGTTTATTTCACAAATAAGTCCTTTGGTTCATAGAAGCATCACTCTCTCTCGCACATCTTTGTGTGTGTTAAATTAATTAAAAAATATTATTCAGTATGTTATAAAACTGTTCATTATGTTGAAAGCCAATTCTTTTTAACTTTTTTTTTGTGATTATAAGCATCGTTTATTATGTTGAAGGCGAATTGTTCATTATGTCAATTTTTTTTTTTAAATTAGTGGCAAATTGCCATTTAATGATTGTTTTTTTTATAGAAATGCAAAAATCTAACCTCATAATTTTCATTTAATTATCCATAAAAAAATTCTCCAATTAAATTTTGAGCTTATTACCTCTTGTGGACTGACTTTGTTACTAAACTAAAGATTAATTATTACCATCTAATAATTGTATTAATAAAAAAAGTTTATATACACAGTCAGTGACCTATGCCTGTGAGCATAGTGACAAGATTCGTATTTAATTTGCGAATAAAACATTTTTATGATGTTTTCACACCAAATCATGAATTATTCATTTGATCGAATCTTTGACCGAATGAAACGCAAATTTTACGAATTATTCGTGTTTTTAACTAATAATTTCAGCCGCATGTCTATTTGATGACTCATTGGCCCCGTTTAGATATTTTAGTGGTGTCAGCGCTTTTTTTCTTCCATGTGGGACTATAAACTAGATAGTTGGAAAGGAGCATCACAAAAGAAGTAAACCGGACACAAGGCTTTTGCTTCTAATATTCTGTTTTTAAGGCTTAATGGGCCTTATTTCATATAAATTGAAGTCCAAAATTCAAAATCTTTCACACAAGTCACGGATTAAATTCATTAAATCAAATAAAACAATTTGTTAATTGGTTAAAAGAATGAGTAATCCATATGTATTCAACGGTTACTAAAAAAGAGTGATGTGAAGCATCTCATCAATGTTTTAAAATATCCTTTTTTTGTGGGACTAAGATTCCTCATCCGAGCTCAAAGTATAATTCTGAATTATTTTCGAATTATATCTGAATTATATCCGAATTACGAGTTTTTGATCTCGCAGAACTGAACCTGAATAATTCATTTGTCACCATGCATATGAGCCTATCCACCACTGAATCCTAAATGTCACCTATACAAAGTACTTGCCGATTTTTTTATCAATTGAAAAAATAATAATAAAATATCGAAATAGAAATAGAAATAGAAATAGAAATAGAATTTGGTGAAATCTCGAAATATAGGAAGAATGACGTCCAGCTCGTTCTATTCTTGATCTGCAAAATCGCTAACTCAAAAAAAAAAAAAAATGAATGGGATAGTGTATCCCGTCTAAGACTGTTCAATTTTATTTTGAATTTTATTTGAATAATTCATCATCAGCAAAAAGTTATTGAACATAATTGAACATGCAAAAAAAAAAAGTTCAAGATGGGATGAACTATCCCGTCCATTTTTTTTTTTCAGAATTAACGAGTTTGTGTAATTAAAAAGGGAATTAGCTGGACGTGATGGTTTATCTCGTCTCGAACGTGATAAACCATTATGTTCTTCTTATATTTCGAAATTTCGTCAAATCTTACTCCTATTCCAATATTTTATTTATTTATTTTCTATTAATAAAAAAGAGATGTACTTGGAATCAATGAAAAAAAAGGAAGCATAGGCCACTAAAACAGAGGAAAATTAAAAGCTGAATTAAAGAAGTAGACCACCCTGCGCTTAATTATTGCCTGAAGCTGGAGCTACATGCAACTATGTCGAACATTATACAAGAGTTTTTTTTGAAGGTCAACTGGCAAGAAGCCAGCCAACAATATATTAATAAAAAAAAGTGATTTACAGTTTCAAATGGAATTTTACAGAATTAACTCAACACTTAACTAGTAAATAAAACACTAATAAAAATTGCAAAAGAGCGGGCTTGATCATAAGTAGTGGATTAACAATACCCGGGTCGGGTATACCCGACCATACCCGCCCGTGCCCGAGCCCGGGTATGGGTCGGGTACTCGGGTACGCGGGCACGGGCAAAAACCGGATCGGACTCTTTTTTTGGACCAATACCTGACCATACCCTACCCGAGTTTATCCGTACCCGACTATACCCGTACCCTAGTACACCTACCCGATACCCGACTACTGTTCATTTGAATTCAAAATTCAAAAATTCTGTTCCACCCCCCCAACACCAGGTGCCATTCAAAATTCAAAAATTCTGTTTTTTAGATTTATTTTTGTAAATGTTAGATTTATTTTGAATATGTTAGATTTATTTTTAAAAATATTAGAATTATCTTGAATATGTTAGATTTATTTTTAAAAATGTTAGAATTATTTTGAATAGGTTAGATTTTTAATTTCTGTTTTTTTGTTTCTGTTTTTTTATTTCTGTTTTTTTTCTGTTTTTTAATTTCTGTTTTTTAGATTTATTTTTGTAAATGTTAGATTTATTTTGAATAGGTTAGATTTATTTTTGAAAATGTTAGATTTATTTTGAATAGGTTAGATTTATTTTTAAAAATGTTAGAATTATTTTGAATAGGTTAGATTTATTTTTAAAAATGTTAGAATTATTTTGAATAGGTTAGATTTAATTTCTGTTTTTTAATTTCTATTTTTTAGATTTATTTTTGTAAATGTTAGATTTATTTTGAATATGTTAGATTTATTTTTGAAAATGTTAGATTTATTTTGAATAGGTTAGATTTAATTTCTGTTTTTTTGTTTCTGTTTTTTAATTTCTGTTTTTTAATTTCTTTTTTTTTTTATTTCTGTTTTTTAGATTTATTTTTGTAAATGTTAGATTTATTTTGAATAGGTTAGATTTATTTTTGAAAATGTTAGATTTATTTTGAATAGGTTAGATTTAATTTCTGTTTTTTAATTTCTGTTTTTTTGTTTCTGTTTTTTAATTTCTGTTTTTTTTAATTTCTGTTTTTTAATTTCTGTTTTTTAATTTCTGTTTTTTTGTTTCTGTTTTGTAATTTCTGTTTTTTAATTTCTTTTTTTTTAATTTCTGTTTTTTTGTTTCTATTTTTTAATTTCTGTTTTTTAATTTCTGTTTTTTTAATTTCTGTTTTTTAATTTCTGTTTTTTTAATTTCTATTTTTTAAAAAAACCAGAAAAAAAAGCAAAAAAAAAGAAGAAAAAACCAGAAAAAAAAAGAAAAAAAAGGAAAAAAAAAAACCAACAAAAAAACCAGAAAAAAAATAACAAAAAAAAAAAAAATGTACCCGCCCTACCCGTACCCGTGTCGGCCTTACCTGTCAAGGGTACATGGGTACGGGTATAGGAGGGTAGGCTATGGTTTTTGAAAAATATACCCGTCATATCCGTACTCGTATACCCTTGTATCCGTTCTACCCGTACCCGAGACGTACCCGTACCTGTCCCGGGTATACCCAGGGTACCCGTACCTGCCCGACTATTAATATCCTAATCACAAGTGCTCATTCTCTTTCTCGCTAGTTTCTCCCTAGCAGTTATTTTCCCAGTATATGGCTTCTTGTACCGCTTCATCTATTAACTTATGCACTCGCTGGTTTTCCTATGAGAGTTAAGCCGATAATTAACTATAGATATGAATTCTGTAAACATGATCTGTGAGAATTTGAGATGCATCAAGTGACGAATCCAAACCCCTTTTTGGAGTTTAGCCAAGTGGTGAAGTGACGAATCGAAACTCCTTTTTTTATCCATCTAAAAAATAGTATGAAAATTATAAAAACTGTTAAATTTGGTGTTCAAAAATATTTTCATGCACTGATCATTTGAATTTCAAATTTTCAAAATTTACACATACATACACCACTCATGAAGTAGATAAATTTTAACAATTTAAATTCGTCACTTGAAGCCAATTCGATATGCTTTTAGGGTTATTAATTTATAAGTCGTTACTTGACCACTTGACTCTATACAAAATTAATTTAAAAATTAATTTTTTTTTCATGTAGATACATCACTCATAAAGTAGATGAGCTTTAACAGTTCAAATTTGTCATTTAAAACCAATCAGATAAGCTTTATAGTTGATTTCACAAAAAAACTTTTAGTAAACTTTAAAACACCCTAGTTCTACTCGAGAAATACAATCAAGAATCAAGTTACTGGTTAAAAAGTTGGAAACTCTGTTTTGAAATTATAATGACACATCGGAGGAAACCAACAAATCTAGAATTTTGCTTGGCTTCGCCCTCCTTGCTGCCAACTAAATTCGATTTGATTTATGGTCATAATAACTATTTGATCTGCATTAAGATTCGTGCAAAAAGTTTAAATTTTGATGCAGATTGTAATGATTCTTACCGTGCATCGGACCCAATTTAATCCATGTTCATCAAAGCTCTCCCGATTGGTCACCAAGTTCGTATCTACTGAGAGCATCTACATCCCTGAAACTCTTGGAGTTTTTAATCTAATGTGGCAGTTTCTAAACCAGTTTCAGGGATGCAGATGGGTTTCTTATTTAGCAACTTTGCTCCAAAGTTTCTTAATAAGAAACCGTTTATAAACTCTGATATGGCCAAATAATTGGCTGAAATTCTTTTCTCTTGTAATTTATTTATTGATGTGGCAATTAAGAAACTCTAATTTTGAGTTTCAGGAATGTGAGGGTTTAGAAACTTTCAGAGATAAAATTTCTAAAAATTAGTTAACAGTTATTTAGAAACTCCAAGAATTTCAGGGACGTAGATGCTCTGAGTTGGCAAAGAAAGTAATGTGAATGCGGGATATTTATTATTATTATTATTTTTAATAAAGAGGTTTTCAGTACACTTCAAAATATTTTAAATGTTATTCTAAAAAAATGGACCCGTACGGTGGTACCACTGTACTAAACCTGCGGTTCTAAACTGCAAAATATTTATGTGTAATATATAATTATTTATGGACATGGAGGGACAATTTGGAGTGTTATGTGATTTAGGTGAGTGAAGTTTTTGAAACTTTGTTATATATGATTTGCTCAATCTGATCACACATATATAATTCAGTTTTAAAAATATAACCGAATCGAAGTTTTATTTCAATTTATTTGGTTCAAACTGAAATATATTAATTTTTTTTGTTTAAAGCAATTGATTTATAATAAACCCAAGTATATTAAGAAACAAACTGGAATATTAATAAATAAACCAAAGTATTTAAAGCAATTGATTAAGAAATAAACCGGAGTAGTAAAAAATAAACTGTGGTGGTCAGGACCAAATTCATAATATATAAAAGTTCGGTTGGTTTGGTTATTTTAGTTTTGAAAGTTTCCGAACCGAAGTTGTAAGTCGGCTCTAAAAAAAAAACCAAAAAAATCGAACTGTTTGATCCAAACTATTTCGGTTCGGTTCAAAACTGATTAAACTGGACCCAATGAACACCCCTAATCATACCGTATCAGCCCCCAACAGAGGAGAACCAGTGACAAAACCGAACCGAACCATTAAACCGAAAAAATCGAAATCTTTTGAGGTTGTTGATACTGCATGTCCTTGGCCTTGTATGGCTGTTAGTTAGATGCTCTGATGTTTTTGTGTGTAGGGATTATCCCTAAAACAGCTTGACTGTGGTGTAAATTTTGTTTCAGCTAATGAAACTGGGCCTAGACCTTTTAAATAAAAAACAAAAAAAAATTACAACAAAGCACAAATAAACCTCAGCTTAAAGCTGCTTAATCTGCTTATTAGTCTGAAAACAGAGTGCATGTTAGTTCATTTTATTTGGTCCTAGATTAATTGCACTGAAGTCAAAGAATTGAAAATAAATTAATGACCCCATTAAATGGTTGGAGAGGAGATATATTTGGCGTTATATTGGATCCAAAATGTGTATATATCAATCAATAGTCAAATATTCTAGCTGAAAAGTTAACAATTCATATGGAGTCAAAAGATAAAATTATTGTACCATTGACAAAAATACTTTTGGCTACAACAATATTATCAACAAGTCAATACGTTATTTTTTTTTTTTACTAAATAAACTCTTAATTAATCGGCATTGCCATAGTGACATTTAAAAAAAAAAGCAGAGTAATCTTTATATTTTTTTTAATAGTATATACTTTGATTACTATTTTTTTTATTCACAGCAGTAAAAAAAAAAAAAAAAAAACATTGTAGCATTATTTTTGTAAAATGTTCATAAGCTACAACGAATCATTGGGGCCAATAGTTAAAGAGTACAACTCAGCATAATTAGGCTTAATCCTTACTTGTTTTAAAAAGAAAATTATGTTAAGGAATCATTTTTTTTTAATTGCTATGAATAAAAAACTGGCTTTGATTGGCTCCAGCACTGAAACAAAAGAAATGTACCTATCAATATTGAACGTGCACCGCATGAAGCGAAAGCATTTTATAAGGAACCAAAGTAAGCAAAACACTTGAAACATGTCGATTTTTTTTTTTATAACTTAATTTGGAAAGAGGTTAAAGAAACAGAATTTGCTGTAAACAGAGCAATGATTCTCATTTGGGAAACCAAAAATTACACTAGCTTCATTGGAGGGTGGGGGGGGGGGGGGGGGGGGGGTTGTAAAAGATGTTCCTTCTGTTCTACCATATCAGAATTATATACTGAATATATTATGTTATAACTTTTAACTCAGTTGATATCAACCTCAAAATAGAAAGATCAAATACAATAGTATAAGTTGAAAAGCTGAACCAAAATTTATTTCAAGTTTCCTGTCAGATATTATCGCAATCAACACAACTATACCTTACCTTCAACATCACTAAAGATATCCTTAAAAAAAAACAGGGAGAGAGAGAGCAGTCAAAAATAGAATAAATAACATCAGTATCAACAATATGTTGAACCTACAATTTACACCAGTCTATATTACTGGAAATAACTGATGCGTTTAACCTATAACATGTTTCTCCTAAGATATTTTGACAATGTTTTTACAAAAAAGACCTATTTGCTGAATTTGCACCACAGGTTTAAAAAGGGTCAGAGTAGAGGGTTTTCAATCAATTAAATATTACAATTCCTTGTCAAAAATTTTATCATTAGCACATAATAGAGCCCATTTCATTAACAAAATCATCCAATAACTCCATGTAAATCACAAAGCTGATTTTTTTGCACAAAAGATCCTTCTCTTCGTATAATTTACTCGACCAGGTATTAGTTTTCACATCTTGCCCGACCATGCTATCGATGGTTTGCATTTGATCCATTGGGGGGTTGATAAAGGTATCAATTTGTGTGCAAATTTCATCCAGTATGATCCTTCCACTTGGCAATGTCCCGTTGGTTCCAACCCATTCACTCAGGGTATCACTATTCCTTGTGGGACCAAACAGTGTTTGCACCGACTCATCTGTTAAATCAAATAAAATTCTTCGGTCTATTTCAGCATGAGGGCCAGTTTGTAAGTGGTCTTCAGTGGATATTTTAATATCCTTATTGTAAGATTCTTCGATCTGCTCAAATATTTGGAAGGAGAGAGACCTCGGTGCAAAATTGACATACAGGTTTGTGTTATCTGTCTTCTTATTTTTGTATAGCCCCGCAATTACAAGAATCTCCTTTATATAGGCTTCTTCCGGGGTCAGAATATCAGTTATATCGGTATCTTCGGAATTTTCTGTAAATTCAGCTTCTTCATTTTCTTCATTTCTTTGTTGTATTGTTGGGATTGCATCTAAAAGAAAACAAACACAGATAATTAAACATAAAGCTTTGCAAACGAGCGATTTGTGATAGATAATTCGGCTGGTACTTATGGTACCGGGCCTAACTGGAATCGGGTTGATATTCCTGATAAGATCCAAGGAAAGAATCTCTATTTTGTTTTATTATCTCAAGTTTACTTGATACATTGTAAAACGAGACAATTAATCGGGTTGATATTCCCGAGTTTTATAAGAGCAAACCTTGCATTCACAAGTTATAATTTTTCACAAAGATCAGATTCTAAATTTTGGGAGCTATGAGGATAATTTAATTGAAATTAGACTAATTGAAAGTTAACCCTTGTTAAATTCATAGCCAAAATCCCAACTCAAATTCAGATTGAAAAGAGTATTCACAATTTCTGTACCTGAAATTGGAAAGCTTATATCTCCCAAAGATTTTCTGGAAGCATGAGAGGAAACCTCCAATGGAGAAACTGGGCTTGGATTATCACCCCCTGAAAATTCATTGTGAGAGCTACTAGAAACCGATGCCGGACTTGGAGGGACCTCTGTGTAATTTTCCTAAAATCCACCGGTCAAAAGAAAATAAGTTACATAGGACTATATCAAATGTAAAATGTGATTTATACGCTTTTTTTTTTTTTCCTTTTTTGTTACCAAATACACTAATTTAAACATATATTCCAATAAGAGTAACAAGTATTCCAGAAGACTAATGGGAATTTCATAATTGATGGCTGGATACTCAAATTTTGACTTGCAATTTAGTATCACACCAGCTAAAGCATGCTTTCAGTCGGTGCTTGGTATAAAAATTCACAATTCTTGTATAAGATTAGGAAATACTTTCAGAAATAAGAGTATAAAGCAATAGACGTGCTATGACTCAAATAATTGTTTTAAGATATAAAATCATATTTACAGATACTACCTGACTAGGTCCGGGATTCATCAAAGCCGAAGGGATGGTACCAATAACCTTTAAAGGAAGAAAATCCTCCGAGTTTGGTGTCTTAATAGCATGTGTTTTGTTCCCGAATAACTTTCCTTTTAAATTCAAATTGTGTCTCAAATTTGAAACCTTCCCTTTAAACCCAGAACCGTTCTCTTTTATACCATTTCTCTCCTCACTCAAATTATCTTCCTCTTCTTCATGTCTCACTCCCAGGTGGGCCCCTTTTGTCAGGCCCGAATCTTCCAATAGGAGCTTTCCTAAGTTAGTCCCTGGTACTGGTGCAGAGAAGGACCTAAAAAGGCTACGAGGAGAAGCGGTGTCAGCATCAACAATACCAGTACTGTCAAGTTTGCACCTAGTATCATTTGTCTTGTATTCTCTGTTAATTATATTAGGAAACTCTGACATGGATTTGATTCTCTCTCTTCTCTTAATAATAAATGAAGCCCGGGAGGGCTCTATACTGGTGCTGGGCCTCTCGGAACCAGCCTCATTTCTTAGAACAGTCTTCAGCTTCTCTGAAAGGATTCGTCTGGTATCTCGTGTAACAGATTCAGATGTATCTGGTACATAGTTGGGTAATTTGAATGACCGTGATCGAGTCAGTTTCTTCTCAAAATCTCTTGTCACAGCCTCTCTTATTTGTTTTGCAATATCTCTTGCAATCACTTTTGGGTCAGTAGTTATGATCTTATTTTTACCATTTTTTTGCTTTTTCACAACTCTCCCAGCTTTCCCTTCAATCTCTAACCTCAATTTCTCCTTTACCTCTTCTAAGAAATCTACCATGGTGCAATCTTTGTTCTTTGAATTTGAAGAACCAAGAAATGGGTCTGGAGTTTGATTTTTTGGGTCAACACTTGGTTTCAAAATGACTATCCTTGTAGGCAATGGAGACCTCTCTTGCTTTTCTACAGCCTCACTAACATGCAACTCATTTTTCGGCAAAACAACTTGCACAGTTTCTGGAGCATTCTGCTTCTTCATTGAGTACATAACCATTTTCTCCTTATTGAGATTCTCTTGCGCGAGAATTTGAATATATTTCCCTTTTTGGAGGTTATTTTCCGCAATACGCCCCTTTGACTTTTCTACAATTTCAGAAGATTGCCATGCCTCGAAATCTCTCTTGAACTTCTGTAACGCCTCTTCCTGTGGATGTTGGCGTGGTAGAACACCTGACAATGGCTTCTTGCCTTTCTGGGGCCCACTGTAATCCTTCTTAGATTTCTTTTTATTATAAGTATTACTCTTGTTAATATTACTGCCATTTCCAGCATTTGTAGTGCTTCCATAGGAAAGCAAGTTGCCCTTTTTTTCCCTAAATGGAGCGGATCTTGGTGACCCGTCAAATGTCAAGTCCTTTCTAGGGCTATAGTTGATAATGGGTTTGGTGGGTTTGGGAACCTTGCTCTCCTTTGCATCAATTACTGTGCACCTGCCAGGTGGAATTGTGTCCATGCCCATTAAACGGGCCACAATGCTTGGTGCATTGCGGGTATCGGGTTTCTGAGCGGGTATTGACATATCTTCTCTTACTGGATTTTTCACAAGGATCCTCTTGTTTGGTTGAGCTGGTTTGTAGTGAAGCTTTTCTGTCACCTAAATTGCATTAAAGTTCAATTGCTTTAAGATGTAATGTCATTAGCTTAATTATAGTTATACAATGGTCATTTTTACACCTAATTTTTTTTATTGCATATTCGTATTCATTAATTGTCATAGAAAAAAACGAGCCCCCCCCCGTCCTTAACTGAAAAATTAAAAGAAAATCGAAAAAAATGTAACCTAGAGAATAATATTATATTAATTGATCACAAGGATATAAAATGACAATGAAGTTCAACAATCAAACAAATTACCAGGAACTTCTCATCACATGCACGAAGAGCCGAAGGATGAAGATCTAAGCTACTTTGAGGAGCTTCCAAGCCTATTATTGTAAAGCTGATTAACTACTTAATTATACTCAAATATGGAATTGACAATGTAGAGAAAAAAGAATGCTACCACATAGCAAATTAACAAAACCACCTTTTAATTCAAAATTGATTAGTAGCCTACTATTTACTTGACCATGGAAACAAAATACAAAAATACATAACATGAATTTTTTTCTTGTCATTTGCAAGATACATAATATTATTGACAATTGCTATTTCTTGTGTTGTAGAGACTGCCATGCACTTGCTATTTCTGTGTTCTTATGCAGAGAGGGTCTGGAGAAAGCTTGACACTAAGCTTGGATACCAGTTGAGAACTGTATCAGACACAATGCAGAGTACATGGCAGAATTCACTGAGACAGATCAGGGGAAGGCCTCTGGAATGGGCAATACAAGGACCGGTTTTGCTACTGTGTACAAGCTGGCATTTATGGTGGCAGCGAAATGAAAAAATATTCAGAGGAAAGATGATAGCACCTGAGAGACTGGCTGACAGAATAATACAAGAAGCGGAGCAGTGAAACAAATACTGTTAAACAATGTCTGGATACTAGATGTGTAGGATGACAGGACACTGTTAAACAGATCTGTTTACAGAATGTTTAGATAATATAGAAGATGTTAACTATGATGTAATTGCGATATATGGACACTGTAAATATTTTTTTTCTTTAATTCAATCTTGGTAGTTTCTACCAAGCTTTCAAAATAAAATGACAATTGCAAAGCCAAGATCCATTATGGAAAACAATAAAAAAACTATCAAAGAATATCTTGTTTGTTGGTTTGCGTGATGTACTTGCACTTGATTGGTGTAGGTCATAGTACTGCAATCTGTCAGCCATATATATAGGTATTGATTTTACATGACAATGAAATCAAGCTTTAACAGGGACATTAAAGTAGTTCAGTAGTGCAATTGTGAACTAATTTAATAAATTATGCTTAAAAATGCCAGTACAGAATAAGGTTCAAGGATATAGGTTAGTACTATCAAGTTTGCTGAGATAATAAAAGTATTTCTAATTCTAGATAAAACTCCACAAATGAGATAATATTGTTATTTAATATGTATTCTCATTGGGTAAGCACATCATGCATGCCACATTGTATGGCAAAAAGATAAAAAAATATATCATGCATGCCACAAAGGAAATAAAAGTTGAGAAGCCAAATTGATCAGGCTTAATGACATAATTAATTGACTAATAATTCATATACCCAAATTTTTTTTACAAAGACCTTTATATTGCAAATTAGCCTAAAGGGGTTCCAGCCTAAAAAAAAGTGGGTCAAATTGGCTCAAACCCAATTTGGATGCATTTTACTTAGCAATATGTAGCAATTTATCTAAATATCATGAAATTGTATGTAAAATACAAAGTCTCTCTAGCTATATTCCGGAAACAAAAAAGAGAAATTCATTCAAACCCACAAAATCTCTTATACTTAAAAAATTAACAAAACCCAACAAAGAAATTTTGCTACTACAACAGAAAGATCAGACCTTTCACAGCAGATGAAAATCCCAAGGCAGCTCCAGACCTGATAATCTAAAGCTAATAGCTTGTACAGAGAAGATATCAATGGGTTTCCACGTAGAAGGTCGGAAACGAAATCTACCAGCTGAGAGAAGAAGAAAGGAAAAGAAAGAAGTACCATGCACGAAGGGGTTTTAGAGAATTTTTAATTCAAAGAGAAAAGCTTTCTTTATGTGGCTGGCTTTCTTTCTTTTTATATTTACATTTCTTTTGTTTATTTAATAGCACCCCTAAAAGAATTTTTTTTTATAAGCCATAATTATAAAAAAAAGTTTTTCACCAAACCAATATGATTATATATATATTTTTTTTACAAAAATCATAAGGATCAAAATGCTATTTTGATCTCGAATTTCCTTTTTTAAGACTGAAATGACATTTTCGTTCCAGCCGTTTTCACATTTTCTAGGAAAAAAATACATTGAAAAATTGTAAAGATACCTGGGATCGAATTGCTATTTCGGTTAAAAAAAAAAATTTGGGACTGAAATACCATTTCGATCTTTATAGCTTTTGTAAAAAAAAAAAAAAATCATGTTAGTTTGATAAAAATCTTTTTTCTAATTATAATTTATAAAAAAAATTCCCCCTAAAACCCTTCCTAGTTTTATAACGATCCTTAAGTTCAACGCTTTAGTAAAAAATTAAAAATAGTTTTATCTTTTTTAAAATCACACCCAACATGTCATTTATTTTTCATCCCCGCCCACATATATTTAGTTTCAATTTTGCTATTTACAGAGGATATTTAAGCATTCAAATAATCTTAAGTCGAGTAGAAATGTAAATGTCTTTTTTGCATCATTTTCATTTTTAAGAAATAAGATTGAGCGTTTTGCTCAATGTAGTCAGAGAAGCAAGACATAAAAAAATAATGCATTTCAGCATTTGAATAACAAGAGGTACATAATTTTGATTTAGTATATTTCGGTATTAAAAAAAAAAATCTTCCTACAGTAAACCTAGTAAAAATAATTTCTTACTTTTCTAATTAATACTGTAATTAACAAATATCATATCTTAGAATAAAACAATTAGATAAATGTGAATTTCTTCACAAAAATAAATATTTTACAAATGATTTGGCATTGCATGTTTATGTTTCAAAAATATATAATCGCTCTCACATTATTCCGATATTTGTAAAAATACTTTCAACCAAAAAAAAAAGAATAAATAAAAAAGACCACGGTTTTTGTAGAATTTCATATTTATTCGAATCTCAATGTGAAACAGCGGATTTCAAGACTAGGACCGCCATTTGTCGTTGCAGATACAGTCTTAGTACTAATTATTTACAATTCAGAAGAGAAGACTGGGTTCGCAATGACAAATGGCGATTCAGTCTTGGAGTCTGCCATTTTATGTTGTGGGATGAGTAAATTTGGAATTCTCAAATATTAATGGTATTTTAGGTTTTTTTTTGTGGAGAATACTTCTAAAAATTTCGGCACATTATTAGTATCACATTATTAGAATTTTGCTATCTACCAAAGGGGCACAAATGAATCGTTCACTGAAACAAATTTGCTTGGCCACCGCACCTAACTGCTTTTTTTTTTAAAAAAAAAAGAAAAAATCAAAAGCGCGCGTAATCCAGGCCGTCAATTGACTAGAGCAGATCAACAACTAGTAGTAGCAAGTATAGTTGCAACGTTTAGACAAATACTACTTAACGAAATTTGGGATGGATTTAACAATAGAAAAAGGAAATAGACAGTTAGCAGAGGATGTAAAAAAAAGGGGGAATTTCACGTGTACCCCTCAAAAACTTCAAAATTACGTATTTTCCCCTCTAAAGTTTGAAATTATGTATGCCCCCTCTAAACTTCAAAAACTCACAAATTTATCTATTTTATTGTATTTTATATTAAAACTCATTCTAAAATTTTAAAATACCCATTTTATCCTTTATTAAAAGCATATAAAACCCATCAATCTCAAATTTAAATCTAAAAGATTCATCTACCGTTCGATCTGCATGCATCACATTAAAATCTATGCATATTGCTTCAATATTTGCACTAATCTAGCATGCACATATCTTAAAGCAATTTTGATTGGTGCGCATCACATTAAGATCTATGCACGTCTCATCAATATATGTGCGTGTTTGCAGCAAGATTCATGCTGATCTTACGCACGCATATTTAAAAGCAGTTTGAACAGTAGAAAAACTGTTTATATTCAAATTTGAGTTTGATGGGCTTTATATGCTTTGAATAAAGGGTAAAATGGGTATTTTATAAATTTAGAATGAGTTTTTATATAAAAGACAATAAAATGGGAAAATTTGTGAGTGTTTGAAGTTTAGAGTGGAAAATATGTAGTTTTAAACTTTAGAGGGAGAAATATGTAATTTTGAAGTTTTTGAGGGGTATACGTGAAATTCCCCCTAAAAAAATTGTCGAGATTTAAAAGTAGATTTTACACCGAACAGTTGAAAACATTAATTATTTGTATTGTAAGCAAATGATTTTTAAGCATGTAAAACGTACATTGCAAACTTCATTGTAATTAGCAAATGAATACTCTTGCAGAAGCAAAATTATTATGCTTATCGCGTTACGTGCTCATTTCTCTCTCTCTTTTTTTTTTTCCATCAAACTTTTTATTTGTTACTATTATTATTGTTTATATTATAAATTTTTTATTTTTATTTGATACTATTATTGTTATCATTATAACAACATTCAAAAGACGAATCATGTGTTGGAAAGGGTATATATAGATCGGGATTAGCGTGACTAACTTTTGGGAAAAGCCAACCCCAATCCACAATTCCACATGGAGTTATTTCCAATGGAATAAATTTAAACTTCCTTTCACAGAGGATAGATTCGCATCACATGAATCCAAGTTGAATATATGATGACAAATGCATGATTTGTAATATGATAATCTCAACAAGTCATGCAAAGGAATATAAAAGTGGTTCGTTTGTAGCTGGATCAAAAATAATAGTGTCGAACAAATAAAAGCTCCCGGCGAGGATCGAACTCGCGACCTTTCGCTTACGAAGCGAACGCACTACCACTATGCTACGGAAGCCTCATTGTTAATTTTAAAATTATAAAATAATTAATAATTGAATACTATTTTAGATATGGGATACGATCCTCCAAAGAAAAATTCAAACTGACGCAGCTCAAACAAAACAGAAGGGAAACTTTTTACAACATGCTCCAGTTATATCGCATCTTCATAACATGCAAACTCATGATCCCTTTCTCGAGATCTCTTTTCGGGTCTCAATTTGATAGTGGAAAAAAATGTGCCGTTTCGTGTCATGATTTTGATCTCGTGCATTGCCGTGACTAAGTTAATTTTTCACGTGCTGTGCTATGCCGTGACTCAAATATCAAGGGATGGTTACAATACGCAAATGGTCACGCCACGTGAGTCACGCCGTGTCGAAATGTGCCGTGACCAAACGTGCCTCGCATGACTCGCGTCGCGTGACCATTTAATCATAATTTAAGTTAGTTTATTTGAGAATTACTATTTAATCAATATCTAATGGTCCTAATTACATGTGACTCGCGTGACTACGTGCCGTGCTGTGAATAGATTTTTCACGTGATGTGCCGTGATGTGCCAAAGTTTCAAAAGATGGTCATGGCACTGGGACACGCAAGCCACAACATGTAACTGACACACGTGCCGTGCCATTTCGTACCATGCATAGATTTTTCACGTAACGTGCCGTGATATGCCAAAGTTTCAAAAGATGGCCACGGCATTGGGACATGCAAGTCACAACACGTAACTGACACACGTGCCTTGCCATTCCATGCCATAACTGTATCATTCCATGACGAAGCCGGCTGTGCCGTGCCATTTTTCCCACTAAGTGAGGGTGTGAGGGATAATGTTCAGCTTCCAAGTAGCGTACCGGAAGGGAGCTGCTGGATCCATTTAATCCTTTTTTTTTTTTTGAAAAAAATGAGGATGTTGCCCACATTTGTATTATATTAAATAGGTTCAGTTAAGTAACCACCAAAACAGAAAAATAAAGCCCTGTTCGAAACAATTTAGCTGAAAAATATACAAGATAGTAGTAAATATGAAAACGCCAAAGGAGCAATGGCTCAAAACTGAAGTTCAAAAATTCATCTTCTGGTACGCTACTTGGAAGCTTCTTATCAACTGGTACGCTCATGAGCAATAAATATCTACTGGTGAGCTGCTTCAAAGCTCCAGCTACTGGTACCTTGGTAGTTCTGTCGACTTGAGTTGCTCCATAACTTCATCTACCAATACCTCATGATCCCTTGTCAGAGTCAGCAAATATTCGAGCTCTCCTTTCCCTCCACAATACAAATTATGAAATAAGCAAAGTGGCCCTTGTTTTTTTTTACTAAATCTTGTATCTGTTATCAGGTCTGTTGGTTGCACCAGCGTATTTGCAGTAAGACCCCTAATGTTTACTAATTACAATCCGGTTGTAAAAGGGTTCTGTAAAGGGGCATTCATTGAAAATGTGTTGAATCTGAAATTAAAATTGTCAAATTTCATAAACACCTCCCTACCAGAATCTCATCTTGCTTGAATGTTTCCCCTTTTCTTAAGCACACCTAACGTAATGCATATTAGACGCTCAACCTATTCTACATCTTATCTATTTTCAGTAATGTTAATACTTAATGGCCATTCAATCTACTTTCTCTTATTAAATTAAATCTTAGCGGCCATAAATACTCATGCATCATATCAGAAATTATTCAACCGAAATTACATCCAAAAAAATGAAGTAAAAACCAGGATCATCAGCCAGGAAACCAACAAACGCAATCAAATTAAAACTTCTCTGTTAAAATCTTTACCCAACAAAGTGAAAGAATCAAAACAAATTTATTATTTATGTGATTTAAACTCAACTGAACCAAATCATACATAAGTGTAGTATATTTTGACAATATAATAAACACATCTTTCCATATAATAATTTTAGTATCTTTCATTTCCTCCATTCACTTAGCATACCATTTAATTTCTACATTAGCCTTTTATTTCATTTCTTTCCATCCATTTATGTTTTTTTTTTTTCATTTATTGCAGACTACCTTTGATGAAGAATTAATTTTTATTATTTTCTTCAACTTATTTTAAGCTATACATTTTAGCAAAACTTGTGACAAGTAATGTTCTTGTTAATTAAAAAACTCTAATGTGAATTAAAATTCAATTAATCAAGTCATGGCATGTGAAAATTAAAAATGCTTTGCTTCCTTCTATTCATGGCGTGTGGATGTGTGTTTTAGATATCTGTGAAAGGTTAATACTTTGTTTAAGGCGTCGGAAACATTAGTGCATGAAAGATTGATATTATTTTTAAGTTTGATGTTGATGCCTTGCTTCCTACTTTTTTTTTCTCTTTTTATTGTTCCCCTTTCTCTTTAATCTTTCTTTTCATATTCCCCTCTTAATGTTTATACCTTAAACAAACTTCTCCACCACTTCTGCATCCAAAGAAAAAAAAGAAAAATAGAAAAGAAAAAAAAAAGACACTGATCCGACGGTCTAGAAATTTTTACTATTTTTTACTGTTCACAGTAAAACAACCATTTCCAAAGCGGTTTAATGAATAGTAAAAAAATTCCAAAAAACGTAATATTTTTTTAAAAACCTTGGCAGCGACTGCCAAGTATAACTTTTCATTAAATAAAAGTAAAATTACATCCACCACAACATCATAACATCATCACAATATCATCCAAACATCACAACAAATATAAAAAAAATGTAAAATTTGGTCTCCAAGTACATTTCAATGTAGAGATGTAGAGATCACATCTAACGATTCGGATCGGTAGTTTGAACTTTCAAAATGAAAACATGGCGTCGAGTACAAACGCGTTATGAGTCATTGCTCACCCAAGTCAATCTCCTCATATATATATATATAAATATATCATCCTTTAATGGTACAAGGAGCATATTTCAATGAGTCCCCATGTTACTAATGATTTCTATTTCCTTTTGTTTTAATATTTTCAAACTTTTTTTTATTTTCTAAGTTCCATAAGTTTAATTCATTTTAAAATGCTTTATTTTTCAATTAGTTTTTGTGGTTCTTTTCTTTTTCTTGTAATCTTCCAATCTCAGTTCTAATAATTCTTTGAGATTCCGGCCTTTTCTTAAAGTATATCAAACGTTACAATTAATTTATAACATAGTAAATTCAAACTTATTTTCTTGTTTTAGCATAAGTCAAATCTTTACTAATACTTCAATTAGTACTTTTTTTTATTTTTCTCTCTACAGCGGTGAGTACTAATTTTTCTTTTTAGTTAATTAATCTGGAATATCCATTTAGAAATCAGATTTCAATTCCCCTTTAAAGCAAACCATTGAAATCTAAAATCAATTGAATACCAAAAGAGGAAGTAATCTTGGGAGTTTAATGGCTATTTTTATCCTTTCGTAGATTGTATTAGCTTATTTCATGGCTATTCTTCACCGAAGTCCTTAGGAGTTTTTTTCCGATAACCCAAAATTTATTTTTATTACAAATAATTCAATTAGTAAATATTTACTAGTAATTTCATTCTTCTTTTTCATCAATGAAATCCTTTAAACTGTTGATGTTTAAAAATAAATTTATAACCTTTAAATAAAATATAACTTACAAGGTAATAATTATTTAATTTTTTAATATATATTCTAAACTACAAAATTTGCAACATTACAAACGTAACACTGCTTTTATTGCTCTTTATTTAACATCATTTTTTTTTAGGCCCAATATTAATCGATTTCTTTCCAAAGATGATGATCTTATTGTACCTTGAATTAAATTACAAAATTACATTTTCTAAATTAATAATATCCAGTCAAAAACATAGCAAAGGTATAATTTAAATGAAAATGTCTAATTGCAATTTCCGAATCATGTAAGGATCGAATATCATTTTAAGAATTATCACTAACGAAAAGTATGTCAATAAATAATTATGGTCAATAAAAGAAAGAACTAATTAATATTAACAGAATTATTCGCTGCATAATAAGTTCAATTTAATTTCTGCAATTAGGATTTAATTAAATGAATGATCCAATTCAATTCAACTTTTGTGGTAACTAACAGGTGCATGGTGCAAGTCTCAGAGAGATCTTGCATAGGTAAAATCAAGTATTGTCATATCCATGATCTCCTACAGGACCTAGCCATACGAAAGGCCAAGGAGAATAATTTTCTCACGGTTGTCTCGAAGAATGACACCAACTTGAGTTGTTGAATAAGTGCACGTCGTGCTGCACTTCACGGTGATAAGATGATAGAACACGCTTCCACAAACCTTCGCTCTTTGATAAGTTTCGCAGATGAACCAAATTTCAATAGGTTTAGAGCGCTACGAGTTTTACACATTAGCAAAACGTACAACGAACCTTTACATGGGACAAACCATTTGAAGTTGAAGGGCTTGAAGTACTTCGCGTTTCAATGTACTTCTTATAGCATTTCGTATTGTGGCGAGCATCCCACTTGTAGGTTTTTTAAAAGATCTCCTTTAACTTATATGAAGAATCTTCAAACGGTGTGTGCATCGTTTTGTAAAAGTCAAGTCTGGGCACACAAGTTTCCTCAGTCCTTTTGGGGTAACAAACAGTTGAGGCATATCAACTTCACCTACTGTTATTGGTGTAGAGCAACTCCAGAGGGACCACCATCAACAGCAGACTTGCATAGTTTACTGACCTTAAAAGGAGTGAGAGCCAGGCAAGACTGGGTTGCAGAGCTGCCTAACTTTCCCAATATTCATAAGTTGGGGATTGTTATACCTGAGGATGTTGCAGGGGAATCATTGATCATGTTGTTAAGCAACCTAAATCATATGGGTTCTCTGCATTTACAATGTAGCGACAGCAATCCAATGGCATTTTCAGATTGCATCTCAGCCTTCAGAAACCACAACAGTTTGCACTCATTCAGCCTAGTGAATGGCAAATGGCCCAGGAAAGAAGTTGGTGATTGTACCCTGTTCCCACCACATCTCGTTAAGCTATCACTTGGTGGAAGATGGTTTATTTCATTTGATTTAGAGGAAGACCCGATGCCCCAACTAGAGAAGTTGCCAAACCTCAAGGTACTCCGTATATATTATGCATCCATGGAAGCAGCTGATGGAAAACAAATGATCTGCTCCAGGGGAGGTTTTTGTCGCTTGCAACAATTGAGACTTGGTGTAGAATATTTGGAGGAATGGAAAATAGAGGAGGGTGCTATGCCCATGCTCAACCAACTCGAGCTGAGTTGCTGGAAGATGAAGATAGTTCCTGACTTGCAATATCTGGTCAACCTTCAAGAGTTAACTATATATTGTTCGGGTGAGTTAAAATCAAGGTTGGAAGGAGAAGACCAATGGAAAATAAAACATATTCCCTCTGTAGAAATTATAATATAATGAAGCTTATCTGATCCCAGTTCATTTATTTATTAATTATAATTGGCTTGTTTCTTATAACATTTTATTTGAACTTGTATACTTTTTGGTGTTATGTACTTCTTCAATTGATACGTACTATAATTTCAGCTTGTACGACATGTTTCATAAGTTGTTCTTTTAATTTTTACTTTTATATGACCTGCATTAGTAATTTTTCTTCACACAGTTAGAAACATATATTTGACTATGTACCTGACCTGTCGATGTATGCTACTTTTTTTACGTTCTTTTCCCTCATTTTTTTACGTTCACATATTATTTTTTTGTTTTTGGTGCAATAAAAAAAATTACTGCTAAATAAGAACTACCCCATTCCATCATACTAAACATATATAATTTAATTAAATTTTTTTTTTTTTTTCTTATGGGGTCAACCATTTACTAACTAAGAATTTTATGATCATTTAATTAAATACTTATCATTTTATATTATATAAAAAAATTCAAATTACATTAAAAAAACCTAAATTAAATCATTATTATTTTTTGTATTTGTATTATTTATGATTTATCAAATTAAAAGTTTACCTTAACTGAACATAGGAAATACAAGATATCTCAAGGGGCATATTCAGTTCTCCGTTCTTCTAGGATTATAGGCCAAGTATGCTACTTTTCAAGCTGTATATTGTTTTCCAAGTATGCTACTTTATGGAATTAAGAACCATTGCCTCATTTGCAATATCTAAATTATAACATTGTAGGTTGAGACTATCAAGGAAAAGCATAGACAAGCTGTGCAATTTTAATCTACAAAATTTCATTTTATAGTGCTTCATATATGCACTAGGCAGAAATATTCTTGCATATTCTTGCATAGTCCAGTTTGAATTCAATTGGTAAATATTTTTCCTGCCATCTCTTATTTCAGGTTATAATGGCTGCTCCTATCCATCAACCGTCACATATGTAACTTTCACTGCTTCTTACTCTTTTCATGTTCATGTTTCACCAATAAAACTTAACAGTCAATATAATGAAATTAGCAACTAGAAGCTCAATCCAGCTATACAACAAGTTGCCTCAAATTCAAATGATGATATTGAATGCTCTCAGTACCTGGTATCACAGTCCACCTTTTGTAAAGAGGAGAAATTTATTTATTTTCTAGCTATTTTTGCTCTATGGCAGTATACTTTAAGCAAAAATGTCAACCTTTTTTTGTTCTAATTTGGGTCAACATAGTATGCTATAAGGTGTTGACCAATCTAGGAGAACTGGTTCAGAAACTTTCCATGGTAGAAAAAAAGCACTAGAACTAATTCCTGTTTGTGAAATTATCTCATCAAATTAATGAAGCAAGCAGGATTCTTTATTTGGTCCAAGAGAATATTTCTTGCTTTCCATTACTTGATCTGTTATCTATTATTCTCTAGGCACATTGGTGGTTGCAATATTACTACATAATTAATTACTGTAGCTCTCATGATTTCTTACTACTATGGTCATTCATCACTGTGTAATTATGGAATAATATGGATAGTCTATTGCAAAGTTCAAATATGCAGTGCCTCATACTGCCAAAAGTTTCCTTACAAATCAAACACAAGGGACATTTAGTCTAAAGTGGCAAATGGTAATTTGGTTTGAACTAACGTTTGAACACTCGAATCAAATTCAGTAATTATGTGACATTGGTAACATGATAATTAATTTCAACATGTATGTTTTGCTGAGGAAATTTCATCCGAGTGAGATATACTAACAGCTCTATCCATAGCTGACATGCTTGCTTTCCAAATTTCAGGTGTTTCAAAGGGAAGAAATACCCAAAATTCAAAGGGAAAAAAACAAGTCGAGGTGACGTTGGGGACCCACAAACCATGGGCAAGGGACACAACCACCATGCACTCGCTGCAAGAGCTTCCTTACATTTGCATAAGTTTATAGACAAACTGAAAAAAATTTGAACCAATATTCCCATCATTCAATTTACAAAGCCCTTGATTACCTTTTGGCTATACAGCTGGATTAGGAAAATACATACCTTAACTAATATGCAATTTTCTGCAAGTGCAGTGCTAGATAGAAGTTAAGAAATTGCAGACCTATGTCAAAGACAAACTATTCACAAAATCAGAGAGATGTGCTTCAATCGATACACTTACTATTTATATTGTTCAACCAATTGTTATCTTAGCAGGCCTCAAGAGATCTCATATGAGGTTGAAAATATTATGGTGCAACGTTTACCGTGTTCTCCTCTTGTATAATTGATATTTATATTACAAAATTCCAAATTGGGTATGGAACAATATGGTGGGTTGATTAATTAACAATTGACAGATCGTTCCAGGAAAAAATTTGAGAACAATAATTTAGTTTCTCCTCGTATTTTCCTTCACCCCTTGTATTTGGTTTTTACTCAAAAAAGTATCAGTGTTTTAAACAACCTGAATTCTACAAAGTTGAATCTATTTATTGTTTACTACATCTTCCTACTGCCTATACACCCTACAGAGTCTACTTATTGCTTCATAATTTGATTGTTCTCACAAAATATATATATATACAAATAAGATTTATTTGCATATATAAACGTCACTATGTTTACTTAATCAATACAGTTTCTGAAAAAAAAAAAGTATGCCGAACAAGATTACAAAAAATGTCACCCAAATAAACCAATAATAAAAAAAAAAGGTTCAGTTGCAGCGGAGCCACAACAAGATTACTAGTTCTAAGTTTAATCAAATTTGGACCGAGTGAAGAATTCAGGTCTGCTGAATCATTTTTGTTCTATCTCCATTTTAAATAAATGTTAACAATTAATAATATATCTTTGTTTTTAAAAATTTAGCAATACTATATATATATTTTATATATATTTTATGAATGCATTTCGTAAAATATTGTTTTTAAAAATTCCAAAGTCATTCTAGACTGTTCTAAGGAAAAATAATGGTTCACCACTTTTATTTGGAAGTCAAAAAGATGCAAACATGAAATAACTCATGACTGACACTCCACATGGCCCCAAAACTCCAAAGTTTATAAAATTTATATTGGATGCAGTAACTTAAATTATGAGTTTCTGCACAACGAATCTGAACCATTCAATCCATATTAACACGAATATTAAAAAAATATATATTACAGACGTGAGTCGGATTGATTCGAATTCTAATCGGAAGGTTGATATTATAAACACAATATGCGAGTTAATGCAGAGCATGCAAACTTAAGTTGATGATAATTTCCAGCAGACAACGCGTCACGGGTTCCACAGGTGCTCACAATTAATACAAGTGCGTCCAGCTTTTTTCACTGTTCTGAATGAATGCGTGGGGCAGAAAAAACTGGAAGGTTATGAACTAAGGCTGAAACTTCCATTTGTTTTTTTTTTTCTTTAATTTTATTTGTCAAATAAATTATACTAATTTCTTCGTTTTAAAATACGTTTTTGTTAAATACGTCCACGATAATATCTGAAGAGTAAGGCTATGGTAACATTCATATTATGGATCAACTCTTGTTATGAATTTATATCTCTTTTTTTTTTTTAAATTCAAACAGTTAAACATGATTTTCATAGAAAAATATAATTGTCAAATATTGAAATTTCCTAAATGCATTCAGTATCGTAATTTAGATTATTTTTTTTTGGGCCGAGCTTGTAACAACTAGACTACACTCGATGAAGAATAAATCTTTCACTGATTTAAAGATATACATTTCAATAAAACTTGTGACAAGTGATGTTTTTGTTAAAAACTCTAATGTGAATTCAAATTCAATTAATCGAGATCATGGCGTGTTGCAATTAAGCATGCGTTGCTTCCTTTTGTTCATAGTGTGTGTAACTAAAAAATAATATTCGTAGCACGTGGAGGTTTGTTTTGGATATCTGTAAAAGTTGATACTTTTTTTAATGTATTGAAAACACTAATGCATGAAATATTGATTCTTTATCTAACATAGATCACTTCTCTACAATGTTGCATAGATACGGATATGAGTGTCGTATCGGATACGATATGAATACTGCGATACGTCAATTTTTAAAAATTCAGGATACAATATATATATATATATATGAGGAGAGTTCAAATGTCTCCATTTTTTGTGCCTCCACTATGCCTCTATTTCTAAAAACTTTAATAATCTAAAATTTAAAACTTAAAAGTTAAAATAAAACCGTTGAATATGATCTACATCATTTTATCTATGCACATATAAAAAATGATGACATTTCAATTTTATTTTGATTGTCATCAAGAGCTTGTAAAAAACGCACTAATGTGGATAATTTCTAGACGTTGATTTTTGAACTAATTGATTCACATAGAAACAAAATTGAAATGTGATAATTTTTTATGAGCACATTAAGAAAATAACATAGATCATATCTAACGGTTTTCTTTTGACTTTTAAATTTTAAATTTTGAGTTATTAAAGTTTTAAAAAATAGAGGCATTTGAACCTTCCTCTATATATATATACTACTATTATATATATTATATTTAAATAATCATAATTTAAATCAAATTTGTATGGAAATTCATAGGCTTAACGTTACTGTATTGTAAATACTATAATTACTAGTAGTATTCATATATAACACTGTGGTGCAATGGTGAAGATTTTGGCTCCAAATTGGGATGGCCGAGTTCGATCCACGCTGACAGCAAAAAAAAAGTCACATTTTGGCCGGTGTACGTGCGGCTCACAAGCACCTGGGCAGTATCCAGACGCGTATCCTGAGCGTATCCAGCCGTATTAGCACAAATGTTGACCATATCGAGCGCGTATGTTGACCGTATCGAGAGGTTAGGGATACGCCAGCTGGCGTTTCCAACGCTTATCGGGGCTGTATCGGGTGCGTATCCGTATTTGATACGCACCCGATACGAATACAGTGTCTTGGATGAAGTATCGGAATAACATAGCTTCTCTACTAGTTCTGTGCCAAAAACAAATTAAAGAAAAAACAAGACATTGGGTATAAAAGTTGATAGGGGAATATATAAAAAGAGAAAAAGAAGCAGGGGAGCTAGGCAAACAAAAAGAGATATCAACATGGAGCCACCTAAAATAAGAATCCATCTCTTTAATTTGTATAAAAAGCATACTGAGTAATGAACGATAATTACTCATTGTTCTCAAATCTATATATATATATTCTATTATCATTCTTAAAGGCCACAATATCGTTAACTACTCAGTAACCTTTTTTTACAAATTAACCTTTTTTACTCTGGGAGTTCCGCCCGGGGCAAAATTCGGATCCGTCTCGTTTCCTCTTTTTTTTTCGAACTGTGGTCATAAGCACAAATCCGACTTTTATAGTTAAAGTTATGACTGTTTAAAGTTTTTTCTAAAAAAAAAACAATGCTTCAATGCAAAAACACCAATAACGCACTAATGCTTTATGTCCGGCTTAACGACGGAAGAAGTGCGCATCGATGTTTTATTGCCAAAATATTGATGACGGATCCATGCTCTCTAAGCGGCCATAACTTTATTACTGCCAAAACATCGATGACGTCAAACTATCGATAACGCACCCATACAGATTGGCCATAATCGGTATTAATTTTTTTTAAAAGCCTAAGAAATTATTCAAGAATTATCCATTTAATTATTTTAAAATGCATTTACTATTTATTGTGTGTGTTTGCTTATTTTTCTAATGAATTACGGTTTCATTTATTATTCAAAGATCATTAAAATTATTTATGATTATTCAATATGTCCTGTATGAGATAATAATTTTTTTTTAAATTCAAAAAAATATAGTGCAAAAAAAAAAATTCCCAAGTTGCAGGATTTTTCTGCAACTTGGGCCTTAATTCTGAGTCCTAATAAAAAAAGAAAATTTCAAGTCGTAGGATTTTCTTGTGACTTGAATATTTTTAAAAAATTTTAAAATCTTGATTATTTTTATTAAAATATATAAGAAAATAGGTAAAATTCTGCTACTTGGATATGTTTAAATTTTTTTCAAAATGCTGATTATTTTTATTAAAATTTAAAATATATTTAAAAATAGGTAAAAATAAAATTGTCGGTTCTAATTGTTTTGTATCTCTCGTGTGAATCATTGAATTTAGTTCTCTATGGACTGGAGTTTGGTTACGAACAGGCAACACAGTAATAGGGCATGTGCAGGAGTAACACGTGTCCCTGTATAGGAATGGAGCGTACGTGAAGGTGGTTTACTGGAAACTTTGTCCTGCACCAACATTGGGATGGGCAGATCTGGTCGTTTACTCTTTTGTTTTTTTTTTTATTGGCAACCCGTAGACTGGTCGTTTACTCGTCTGCAAGTTGATGGAATTCATTTCCACTGAGGTAACAAAATATTTCTGTTTAGGTTTAAACCGTTCGATCGGAACTCCGACCAATCTGGCCCGATCAGATTCTGATCGAACGACTAAATCCAAAAACAAATATTCTGTTACCTTACATGATATGAATTCGAGTGGCAGCGGGTGTGATTGGGACAACAACTTTTCGCTTAACTCCTCAATAATATATAAAATTAGAAAAAAATAGTCGCACATTTTTTATCCGCACCCGTGATAAGATTTATGTCATTTTTTATTCTCTCGGAACGTATTTCCTCTTAAAACAGCACATCTTTCTTTCATTCTTTCATTCTCATCTATTGTCATTCTTAAAAGCCCACAATATCGTTAACTACTCAGTAACCTTTTTTACAAATTAAAAGGATGGCTGAGATTATCGTGAATCTTGTTCTTCGCAAGCTGAGCGATGCGGTTGTTCAAGAAGCATTCTTTCTCTATGGGGTACGTGACAAGGTCGAGCGGATTCAGCGCGACCTCACTTGGATCCAGTCTTTCTTGAAAGAAGCAGATGCAAAACGCCATAAAAATGAAATGGTAAAAAAATGGGTGAATGAGATTAAGGAGGTTGGGAATTTAATTGATGATGTATTAGAGAAGTTTTTGGTTGAGGTTGGAGGAGGTAGACAGGAAGGTCTTTTCAACAAACTCAAACGGATAGGCAAGATGCCCATGAAACTAATTTCCGAACACAAAGTTGGTAGCGAGATAGACAAGATACAGAAGAGGCTCAGTGAAATCAAAGAAAACAAAGAAATGTACGGATTAGGTCTTGGAGAAACTAGTAGTGGGGCCTCTGTTGAGCAGTCTATAAGGCCGTTCTTTAATCCTGACATAGATGAAATGGAGGTTGTCGGCTTCGACATTGAAAAGAAAACAATTGTCAACCAACTCATTAATCCAAAAGATACTAGGCGAGCTGTGATCTCAATTGTTGGAGCCGGTGGATCAGGAAAAACTACACTTGCAAAAGAGGTGTACAAAAGGTTATATTCATTGTTTTAAACAATGTGTGTCATACGATAAATAGTTTAATTTTTAATTTGGTAACTTTCCTCTGAAGAGAATAATATTATAAACTAAAATGATTGTTTACTATAAAATAATTGTATAGGGAGGGACAAATCATCGCAAATTAAATGTATGATGTTACTTCTAACATGCTCTCTTTTTTAATATTAAATAATTCAATAATTAGAACTATTGTAAAACAATAAATTTAATTATTTAACTGTCAGTGTTGAAAGCTCTGTAGTATGGTAAAATCTTAATTTGTGTTTACTTCCAGCTTGTTTGTATAAGTATGTTACTTGTATACAAATCATCTAATTAATTTATTTGATGCATTTTACAGTGCTAAAGTTAAACGTCACTTTGGCATTTCCATGTGGTTAACTATTTCACAAGAATACAAGCTAATTGATATTTTGATGAAGATGCTAGAGAAGATTCGAGAGATACTTGACTCGGAGAGGCAGAATAAGGGAGAAGACTATTTCCTTACAGAGCTTAACAAATCCTTGAGAGAGAGAAAATATCTGGTTGTATTGGATGATTTATGGTCAAATAATAATATTTGGACCCAACTTCAAGCTGCTCTTCCTAATGCTAATAATGGAAGTCGGGTATTAATTACTACCAGGTTTGTTTGCACTCTTTTATTGAAAAAAAAAATAGTGTTACATTAATTACTCAAGGGAAGATTTAACAATTCTTTATATTGACAATCTTAAATTTGAAATCCAATAAGAATGACATGATCTATATTATCCACCTATAATACATATAAATATGATAAGATTTGATGTATGTTCTACCATAAATCAAATAACTTAAAATGTCATGGTCCGAAATTAACGGCCCTTGATGTATTTTCAAACAATAATTGAATTACATAAAATATGGTTGTTAGACTATCTATATGTCCCTTAATTAATATATCTATAAATTTATTTTTAAAATTTTCAATTTTGCATCATTTTTATAGAAAAAAATTAACTATTGTTAAGATTGTCAAAATAACTATTGCCAAGTGATTCCTTCTAATAAAATATGCTTCTTATGTTTTGTATATTGATTAATATCAGGTTCATTACGCTCGCTGAAGAGGCTGATATTAGATCTAAGCCACATGAGATAAAGCCCTTAAATGAAGATGAAAGCAAACATCTATTGTTGAAGAAGGTTTTTCCCAATCGATTTGCAAATGAATGCCCTAATGAAGTACTTCCCCTAGCAACTCAATTTACCAAAAAAATTGGTGGATGGCCTCTAGCATTGGTGGTGCTTGGCGGAATCTTATCAAGAAAAAATCCCGATCACATTACATGGGATGAGGTGATGCAAAAAATGGATTGGCAGACTGATGGTAACATCTTCACGGGTGTTATATCCACCAGTTATGAGGATCTGCCAATTGCTCTCAAACCTTGCTTCATGTATTTTGGTGTTTTTCCTGAAGACTATCAAATCAAAGCAACAACTCTGATTCAATTATGGATTGCAGAAGGATTTATACAACAAGAGGAGATAAAATCATTGGAGGACAATGCTGAAAGCTATTTGGATGAACTTGTGCAAAGGTACTTTATATTTATTATCATTAAATTATCAATTACATATAGTCTTTCCAGTTTCTTTTTAATAGACATGGATGGTTTTTTATTCTAAGCATCAAATTCACATTATGATATTGAAAATGCAATTTTGCCAAACAATTTTCATGTCTATCTCTATATTACTTTTGGTAAATTATAAATTTGGCAACCAAAGTAACATACAATTACAATATCCTCTTATTTATAATAATGCTTTGAAAAGCATATCAATAAATTCATGAATTAGTTAATCACAATAATATCAAATAAAAATTCGATATATATATATATGACGAGGGATTCACTTATACTTTTTTTGGTGGCACCAAATTGCACTCTGCATTTTCAAAGTTTTTAAACTTGAAACAGTCGATCCAAACTGTTCAACATGATGGATATATTAAAATATGATTGTAGATCAAATTTTATATTTTTTTGATTTTTTTTACTATTTATTAAATATTTTACAAAATCGTTGTTTTCAGACCATTGGATTTTTGTACATGTCTTAATAAATAGTAAAAAAAAATGTAAAATTTGATCTGTAAGCACATTTTAATATATCTACCATGTTAACAGTTGGAATCGACTGTTTGAATTTTGAAAATATAGGATGTAATTCGGTGTCACCAAAAAAAGATGTAAGTGGATCCTTCCTCTCTCTCTCTCTCTATATATATATAGAGTTAGGCTGGGGTGCTATGGATAGCATAGTGGCCTTCCGTGCTACGGCTCAATATTCAAGTTTTCAAAATCCAAACGGTCGATCCGAACCTTTCATTGTTTAATCCATATTGAAATGTGCTTGGAGACCAAATTTTACATTTTTGGAATTTTTTTACTATTTATTAAGCATTTTTGAAATCGCTGTTTTCCAGTGGTGCAGAATTTTAATAAAAACAACGATTTTGAAACCATCTTAATAAATAGCAAAAAAATTCCAAAAAATGAAAAATATGGTCTCCAAGCACATTTCAATATGGATTAAACAATGAACGGTTCGGATCGACCGTTTGGATTTTGAAAACTTGAATATTGAGCCGTAGCACGGGAGGCCACTATGCTATCCATAGCACCCTAGCCTAACTCTATATATATATATATATATATATATATATATATATATATATATATATCATCCTTTATTTTTCTTTTCTTTTTTCTCATGTCATCAGATCAAGTGATTTTCTACCTATCTAAAAAAATAGTAAAAAAATTCTAAAAAATGTAAAATTTGGTTTGCAAGTACATATTCATATGGAGATCATGTTGAACGGTTCAGATCGACTGTTTGGATTTTGAAAACTCAAATATTGAGCCGTTGCACAAAAGTCCTCTATGCTACATGTAGCACTGTAGCCAACTCATTATATATATATATTTTTATATAAAGAGAGAGAGAGAGAGGAGGAATCCAATTACACCATTTTATGGTGACACATCTTGACACCATATTTTTATAAATTATTTTTGCGATTTCAAAATTTAAATAGTCGATCCGAACCGTTCAACGTGATGTCTATAATAAAATGTGCTCGGAGACCAAATTTTACATTTTTTGAAAACTTATTACTATTTATTTAGAATTTTTTAAATTGTTGTTTTTTCAATAGTCCAAAATTGCCTAAAAACAACAATTTTATACACATATTAATAAATACTAAAAAAATTCCAAAAAATGTAAAATTTGTTCTCCAAGCACATTTTAATATGGAGATCGTGTTGAACGGTTCAAATCGTCTGTCTGGATTCTAAAATCCAAAAAAATATAGTGTCAAGATGTGTCATCATAAAATGGTGTAATTGAATCCCTCCTCATATATATATATATAGAGTAAGGCTTGGGTGCTATGGATAGCATAGAGGGCTACGGTGCTACGGCTCAATATTTGAGTTTTTAAAATTCTAACGGTCGATCCGAACCATTCATCTTGTTCTCCATATTAATATGTGTTTGGAGACCAAATTTTACATTTTTTGGAAATTTTTTACTATTTTTTTAGATAGGTAGAAAATCAAATATCTGAATGGTGCAGAATTTTTTAGATCAAGTGATTTTCTACCTAGCTAATAAAATAGTAAAGAAATTCCAAAAAATGTAAAATTTGGTCTCCAAACACATTAATATGGAGAACAAGATAAACGGTTCGGATCGACCGTTAGAATTTTGAAAACTCGAATATTGAGCCGTAGCACCACAGCCCTCTATGCTATCCATAGCACCTAAGCCTTACTCTCTCTCTCTATATATATATATCATCCTTTAATGGTACAAGGAGCATATTCACAATAATCTCCGACGAGCTTGTTTCTCTTAAACAAGATTTCCCCATGTTACTAATGATTTCTATTTCATTTTGTTTTAATATATTCAAACTTTTTTTTTTTTATTTTCTAAGTTCCAGAAGTTTAATTCATTTTAAAATTGCTTTATTTTTCAATTAGTTTTTCAATAAGTTCCTATCCCAGTTCTAATAATTCTTTGATGAGATTCCGGCCCTTTTTTTTAAGTATATCAAACGTTACAATTAATTTACAACATAGTAAATTCAAATCTATTTTCTTGTTTTGACATAAGTCAAATCTTTACTATTATATCATACTTCAATTAGTATTTTTTTTTCTCTGTACGCACAGCGGTGAGTACTAATTTTTCTTTTTAGTTAATTAATCTGGAATATCCATTTAGAAATCATATTTCAATTCCCCTTTAAAGCAAACCATTGAAATCTAAAATCAATTAAATACCAAAAGAGGAAGTAATAATATTGGGAGTTTAATGGCTATTTTTATCCTTTCGTAGATTGTATTAGTTTATTTTATGGCTATTCTTCACTAAAGTCCCTAGAAATTTTTTTTTTCTGATAGCCCGAAATTTATTTTTATTACAAAGAATCCAATTAGTAAATATTTACTAGTAATTTCATTCTTCTTTTTCATCAATGAAATCCTTTAAACTGTTGATGTTTAAAAATAAATTTATAACCTTTAAATAAAATATAACTTACAAGGTAATAATTATTTAATTTTTTAATATATATTCTAAACTACAAAATTTACAACATTACAACACTGCTTTTATTGCTCTTTTAGTTATTTTTAGGCCCAATATTAATCGATTTCTTTCCAAAGATGATGATCTTATTGTACCTTCAATTAAATTACAAAATTAAATTTCTAAATCAATAATATCCAGTAAAAAACATAGCGAAGGTATAATTTCTAAATCGATTTCTTTCCAAAGATAATTTTCTCACGGTTGTCTCGAAGAATGACACCAACTTGAGTTGTAGAATAAGTGCACGTCGTGCTGCACTTCACGGTGATAAGATGATAGAACATGCTTCCACAAACCTTCGCTCTTTGATAAGTTTCGCAGATGAACCAAATTTCAATAGGTTTAGAGCGCTACGAGTTTTACACATTAGCAAAGCGTCAAACAAACCTTTACATGGGGCAAACTATTTGAAGGGCTTGAAGTACTTCGCGTTTCAATGTAGTACTAAGTATTCGTATTGCAGGCTTCCCACTTATAGGTTTTCTAAAAGATCTCCTTTAACTTATATGAAGAATCTTCAAACGGTGCGTGCATGGTTTTGTAAAAGTCAAGTCTGGGCACACAAGTTTCCTCAGTCCTTTTGGGGTAACAAACAGTTGAGGCATATCAACTTCACCAGCGATTGTTTCTGTGAAGTAGCTCCAGAGGGACCACCATCAGCAGCAGACTTGCAAAGTCTACTGACCTTAAAAGGAGTAAGAGCCAGGCAAGACTGGGTTGCAGAGCTACCTAACTTTCCCAATATTCGTAAGTTGGGAATTGTTATACCTGAGGATATTGTAGGGGAACCATTGATCATGTTGTTAAGCAACCTAAATCATCTGGGTTCTCTGCATTTAGAAATGACCCGGGTTAACCAAATGACATTTGCAAATTGCATCTCTGCCTTCAGAAGTCACAACAGTTTGCACTCATTCAGCCTAGTGAATGAGCAAGTGGCCCAAGAAAGAAGTTGGTGATTGTACCATGTTCCCACCACATCTCGTTAAGCTATCACTTGGTGGAAGATGGGATAGGTTTGCTTTAGAGGAAGACCCGATGCCCCAACTAGAGAAGTTGCCAAACCTCAGGGTACTCGCTATATATCATGCATCCATGGAAGCAGCTGATGGAAAACAAATGATCTGCTCCAGGGGAGGTTTTGGTCGCTTGCAACAATTGAGACTTGGTGTAGATTATTTGGAGGAATGGAAAATAGAGGAGGGTGCTATGTCCATGCTCAACCTACTCGTGCTGGATTGCGGAATGATTGAGATAGTTCCTGACTTGCAATATCTTGTCAACCTTCAAGAGTTATCTATAATTTGTTCTAATGAGTTTAAATCAAGGCTGGAAGGAGAAGACCAATTGAAAATAAAACATATTCCCTCTGTAGAAATATACCCATGAAACTTCTCTGATCCCAGTTCATTTATTTATTAATTATAGTTGGCTTGCTTCTTATAACATTTTATTTGAACTTGTATACTTTTGGTGTTATGTACTGCTCCAATTGATACGTACTATTTTCCTCAAAAAAAAAAAAAAAAAAAAAAAAAAATTGATACGTACTATTATTTCAGCTTGTACGACATGTTCCATAAGTTGTTCTTTTAATTTTTACTTTTATATGATCTGCATTAGTAATTTTTCTTCACACAGTTAGAAACATATATTTGACTATGTACCTGACCTGTCGATATATGCTACTTTTTTTTACGTTCTTTTCCCTCTTTTTTTATTTTTTTTATTTTTTATTTTTTATGTTCACACATTACGTTTTTGTTTTTGGTGCAATAAAAAAATTACTGCTAAATAATAACTACCCCATTCCATCATAATAAACATATATAATTTAATTAAATAATTTTTCTGTTTTCTTATGGGGTCAACTATTTACTAACTGAGAATTTTATGCTCATTTAATTAAATACTTATCATTTTATATTATATAAAAACAATTCAAATTAATTACATTAAAAAAAACTTAAATCAAATCATTAATTTTTTTATATCTTCACTTAAAACTATCTTTAACTACATATATTGTCAAACACATACATAAAATTGTTTCAGTTCGGGCCCACTAAATTATAGCCTTTACATTGACACGTGAATTTTGTTTTCCCTCTAGTAAATACGAGATGTATAATATAATTACTATTAAGACGTTATTTTTCATTAAATTTTATTATACTACTTGACTTTTTATTTATAATTTAAATTTGGAACCACTCTATTTTAATATTATTCATAAATATTGTTGAATAATTATTATTTTTATTAGTTTTTTAAAATATTTTTTTTCTCTTATAATATATCTTTTTTGCAATGTACGTATACATATTAATAATAGAAAACAACTTACGTATGATTTCCTATCTCTCTTGTGTAATAATAGCTTTAAAAAAAGTCAAATATACGCTAACATTTTAATCCGACGAATTTCTTTTTCCAAAATTTTGTAGCCTTTTGTTATTTTTTAGAAATTTGTTTCTGTTTGCTGTGAAGCTGTGTTTTTTTTTATAAATCATAATTAAGAAATTGATTTTTACCAAACCAACATGATTACTTTTTTTTTTACAAAAATAGCAAAGACCGAACAGCCAACTCGGTCCCGTATTTTTTTTTGGGAGCCGAATTGGCTATTCGGTCCTCACTTATTTCACATATTTTCCCACCATATGATGTGGTGTAAATGCGAATTTTTTTTGGGACCGAAATGCCAATTCGGTCCCATGTATTTTTATAAAAAATACCCTTCTTCTATCTCCAAAAAATTATTAACATGCAAATCCAATTAAATATTCATGACATGCATGATATGCAAACCCAATTAAATATTAACATTCATTCTATTACTCTACATTATTCTACAATTACACTAAAAAATATAAATTACACTAAAAAATAAATCATTCAACAATTGATTAATACTATATGCAAAAAATTAAATTACTTGCAAACTAAATAATTTTACACTACATAAACTTAAATTACACTAAAAAAAGTCATTCACAATTAATAATTATACTACAAAAATCTAAATTACACTAAGCAAGATACCGGTCGTTGTATGTCTACTGTTGATAGAAAACTTAAACTGAATTTTTGAGGCACTAAATGAATTTTTTTGCAATTCTGATTCTGTCGAATGCTCGGGGATGATACCCGAGGCAAAATCCAGATCCGTCTCGCCCCCCCTTTCCGAATTGGGGTACTACGCACAAATCTGACTTTCTTAGCCAAAGTTATGGTTGTTTAAAGTTAAAAAAAAATGCTTCCGTGCAAAAACACCGATAACGCACCGATATTTTATGCTCAGCTTAACGACGGCAGAAGTGCATCGATGTTTCATTGCCAAAACATCGATGACGCGCCCATGCTCTCTAAACAACAATAACTTTAAAATGCATTTACTATTTATTGTGTGCATTTGCTTATTTTTTTAATAGATTACGGTTTCATTTATTATTCAAAGATCATTGAAATTATCTATAATTGTTCAATGTATGTATTTTAAATTTGATTATTTGTATTTTAAGTTGGATATTAATAAAATTATCGGTAAATTACTTTACATGCAAACTAAAGAAATTCTACAATTAATAATTACACTACAGAAACTTAAATTACATTAAACAAAAACCTAAATCACAGTTTTTCCAACACGCGGTCACAAAAAATCCGAAACCACAAGAGACCGAATGGCTATTCGGTTCAGGCTTTATTGAATTTTCTGTGGTCACGTCCACAGAAATTTGCAAAAAAAGTGGGGATCGAATAACCAATTCGGTCCCAAAAAATAAAAAAATACAGGATCGAATTGACTGTTCAGTCTTTGTGATTTTTGTAAAAAAAAAAAAAAAGTAATCATGTTGGTTTAGTAAAAACCAATTCGTGTAAAGGCTATAATTAGTGGGCCCGGATTGAAATGATTTTCTCGCCGACATATTGGGCTCAATAATTACGATACATAGTTAACCCTCGAAATGGAATTTCATAATGGGATAGACTTTGGGGTGATTTGAAAAATCTCTCTTCCCAGAAGATTGTATCCTCAGGTTTTGCCAAGAAGAGAAAGCGACGACGAGCATCAGAGAATGGAGTCGAGCGAATTTTTGTTTTCCTCAGGTAAATACGAGTTGTATAATATAATTACTATTAAGATGTTATTTTTTATTAAATTTTATTATATTAATTGACTTTTTATT